>OU342744.1:454781896-455180216 GCA_910589775.1 Avena eriantha | reverse complement strand
GACTCCAGTTGTTGTTAGTGAAAAGAACACACATGCAATGACACGGTGGATCATGGGTGGATTGTGAAAAGAAACATACATGGAATGACACTGGTGGATCCATATGTGGTATGTGAAAAGAACACACATGGAATCACTCCAGTTGTTGTTAGTGAAAAGAAACACACCTACAATGACACTGGTGGATCCATAGGTGGATTGTGAAAGAGCACACATGCAATGACTCCAGTTGTTGTTTGTGAAAAGAACACACCTGCAATGACACTGGTGAATCCATAGGTGGATTGTGAAAAGAGCACACATGCAATGACACTAGTGGATCCATATGTGGTATGTGAAAAGAACACACATGGAATGACTCTGGTTGTTGTTAGTAAAAATAACACACATGCAATGACACTGGTGGATCCATAGGTGGATTGTGAAAAGAGCACAAATGCAATGACATTTGAATGGTACGGGTGGATCCATAGGCGGACTGTGAAAAGAGATTTCCCTCTCTCTCTGTGTCACAAATCTCACAAAAGCCCAAACGTGTGGAGATCCCAACATGTGCTCACTCTGGGTGCTATGCCCTGATTGGCTGACACAGATGTCACGCGGATCGTCTCTACCAACCGTTGATCCCATGTGATCCAACGGGCAGGATAACCCCTCCCTTCTCCACTTTTTGTATGCATGGTCAATCCGTGCCACCTCTCTATCTGTGCCACCGATACTAAACCCCCATAAACAAGTGAAAATCCATCTATCTAACTAAAATGAATAAAATAAATGATCATATTTCGAAGAAGCCATCGTCTTCGTCTTCCGGTTCGTCCTCGTCTTCGCCAATGCCATGGTCCCCGCCATTGCCGCCGTCGCTGCCCTCGTCTGACGACTCGACACCGCCCCCTTCCTCGAATAAGCGGTGCTATCTCCTCGTCAGAGTCCTCCTCCTCCTCCTCTTCATAGTCCCACGGGTCCACATCACTCTCCTCCGCTTCTGCCTCCAACTGATCGATGAACGCCTCCTCGTTGGCCGAGTCGGACTCGTCCAAATAGCTATCTCCTCCCTTCTTCCTGGTCTTCTTCTCGTTCCTCTTCTTGTCCGTATTCGCCGGTGCAACACGCGCCCCTGTCCTAGCTACTACTTTGCACTCGTCCGACGCTGCAGGTACCCCACGCTCCTCCTATGCGGCCGGTACGAGCTTCGACGTCGTGGTGTCCTCGAGTGCCGATGTCGATGGATCCTGGCGCGGTCGGACACGACGTGCTGCCTCAGCTGGCGACTCGCGAGCGCGGACGATGCAGCGAAGAGCCAGGGACACAGGACGGTCAGTGGACGGCTTGGACCTGCCATTGCCACGGCGAGGGGGCATCGTGCTCGAGGTAGTTGCTCTGAATGGTCGATGGCGGGTACACAGAGTGGGGTGCCGATCTGATCAAGGACGAGCAGCGGTTTTGTGCGTTGTGTCCACGCATGAATTTGTTGATTATCAAAAGAAATAAGAAGAAAGAAGTAATATCTCGCATACTGAACATAATTTGATCACAACTAAAGTGGCACACGTATTCTAGACTCGTAAATATCCCGTGCGTGCCTGTCATGTGGAGTTCGATGGAGTTGGACGTGCCGACGTGATCGTGCAGCAGTTGCGCGCGTCATTGCCCCATCAACACGTGACACACGCACGGGGGATGTGCGCGCCGATTCCCGTGACGACCACCCGGCTTGCACTCCCCTTATTATATACTAGATTTTGGGCGACGCCGAAGACCATTGAAGTGTCCATCGCAATAAAGACAAGTACCATCGATTCCCTACCCCTGCCTCCCTAGATTCTTTGAGAAGGTAGACCGTACACGGTGGTCTTGTATATTAGTACTAGTACTACTAGACCATGGCATGTACCCTTTACTCTTCTCCCACACGAATAATCACTATCTCCTTCCTCCTGCCTCCGCCACACTCACCCTGCAAGCCATGGCTCCACTGAGGAGGGGGAGAGGCCGGTCGATGATCCTCGTGGAGAAAAGGGAGAGAAATCGCCACGAGGCACTTCTTGCTCTACCAGCCGCACAAGCCCACCCTCTCATCGAGGCCCAATCTCCCCCCACAATGGCGCCGAATGTTCTAGCAGGCGAGGGCTCCTCCTGGTACGGTCTCCTATTCTACTTCTTCTCCATCTCCCTCTCCATCATGATCTTAATCAGCTTCTTCTTGTTTTTCTTCTTCTTCTGGCTCTTCCTCTTCTACGTATTACAGGTCGGCCGTGGAGCCTGAATCCACCACGACGTTGGTGTTGCTGGACCCGTTCGGCCCCATTCCATGTCTTAGCGAGGTAGCAAATCTCCATGTTGTTATTTCTCCGAGTTATGATGTGGATTTCTTAGATGCTGTCCGCCCCGCATTGGTTTTTCTTCTTCTTTGCGAGTTGTATTTGTTTTCATGAATATGACTGGATCTCTTGGTCTTTCCTTAATACCGCTATTCATAGATTCACTATGGATTTTTTGTGATAGGATTAGTTTATCGTGGTCGTGAATAGATCTCCAGGTCCATTTTTTAACACTTCGGCCAATAGATTCAACGGGGATTTTTTTGATCTGTATTAGTATTCACCTGGGACCTGGAGTGTAATTGTAGAATTCCTATTTCAATTAACATGAACGATGCAGCGATCGAAGGCCGAGTACCGTGAGAAGGTGGCCACGATCAGTTCTAAGATTGCCAACCAACATGAGCTTGCATGCTCCCTCACCCAAGCTAATGAGAGCCTACGCAAGCAATTATCTGTGTAGAAGGAGATCTCGCTAGATTTTGCACGTGACGTCGTTAGGCTGCAGAAAGTGCTCGACCGTAACTTGATCAGGCAAGAACAGGCCATCAAGATAATCAACAAGCTCACGGAGGAGAAGAAGAATCTCGTGGAAAGGTGCATTCTCCTGCAGGACGAAGTCAGCGAGGCACTCAGAGGACGCGTCGAGGAAACCAAGGCTACCATCCGAGCCTACCATGACAGGAACCATTGCCTGGATGTAGTCAAGGAGATGAAGGCGAACATGAGCAGAGGGATCACCGTACTCGAGGGTGTTCGGAAAGATAACGAGGAGCTAAGGGCATGTCTAGAGGCGTACCGGAGCAATGCCCAAGTCTGATTCCCGTTAGCGGGGACACGAATACCAGTTTGTCCTCCTCTCCTTTTGTAATGTTTAGGGTTAAGGGAGCAATGCCCATGTCTGCTTCCCATTATAGGGTGCAATAAGAATCCTAGGGCAACTCCTTATCTATCTGGACATGTGTTGGTGTTCATGTTCATGAATGGACACCATGTTCTCTTTCCATCTGTATCTGGACATGGGTTTCTGCATTATGAGTTTTCCACTCTCCCACTACTATTTGCTGATATTGGGAGAAACCCACAACACACTAAACTACTGATAAATCTTATTTGTCTTCGAAATTGAAATTATGACAGTGCCACTAGTCGATTCATAAAATGTTGATTAGTCCTAGATTGCTTCTTCCTTGAAATTATGACAGTGCCACTAGTCAATTCAGTTAATTATGGAAACTAACCAGCTTGTCCTGGTGAACTGAACAAACCATACTATGTATTTTTGTTGCAGGGAAAGAGGCGAAAGATCGACCAGGACCTGGTGACCTGGCTAAATGACAAGATAGCAATCCAAAGGGAGAAGCGGAATTCCCAGAAGCTAGCCTTTGACCAACTGCGCACTGAATTCGTGGTCCTTTCTGACAAGTGCCAGAAACTGAAGGAGTTAAACGCCGACTGGGCGAAGCTACACAGTGAAGGTCACGCCTCGGCTAGGAAGCAGACAGAGATCATGAAAGGGATCTTGAAGGAAAATCGTATGGCTACAGACAAAATTCTCCAATCCGTGACGGAGCGCTAGAACCTACAGCTGAAGCACGACATAGTACTGAAGGAGCTGGCCAATCTTAGGGAGGAAAACAGGAGCTCCGGGCCAGGCTCGCTTGAACACAACATATGTCTATTTAGTACAGAACTGCCTGGTTTATCCTCTACAGTGGTGATTTTGTAAGCATGAAGTTAACTCTATGCACGATATGTGTGTTCGTCTGAAATTAGTTTGCTCGAGGATTGAGTTTGGCTTAGTTCGGAAAGCGCAACTGCAAGTCTTACAATTAACTAGTTGCAGGCATTGGTACAACATAAATTATTCATCTCGAATTTCCTTTATCCTCTATGGTCTGTCCTTGTTCACCCTCACGCGCCTTCTTCAGTTCCTTCAACAGATCCGCAATGCAGCTCTCTAGCTTCTTCTTGTCTTCCCTAAGCTTATCCCTCTCCTTTTCTGCATTATGAATCAGCAACATGTGACTATCCTGAAGCTTCTTTGCAGTTCCAACAACCAAGCTCCCATCGATTCCGTCAGTTATCTTTGACTGCAAATTCTCGATTTCTTGTTCCAGCTCCTTATTTCGTACCGATAGCTTATAATTTTTTTCAGCTGCATCACTTACATCAGTAAATCTCCCTGACCTTTCCAACTCATACATCTCCCATAACTATGCCAAACATTTCTTAAGTGCGTCTGGCCACTCAATATCCACCCACTCTACTTCTTTACACACCGGGCCAACCAAAAAACACACACACTATAGTGTTATGAACATGCACGATACAGTTTACTTCATGTCACAGTTGCACATAATGTAAACAAACCTGATTTGTACAGCCCAAAAACCTTCTCCCAGTGTTACTGCCTTCGAATGCAACATATCTCCTCAGTTTTAGCCCATGGTCACATGGCACTTCTCCATCGAGATCTAGGCCCTCCCATTCAGAGTCGTAGATCGTCCTTGGTACCTATAGGTAAACGCAAAGCTGAAATCGAACACGATTGCATGCACATATGGAGCTCAGATCGAGTGATTTACCATTGCCTAACCCTAGCCCGAGAAAACAGAGGAACTCATATCGTGGAAGGAATACTCGATGTCGGAGAGAAGGCTGTCGTTGCTCGACTGGTCGTCCTCGCCGTTCAAGGAAAGCATGGCGAATGCGATGGCGATGGCGACGGCGTCGGCGAGAGAGAGAGAGAGAGAGAGAGAGAGAGAGAGAGAGAGAGAGAGAGAGAGAGAGAGAGAGAGAGAGAGCCCTTCTACCACTGCAATGATGACTAAATTGGCATGTTACAATAGTTTAATGGATACCATGCCCTTTCCCTAGATTACTGTCTCCTGCCTGATATGGATTCTCTTCACACATTCTCATTTCAAATATTAAACCTGGACTCCCTCCATCCCAATTTCATTGCCTAACAAAAACATACCAGTATATTACATCATCCGAAGAAACAAAATCATGTCAACTACAAGGTACTTATGCATCACTCTTCAGTCATGGTTTCACAAAACATTACATTATAATCTCCCAACAAACATAACCGCAACATGGTTTCACAAAACATCACATTACAATCTCTCAACAAACGTAATCACAGAAACAAGTATATTACATCAACTCAAGAAACAAAATCATGTCGACTACAAGGTACTTACACATCACTTCTATTGTCATGGTTTCGCAAAACATTCCATTACAGTCTCTCAACAAACAAAATAACAGAAACAAGTACCGTACATCATCTCAAGGAACATAATCATGTCAACTACAATGTATTTATGCATCACTAGTCCAGTCATGGTTTCACAAAACATTACATTACAATGTCCCAACAAACATAATAACTGAAACAAGTACGGTACGTCATCTTAAGAAACATAATCATGTCAACTACAATGTACTTATGTCTTATTACAACAACGATGGTCTCAGTGAGTGACATGTTCGAAAATCTCAACAGGTCGCACATCATTATATCGCAATCTCTCAACAAACATAATCACAGAAGCACGCTCTAAATGCAACAGAAGTCAATATTACAAATACAGGCAGGGGAACCCCGCGGTCCATATGACAAGCCCAGGGTAGCAGCTCTCATCAGATCTCATCAACGTCGACCACCTCATTCTGTTCAGCCACTACAGGGGCATCTACATCCACTATAACCTGTTCAACAACATCAGAAATGGTACCAAGGAAGAACACCTTCCTGGTTCGCTTCTTTTGCCGCATAATCTGCATAAGATCTTCAGTATCCAAAACATCTATGAATTGCTGCTTCTTATGATGCCACCACCGAATTTTTGCCATCTTCTTAGGGCCAATACTGATTTCCTTACCGATCATCTCTCTCATTTCATCAAGAGTTATGTTTTTGGAATCGACAGTGATCTCCACTGTACATGACGAAACTGGCTTATGAACTCCCTCATCAAGTTTTGCCATGTATGAATCCACCTCTATGCGTATACTGAACTTATCTAGATCACCATCTATTGGTCCGTATTCTCTAGGAGCAGAAGCTCTGGAAGCAAGATCTCCAACATCTACATAGATATCATCAATCATCGCTTCAACTTTCACCTTACGATCAGCTGCACAACACTCCCAAACCATCTGAAAATCATGGGAGTGCTCAATTTGCTGATAGGTATCATTCATGTTGTGCCACACCAATTTTGTCCTCTGTCTAGAACCCCAGGGAATTCTAGCGGCAAGCATATCTACCAGCTGATCGCAACAGACAAAACCTCTTTGCAATTCACAAGAAGATGCACATCTTGACCGAACACAACCCTCTCGCAACCAAAATCAAGCTTTGCAGTGTACTGCCAAACATGAACTATGAACTCATATAGGTCACTTGTATCAAAACTGTGCCTAATTTGATTAAAAAGGGGAAAATTTCAGTTCATTCGATTCTATTATGCCGTAACTAATCTACTTGCAAGATAAGGCACAGATAAGAAAAATTCACCTCTCGCTCTTCTCCCAGGTTTTTTTCTTCGAGATCTGAGTGCTGCATCCGCCCACTAGAGCCGAACAATCCGCCGCCGGCCTTGCTTTTCTCTTCAACCCGCTGCTCGTAGGTACCTTGGGAGCAGAATCCTTGCTTGCCTCCTCGCTAACCGGGGCTGAAGACCTCGCCGCTGCTACGCGTTGAGCCCCAGACTTGGGCCCCGACTGACCCTTTTCAGTCGGCGATGTTGCTACAAACTTCGCCTTGCAAGACATGCTGGGCCACCACCGCCGGATTCAGTGTCGGGGAGGGAGAAAAAAGGTCCTCCGTCGCCGGCAGATTTAGGGTCAGGGAAGGGAAGAAAAGGGGCCGCCGCCGTCGCAACAAGATTCAGTGTCGAGAGTTAGGAAAGTACAGTAATGGATTTGCCCCTACGACATGTGCAGGGTGGTTAAGAAGAGTGACCAGCGAAGGAGGGGCACACCGGGAACTAGTGTAACGGAATATCCTAACTTAACGGGCGCGATTTGAAAATATTGGGTTTGGCCATCATTCACTCGAAACACCCCTCTCAGCAATTGGAGCCCCAACTTTTCGAATCGCAGTGATAAAAATCAACTTGGGTACCGCGTTGCCTGGCTACCCCAACTTTCGGGCCGCAAAATGATATTCTCGCGGTGAGGTCACGGATACTCTCTAGACATCATGGTAGAGGGCGACGCGGCGTGTGGCGACTGGTCCATGGTCGACCGGCATGGCATGCTCGGTACGGTCATGGCACTGGTCACTGCAGCGAGTGAGGTTGCTCCACTGCACGGCCAAGTACTACAGATGGTCGTGGGTGATTTATTGGGTTGATTGCAGTACAAGCATGAGCACAAGTTTGATTTCAAATAGTAGATAGTTGTTGAATTTGTACTATGTCCGCTAAGTGTTCGACTAAATATCCGCATGAACTTAACCTTGGAATTTTTCCATGATTTTTGGTGGGTGAGCTGGTCACATGCTTGGTAGTCTCTGGTTGCTAGGGATTGTCAAATGGTGGAGGTTTGAGTGGTTTTTGAAAAATGATGATCTATGCATCTACACTTGATTCAATTTTGATTTGCCTCTCAAATAGATTTAAACTTGGTTTCTATAGATTTGTAAAGTTTGCTTGGGTTCATCTTTACTTAGTCTAGCAAGGGGTGAAAAGAACTAGAATTGTTTCTGTAGGAAATATTTTACTAGAGATGTCCAAAGTAGGATAGTGGTTATTTTTTGCCAAAGTGACCATTTGATCATATGCCTCATATTTGATTTTCTTTTTATTTGATTCTGTTTGGAAATGACCTAGATGATGTGGTATTCATCTTTAAACTAATCCTTAGTATTTATAGTAATGAATCATGGCAAAGACAAGGATTCATGCATTAATATAAATCACACATGCACTCATATGGGTTTAGGAGTAAAAGTTTTTATTAACCCTAATCTTGAGTGATTAGAATTTGATAAGCTTGTTTAATATTTTTGAGATGTTACAAAGAGTTCTCCTCTACACCTATTCGAGGGAATATCAAGAAAAAGCAAAAGGAGGAAGAACAAATAAAAAGAAGACTAAAGAAACCAAAAAAGAACCCCAAAGGTACCAATATAAATAATGTCATATTGAAGGATCTTATGGAAGCACGAACGGTGGATAATGAAGTGGTTATGCTAGACTTTGAAACCTCATAATTCATCGAAGGTAAAGTACGAGGTACCGAAACATCTAAAGCTATGACTCCTATATATTGTGGATTCTTATACGGAATTTGTGAACCGATCTCCACTATAAATATGATGCCTTCTTTATGAAGAACTTTGCTATAATTTGAATAATCTAGATGTGGAACCACTAGACACTACTATTAAATTGTTTAATAGAACTAATATAAATTTATAAGGGATTATCAGAAACATCTATGTATCTATTGGATCACTCATGTACCCCCTTGATTTTCATATTATTGACATGCCTCGAGATTCTTTTGTCCTATTCTTTTAGGCAGGCTTTTTGTTTCCATAACCAAAGCTC
The DNA here is from genome assembly GCA_910589775.1 of Avena eriantha. NCBI lineage: Eukaryota > Viridiplantae > Streptophyta > Magnoliopsida > Poales > Poaceae > Avena > Avena eriantha. Next base: position 455,171,320 of record OU342744.1, on the reverse strand, counting down.
GAGTTGATAATAAGAAGGAGACTATTTCACTGATGTTCGGAGTGGAAATGACATTCCACTTAGTTGATACACAAATAAGGCTTAATCCGAAAATGAAAGAAGTAGTAAGAAAAGAGGTTATACGCTTATTAGATGCATGCATAATATATCCTATTTATGACAGTAAGTGGGTTAGCTCAGCTCATTGCATACCAAGACAAGGTGGTCTTGATGCTGCTATGAATGAGAATGGTGAGCTAGTTCCTATAAGACCTATTGTTGGATATCGCATGTGCATTGATTTTAAGAAGCTAAATCGTGAGACATAGAAAATCATGAACCTATACCGTTTATGGATAAAATGTTAGAAAGACTAAGTAATAATTCTTATTTCTATTTTCTTGATGGTTATTCTGGATATTCTCAAATTGCCATACAACCGGAATATCAAGAGAAAACAATTTTCACTTGTCCTTATGGCGCATATGCTTATAGATTAATTTTGTTTGGCTTATGTAACGCAAGCAACAACTTTTCAAGTGTGTGTTTTAAAAATCTTTGATGATTTTGTTGAGAAGACTATGGAAGTTCTAACGAATGATTTTGTTGTTTATGGAACAAACTTTGATAATTTCCTCTACAATTTAGACAAAGTTTTGTAGAGATGCAAGCAATCAAATTTGGTTTTGAATTGGGAATAATGTCGTTTCATGGAAACAGAAGGTAAAGTTTTTGGGCATAAGGTTTCGGAGAAGGGACTAGAAATAGATAAAACTAATATAAATGCTATATAAAATCTTCCAATACCCAGGACATAAAAAACTTAAAAATGTTTCTGGGACATGTAGGTTTTTATAAGCGTTTTATAAAATATTTTGCTAAAGTAGCTATGCCTCTCATCAACCTTCTTGAAAAAGAAACTCCATTCATGCAATATCCAAAATGGGATGAACCTTTCGAAATCATAATTGTTTAGAGCATAATTGCATTGTAGCTTTTGAGAGCCTTAAAAACAATTTAGTTTCAGCACCCATCATGCAATATCCAAAATGGGATGAACCTTTCGAAATCATGTGTGATGCTAGTGACTATGCTTTAGGGGCTGTGTTAGGACAGCGAGACGGAAATAATTTAAATGTTATTTATTACGCTAGTAGACCTCTTAATAAGATTCAGAAAAATTATGCTACAACATAAAAAGAGTTCCTAGCTATAATATTTGCTTGCGACAAATTTATATCTTACATCATAAATACTAAGGTGATAGTTCATACGGATCACCAAGCTTTGCGTCACCTCCTTGTGAAAAAGGATGTGAAGCCCTAGTTGATTAGGTGGGTTCTATTACTACAAGAATATGATTTACAAATAGTAGATAGGAGGGGTGAGGATAATCCAGTAGCAGATCATCTCTCTAGGATGGAGGGAATAATTACCGACCCCATACCTATAAATGTGTCATTTCTAGGAGAGTATTTAGCAAATGTTGAAATCACTGATTCTTGTTATGCAGATTATGCTAACTATCTCGCAGTAAAATTTATACCTCCTGGTATGACAAAAAATCAAAGGATGAAATAATTTAATGATATTAAATATTACTTTTGGGATGATCCGTATCTATATTGTCATGGACCTAACGGAATGATTCGGAAGTGTGTTCCTAACCATGAAATGAATGCAATTTTGCAAGCCTGTCATGATAGTCCATATGGAGGACATCATGCAGGCAAGTGAACTGCAACAAAGGTACTTCAATCTGGATTCTATTGGCCCACCTTTCTTAAGGACGCACACAGGTATGTAGAACACTGTGATGCTTGCCAAAGAAGAGGTAATATAGGTAGGAGACAAGAAATGGCCATGAATTATAGTCCTATAATCGAACCCTTTGATGTATGGGGAATGGATTACATGGGACCTTTTATAGAATCAAATGGTTATACTCATATTCTTGTTGATGTTGATTATGTTACTAAATGGGTGGAAGCTATTGCAACAAGCCATGCAGATGCAGCCGCCTCGGTGAAGATGATCAAGGATGTTATATTCCCTAGGTTTGGAGTTCCTAGGTTCTTAATTACTGATGGTGGTTCTCATTTTATGAAAGGAACTTTCAGGAAAATCCTTAGCAAATATGGAGTAACTCACCGCGTTGCTTCACCATATCATCCTCAAACGAGAGGTCAAGTGGAGCTTTCCAACATAGAATTAAAGACCATACTCGAGAAGACGGTGGACAAATCAAGAAAAGATTGGTCATACAAGTTAAATGACACTCTATGGGCGTACCGTATTACTTTCAAAAATCCAGTGGGTATGACACCTTATAAGATGGTATACGGTAAGACATGCCATTTACCTTCAGAATTGGAACACAAAGCTTTCTAGATAATCAAGAACCTAAACTATGATCTTAAAGCAACAGGAGAAAAATATTTATTAGATATTCATGCTTTTGATGAGTTTACAAGTGAGGCTTATGAAAATGCTAGATTATTTAAAGAAAAAGTGAAAATATGGCATGATAGGAAAATACAAAATAAAAACCTTTAAAAATGGAGACAAAGTGTTTCTCTATTATTCTCGTCTCAAGTTGTTTCCAGGAAAGCTCAGACCAAAGTGGGAAGGTCCCTATATAGTTGAAGAAGCTTATTCATCGGGAGCAGTGAAGCTCAAGGGAAAACACCCTCTCTTTCATGGGTGGTAAATGGACAACGCTTGAAGCATTATCGAGTAAAATAAGATATAAGTGCAGTCACCATATAAGTGATCGCCCTAGAAGAGGTGATTGAGCAAATATATGCAAGGGATAGTAACTTCAAGAAGAATGGACCCTTGATGAAATAAGCAACACTACTGTCAAGCTATTGACCATAAAAGAGCGCTTCATGGGAGGCAACCCATGTAAGGTAATGGTTTGAGTAAGTTTTTAAAAGTTTTTATGAGCTTGTGTTAAATGAGAAACATCTAAAGCTCTAGCAACGAAAGAGGAAGATTGATAACGCCAATATTGGTTGAAAATTTAAGCTATCATTTTTCTATCAAAACTTGGTATTCTGTTAAGTTTTAGAGTAATAAGGAATCTTTGGAGAAGCAGAAATTTTTTGGTGGACACAGAGGGTTTAACGACCAACTATACGATCGAAATAAAAATTCCGGCTGTATAGCTGTGGTCGTATAGTTGTTTGGACATCACTCCTCCCGTCTACGAAAGGTACTGATAGTTTAACGACCAACTATACGACGAGAATAAAAATTCCGCCCGTATAGTTGTCGTCGTATAGATATCGATGCCTTTGACAAATTTCTTTCTAGGTACCGATAGTTTAACAACCAACTATACGGTGGGAATAAAAATTCCGCCCGTATAGTTTTGGTTGTATAGATATCGAACCATCTCCAAAAAATTATTCAGAATACAAAGAGTTTAACGACTAACTATATGGCGGGGATAAAAATCCCGCCCATATAGTTTTGGCCATATAGTTGGTTCCACCATAGAACAAATTCTATAGTCGGTTCGTAACTATACGGTGGGACCTATACGGGCAACGCCCATATAGTTGCTCGTTACGAAAGGCGGCTAGGGTTTTTAACCTCTCCTTTTAAAGCTGATCGCATCTAACCTTTTTCATTAAGTTTTCGCAGAGGTACAACCTCCAGCCTTGAAAAAAGTCCTCACCATCCCTATACAAGCCGCCTAACAACATCCATGCAGCGAAGCCATGCAGCCCTTCCATGTCAACAAGATCTAGAACAATAAGGAAGAGAAGCCCATGAAGAGGATCAAATAAGTAGAGCCTAAAGGATGACCATCACCATCCAGCCTGGAGATCAAGCCTCTCCCAAATTGGGAGGACATGTTCCCGCAACGGATGGAGATGATGAGGCAAGCTGAGCAGGGAAAGAATAAGGATGAGTATCTCCCTAATCCCTATCATCACAACATAGGATCCTATTATAAACCTCCTCTTTGTCCATCACCTCTTCAACCTAAGAAGGTGCGGCAAGATGAGATTCATGATAAGATCTATGAGTTGGAAAAAGCTTCGAAGGCATGTGTTCAAACAATTGGAGAAGGGATTGACTCCTACAGGATGATGAGAAAATACCTTGAGAAAAAGGTCGATGAGTGAGGAGTGCATATTTGCATCATGTTTTACATTATTATTTTGCATTGTAGATGTAGGATTTTGGTATTTTATGGTGTTCACACGCATATTTTATGTCTGTTTTCACCAGGATCAGGACAAATGATGGACCCAATGGATACAATTATTGAAGGAATTGTACTGTGGGGAAAAGGAGTCAAAAACAATGTAAATCATTTATTTGGGAAATATTAATAATACCAGAAGAAAACCAGAAGTGAACAAAGGAGGCAGAGAGCATAATGACCAACTATACGGCAGGAGAATTTTCTCCGACCGTATAGCTCCAGCCGTATAGCTGGTGCCGCCTCCGCCTCGTCAAATAGTTTCACCCCATGCAATTGGTTCGAGGAGATGACATACAGAACACCCAGAAATCATAGAAACCTCACCTCCAGAAGGCATCTGGAGGGGGAACTCATCCGACGGGGATCCATCTTCACCTTGCACAGATCTGGGAGGCTAAGGCATCGATCTTCATCATCCACTGCGGCATCACCACCATCTTCATCCATCCCATCTACATATTGTCTAGATCTTGTTGTAATTCCTATACTCATTGTGGATTTATACAAGTACTATTCATCTATGATTGTTTCCATTACCATTACCATGATGTTGATTGTCTCCATGTCTGAGTAGATCATTAGTTCTTGGGGAGATGGAGAAACCCTAGTATGAGATTGAAATAAGATAAAGTCTATTATGATATTCATCGCTGTGACCATGTGTTAGATTCTCTACATCTTGATGTTGAGAGAAGTCGACCTCTCAATATTTTCCTCTCATGGGGACTTGATGGAGGGAACTACTTGTTGGTAGACGGAGGTATGCTAGCACTTATAGTGACTATAAAGCTATTAGCAATCCTTACGTATCAACTTGGGAAATCGAGGAAACTCACGGAACACTATCCATGCCATGGGATACGTCCTACGGGATTACACCCTTAATAGCACAGTAATTCAATTGATGTCGATTGCTAACTGTTGTGGTTATGAGGATGATGTGAGCAGCGGTTGTTGCCTATTCGTCCATATTCGGAGTTCCTCCCACACATACATAGTTGAGAATTTTCATGATGATAATCTTTATCTTAGATCTTTACAATACTAGTGGTGTATCCGCTACTCCCTGAGAACACTTTTTCCCTACTGTAGTTCCAATCTTTCTTTATATACATGATACTTACTTTCTGTATTAAGTTACTTTGCTTTACTTTATTATTGCTCTTATACCCAAAACCCCAAAACACATTTTTACACATTACTCGCATTTTATCTTGTTACTTAGAACTATATCTAGCATTTCTATTGCAATATTTATCTCAAGAATTATTAGACTTCAGACTCCTGCTCCTTGTGGGATCGATATGTTTATTTTGAAACTAGTTACAAATGATCTATGCACTTGCAGTCATTAAGCTATTTTCTGGCGCCGTTGCTGGGGAGCTAAGCGTTGTAGGTCTTTTAGTTTTTGCTTATTTATTTTTGTCTTACTAAGTTTTGTTTTGAGTTACAGGTTTCCACCAACACAATGGAGTATGAGCATATGACTAGTGCTAACCCACTCAACTACTTTGGGAAGCCCTATGATATTTATAAAAGAGACAACTCTAATGAGAAGACAAGGGGTTTGAAATAAATCCTCTACTACTTAGTATTCTACATAAGAAGAAATTTACTGGATATGAAGAAGATCTTGATCCATGTGAGCATATTGCATGTTTTAAAGATATATGTGGCACTTTTCTATTGTCAGGATATACTGCCGATGAGGTAAGGGTTAAACTTTTTAGTCAAACTTTGACAAGTACAACTCTCTCATGGTATAGATCTCTACCCCCTGAAGCCACTACTACTTGGGATAATTTAGCTTGTGAATTTCTATCAAAATATTATCCATTATTAAAATCTTTTGGAATCAGGAGTCTTATAATGACTTGGAAGAATCATTCTAATGAAGGAAAAGTAAGAGCTTATATTAGATTTAAAGATTTACTATGGCTATGTCCTCATTACGATTTGCTTGAATGGTATTTACTACATATCTTTTATGGCGGTTTAATTAAACCTAATAAAATTGAACTAGACTCTTTCGCGGAAGGAGCCTTTATGAATCTTCCTATACCTAAAGCTTGGGCTTTACTTAATAGAATTCATGAACATAGAGTTTCATGGAATTTTGGTCTAGGAAGTGAAGGAGGCGTAGAAATAGAGCATGATTGTATTCATGATTATAACAAAAAAGGCCATGTGAAAGAATTGTCTAAAGAACTTTATCTGGATTCAGATCTTGTGTTGCAAGTTGTTAAAGCTTTTACAGAACATATTAAAGCTCCAAAGGACGGTCCAGTCAACTATGATCCACCACCTAAACCAGAGAAGAAAAGAGAAGATAGAGCAACACTTGCCTTTGTAGAACCAACATATGAAGTGCCTTTCCCTAACACTGCAAAAGCATATTTTTGAATATGAATAGGCCAAAGTAGTACAGGAAAAGAGGGAAGAGGAAAGCGTGTCGGAAGCCAAGGAACATCTGAAGGAAAACAAAGATGAAGAGGTAACCAAGGAAGCAATTATGGCTATGTACTCACATTGTAACATAGTTGAACTTGATGTAGAGACTTCCATATTGGCTGAAGGTAAAACAAAGGTAAAATATGTGGGCAAGCCTATTCTTCCCTGCATATTTAAAGAAACCTCTCATTACGGTTTATGTGATCTTGGCACCAAAGTTAATGTTATATCTTATGATTTCTACCTAGAAATAAAAGAAGAAATAGAACCGGCTACAATTGAGAATACTGATATAACAATTATGTTAGCCAATCAAAATCTTAGAATTCCAATGGGAGTAGTTGACGATGCAACTGTCACAATTGGCAACAAAAAATTTCCTATCGATTTTGTAGTTGTCGATATGGCAGCTGACACTTTTTGCCCTATTATATTTGGAAGAACCTTTTTGGGTGATATAGGTGCCTATGTTAACTTCAAGAAGGATATTGTGACTCTTAAGCTTGGGGGAACGGAAAACAAATTCCATTTTTCCAAATTTAAAGACAAGCCTCCACAAGCACAAGAAGTAGAGGAAGAGAGAACCATTGAGGAAATGGCAGCTCTTTTCTTTGGTAATGGAGAAGAAGAAATAAATGAAGATCCAAATTATGAAGAAATAGTTATGGAGGACAAGTACTTAGAAGAACTAGAAGATGAATTTGATTTACTTCCTATTTTGGGACCTCCAACTGATGAGGCTTTTGAAGAGCCAGAAAAAGAGGGGACGAGGAACTACCACTCCTGGAGTTAAAGACTCTACCAGATAATCTCAAATAAAGGTTTTTAGATGATACCAATAAATTTCCTGTTATTATTAGTGCTAAACTTTCAGGAGGAGAAGAAGAAGGACTCATGAGGATACTTAAGGAGCATCACCAAGCCTTTGGGTACTCAATCAGATATTCATGGAAGAAGGTACTAAACTAGTTGTGGAATTTAATAGAAGATTGAAGCCTAAAATGAAAGAAGTGTTAAGAAAAGAAATTGTATGCCTACTTGACGCATGTATAAGTTATCCTATTAAAGAGAATGATTGGGTAAGCCCTGTTCATTGTGTTCCTAAGAAGGGCGGTTTTATTGTTGTTCCTAATGAAAACAATGAACTAATACCTACTAGAACGGTTGTTGGGCACAGGATGTGCATAGATTTCAGGAAATTCAATAAAGAAACTAGTGAAGATCACTATCCGTTACCGTTCATAGATCAAACTTTAGATAGGTTAGCAAACCATACTCATTTTTGTTACTTGGACGGATATTCTGGTTTCTCTCAAATAGTTGTTCATCTGGATGACCAACTTAAAACAACTTTCATAAGTCCTTACAGTTTACATGCTTACCGATGTATGCCTTTTGGTCTATGTAATGCCCCAGCTACTTTTCAACGATGTATGACTGCTATTTTTGCTGACTTCATAGAACTTATAATGGAAGTACTTATAGATGACTTTTCTATCTATGGAACTTCATTTACAAGTTGCTTGGATAATCTCAAGAAAGTTTTATAGCATTGTGAAGAAACTAATCTTGTTCTAAATTGGGAGAAGTGCTACTTTATGGTCAAATAAGGTATAGTCCTTGGACACAAAGTATTAGGTAAGGGAATTGAAGTGGATAGAGGTAAGGTTGAATCAATAGAGAGAATGCCACCACCTAGGGATATTAAAGGTATAAGAAGTTTTCTTAGTCATGTGGGTTTTTACAGAAGGTTCATTAGAAATTTTTCAGGGATACCTAAACCTTTGACTAACCTATTGCAAAAGGGAATGAGATTTAATTTTGATGATAAGTGTCTTGAAGCTTTTGATAAACTTAAAAATGCTTTAACTCGTGCTCCCACCATAAAACCACCTATCTGGGATACAACCTTTGACTTAATATGTGATGCTAGCGATGATGTTGTTGGAGTAACTCTTGGACAACATATTGGTCGAAGATTTAATATTATACCTCATGCTAGTAGAACTCTCAATGGTGCCCAAAAGAATTACCCTAAGGAAGAAAAGGAACTGTTTGCTGTATTTTTCTCTTGTGATAAATTTCGTTGTTATATAGTTGATGCAAAGGTGAGAGTTCATACGGATCATGATGCCTTAAAAGAACTCCTTGAGAGGAAAGAACATAAGCCAAGACTAATCCTTTGGATTCTTTCACTTCAAGAATTTGAGTTGTAGATTATGCAGAGGCAAGAAATAAAGATCACTACAAGAAAAGTTTCCTTCCGCAACGACTTAGCCCGACAGTTGTTGTAGAAGGCGCGTCTTCCACGATGAAATTCTCGGCTCTATCGTGGCTGATGGATAACTTATTTTGCCGGTTTCGCAGCCCTCTACTATGACAGATCTGCTAAAAACATGGAGGAAGCTCGGCTAGCGTGTGGCAGAAGCAAGATTTTCGTCTCCTCGCGCGATGTTGACTCGCCGAAGTCTTTTGAGGCATGTGGGTCCCAGATGTCAGTGTCTCTAGTGGACCATACTTTTTAGTCATGCCTCCCTGATTGTAACTCGATAACGTAGCTCGAGGTGTCTGCTGTTTAGTTAGGCTGTTAGGTCCCACATGTCAGCCTATCATTAGAAGGATCGTGTGTATGATGGAATTTTTTCCTTCGCTCGCGCTACCTTGTTCCGAAGTTGATAGCGATGCTCGATGCATCTATCATCTAATCAACCTCATAGGACCCACATGTCATCCTCTCATTAGAAGAAATGTGTGTATGATGGAATTTTTTCCTTCACTAGTGCTACCCCATTCCGAGTTGATAGCGCTGCTCGACGCATCTACCGTTTAACCAACCTCCTGAGCCCCACATGTCATCCTCTCAATAGAAGAAATGTGTGTATGATGGATTTTTTTCCTTCGCTCGTGCTAACCTATTCCGAACTTGATAGCGTTGTTCGATGCATCTACCGTTTAATCAACCTCCTGGGCCCCACATGTCATCCTATCATTAGAAGAAATGTGTGTATGATGGAATTTTTTCCTTTGCTGGCGCTACCCCGTTCCGAGTTGATAGCGCTGCTCGACACATCTACCGTTTAACCAACCTCCTGAGCCCCACATGTCATCCTCTGATTAGAAGAAACGTGTGTATGATAGATTTTTTTTCTTCGCTCGTGCTACCCTGTTCCGAACTTGATAGTGTACTTCGATGCATCTACCATTTAATCACGATGCTAGGCCCCACATGTCATCCTCTCATTAATAGAAACGTGTGTATGATGGACTTTTTTACCCTCTATAGCACCTTCGTGTTCCAAACTTGATAGCTTTGCTCGCTGCATCAGACGTTTATTTAGGTTGGTGGGTCCCTTATGTCAGCCTCACATTAGAAGAGTCGTGGGTACGATGGAATTTTTTCTTCTCTAGCACTACCCTGTTCCGAACTAGATAGCGTTTCTTGGTAAATCTGTCGTTTGCTCACGCTGCTGGGTCCCCCATTTCAGCCTCTCATTAAAAGAAACGTGTACATGTTGAAATTTTTCTCGCTCGCACCTCTCTGTTTCGAACTGGATACGTTGCTCGATGCAGCATTTGTACAAGGTCGCGCTGTTGGGTCCCACATATCGGCCTCTCTGTAAATGAAACGTGCGTATGATGTTCTTTTTTTGGCCATGTCCGCTATTTTGACCTTGGCAACTTGCTGGGTCCCAGATGTCAACCACCTCTATGCAGGAAACGTGTCTATGTTGGGTCCCAGCTGACAGCCTCTATTTGAAAGAAACATGTGTATGTTGGAATGTTTTTTCGGGTCCTAGATGTCAACCTCATAGTACAAAAAATACTCATAAAGGCCGAATCAAAAAGATTCTGGGCTAAATCGGGGCGGATGCCCTATTCGTCATGGCTTATATTCCATGGGCTCACTCCTGAGTTGAATGGGCTATGGTCGGTGGCCACAAGACCATGAAATGGCCGAATTAGAAGGTATTTGGATATGCTTGGGGCTGATAGGATAATTTCATGGGCTATGCTTGGGCCTGGTGGGTCCGACATGTCAGCTTCTCTATAAGTGCAATGTCTGTATGATCGACTTTTTCCGGCCGCGTCCACTGTTTTCACCATGGCAGTCATGTATGGTCTTACTGCAGGGGCCCTTATGTTAGCCTCTCTGGCATGTTCTGGCTTGTGGGTCCCCGATGCAGCCTTGTATGTTCTGTCTGGTGGGTCCCTGATGCGAGCCTCTCTATACAAGTATTTAAACTTTTGTTTCGACCCACCCTCAAAACAAACTCCAGGGACACTGCATGCTAGTGGGTCCATGATGTCAGCATCTCCGTAATGCGATATTGCTAGAAGAAAAAATGTAAATCCAAGATACGATTTGAACAAAAGACCTTCAAATCAAATAAACGTAAACTGAGTGTGTTGCCACTACAACAAAGATATTTATAGAATAAATATCATTAAACTTTTATTAGTACTACAATTTATGTATTAGTCTTCTTAAAAATATTTTGGGTGTCTATGTTTATCTCTTTTAAAATATAAAAGGGTAGCGCTCCTGGCATCTCAAATTATAAAATGCCACATAATGTAGTATTTTCTTAAAAACATGGGTAGGTAGAGTTTTTTTATTTTCAGAGGTGGGGGCAATGGCCAAAAGGCCGAATTAAAAAGAGTTTGGCTATTCAACATAGGCTACTCTACGTGGGTTATACTCCGTAGGGCAGGCTCCATGGGCTTCATTCTCAAATTTTAGTGAGCTGTGCTCAGAAGTCCCCTGACCCCTAAAAGGCCGAATTAATATGTTCTCGGCTATGCACCATGGGCTCGTTTCTCAAATTTCACTGGGCTGTGGTCCGCAGTCCCCTGACCCCGAAAAAAATGAATAAAAATGTTCTGGGCTAAAGAGGGGCCGAATGAGCTACGGAGTACTAGATGTCTTCTCCTGGTTAATAAAAATTGCATTGTGATGTGCTCGGCCGGATTCAAAACAAAGACCTCAGAGAGGGAGGGGAAAAGCGATATTTATTTTTGGCATCTATTCATGTCAAAATTCAGTAGTACAGAATAAGATAGAAATATTATCAACATATTCAAAGTTCATATTCAGGAGCACTTGAAAAATTCAGCAGCATTTCAAAAGTGACCAATTCAGCAATACAGACAATGAAATACAAATAACAGTACAAAGAGAACCAGTTTTTGTTTCAGCTCTAAAAACCTTGTCGCACGATCAGTTTGTCGTTTTCACCAATAACACTCGACCATCGGAGCAAGCAAAAATGACGATCAAGTCTTCTTTGAGTACCTTCTTCTCGCATCAATGCATGTGTGACCCCCCATATGCAACCCAAAATCCCCAAGTCTCATCTGGATTGTGACACGGCCATGTACAAGGGTGACGAGCACTCGTCCGTTTCACATTTAGCAACACATGACAGATTTAGCAGCAATTTAAAGTGACCGATTCAACAGTGGTGGAAAATGACCAAAAGAATTGACAGATTCAACAATGCCAACATTGAAATTCAATGGATGTACAACAATGTGGAAAAGCCAAGTTTCAAAAGGAAAGCATGACCATGCATTTTCTCCACTCGATTTGAATAAGTCCAAGTACATAGGTATTATTACAAAATAGATTAGCAGTAGCTGAACTCCATACAAAATACTTAGCATAAGTGTAGAACTACAAGCTTACACTAAGGTAGTAACCACTATATGTCCCATCATACGTACTCGAAGAAACAAGAATGCTTCAGCGTGTTAAAGTGCTGGCCGGGTTGCGCCCTTGATTTCCTGCCTGGGACGTGTCTCTCGTTTCATTGTCGCCTATCGGCCTCTAGGTCAGTAGCATACATGTAAAATGCATACGACAAACCAGGAAATTCAGGATCCTTAATTTCGGCAATTCCAATTACGAAGGGAATCTGCCACCAACATAAACTAGCTAATTAGTACAAAATTTACATACACTCACAAGAGGATCATCACAAAAGGATCAAGATGTGATATCTCACCGGTGAATCTTGTCCGACGACAGGTTTAGTAGTATGCCAGTAAAGACGTGGCTTGGACAGAAAAGACATGAGCACTTCCTGCGCGGCGTTGGCCGGCGTTGGCCTAATCGTTGTCTCGGGTGACCTCTTTACTACAACCTGATTGAAACTAGCGAACAAGACGAACGACCAAAACCTCACCTCGTACCGCGGCAATTCGCACTCCGCCGACCTGACCGGCCTGACGGACAGGAGCAAGTCCGTGCTAAGCCCGTCAATTTGGGGGACGAACAACTTGCCCTCCTTCCCGATGTCGATGACCTCAGCTCTAAGCGAGCCCGGGGCACGAACCGACACAGAGGGGTCCCATTTTTTGGGGCTGTATCTGGGCACTATCATCGAGTGGGCAGATATGAGGTGCTCAACGAACACTTTCTTGACGCTAGTGAACTCGCAACCTGGCTCCATGCAGACACACCGGCGGTAGTTGCAGGCGATCTTGTGATCTTGTAGGAGACCAAACTCCAGCAGATGTCGTTGGGGCATCTACTAACTTTTCCGCCAGCGACTTGGCAGTACAGCTCCTTGGAGCATGCGGCCAGCCAAACGGTGCTAGTAGTGTCCAGACGCTTAGCTATTTCGTTGAAGACGTCGTCGCCGACATTCGTCCAAACATTGTTGAGCTGTTTTTGCCTCAAATCCACAGCCATCACATCTGAATGATTGGGGGCAAGGGCAAATCTATGTATGACTGTTGGGCTTATTTGGAGGAGAGGGGTGGTGGCCTGGAAGGATCGATGTAGCAGGTGAGATGGCGAGAAAAATGTATGAAGCGCGTGCTAGAGAAGATCCAAATGCAGCCTCTCGGAGTTTGGAATGGATCTTAAGGAGGGGGTTTTGCCGTGCTCCTACGGCTGTCTTCTGCCGGTCGTACAACATCGAGCACGCCGACTAGAGTTATGGAGTAGGGAGTACTATAGGTACTCTAGACAGGCACGCTGCCATGTAGTGTTCTCTCATCACATCTCAATTATTAGAACTGAGAGATGACTTATTTACTGCTTCCATTTTTATACTACTCCCTCCAGTTCGTATTCTAATGGCCTCAACTTTGTCTAGATTCACATCAGTTACACAGAGTAGTTGTAAGTTGAGTCACTTATGTTTTTCGGTACTTCATAGTACGTACCAAAATACCAAGATGTTGAACCTCATATGAACTTTCTAGAAAGGTACCCCTTTGCAAAGATTGGCAGGCCTGCTAAAATTGCTGAAACTTCTAGAAAGGCAAGAACCCCTGGCCTAAATTGCATCATGCTTGGTGAAATAACGACAGGTTCCCAGTTCATATTCAGCAGCATTTCAAAGTGACCGATTCGGCAATACAGACTCTGAAATTTAATAGTAGGACAACGAAAATCAATTCTTATTTCAGCACTAAAAACCTAGGTGCGGGATCAGTCGCTTTTCTCCGAACACACTCGATCATCAGAGCTAACAAAACTGACCATCAAGCCATCTTTTCTGTGCATACTTTCTACTCACATCAATGACTATGTGACCCACATATGCAAACCAAAATGCCCCCAAGCCTCATCTAGATTGTGACAAGGCCATGTTTCAAAAGTACAGTAAGACCATCTACTACCCTTGATCTAAAAAAGTATCAGTACGTTAGTATTAGTTCTACAAGATACTTTAGTACTATAATAAAAACGACCGAATATTTGACAGATTTACTACCATTTGAAATATTCAGCAGCACTGAATAAAACAGAAAAATATCAATAGATTCCAAACACATAATCAGTGGCACTTGAAAGATTTAACAACATTTCAAAGTGACTGATTTAGCAGTACAGATAATGACCAAAAGTATTGACAGATTTAACAATGCAGACACTGAAATCCAATAGATGTAGCAAGGCCATAATTCAAAAGGACAGAGAGAACATATTCTGGCCATGTTCCAAAAGAAGAGCAAGACCATCTACTGGTATTGATCTAAACAAGTACCAATACATCATGATTAGTTCTAAAAAATACTTTAGTAATAGCAACAACAGAACGTTCAACAGATTCAATGGCACTTAAAAGATTCAATAGTAATGAATAAGACAAAAAATATCATCAGATTCCCAGTTCATAATAAGCGGCACTTGATAGATTTAACACCATTTCAAAGTGACCGATTTAGTAGTACAGATAATGACCAAAGGAATTGACAAATTCAGCAATGCAGACATTGAAATTCAGTAGATGTAGCAAGGCCATGATTCAAAAGGAAAGAGAGATCTTATTCTGCACTAGATCTGTCGGTCTGAACAAATACCAGTACATAGGTATTACTCCTACTACAAAATAGATTAGCAGTAACAGAACTCCATACAAAATACTCAGAACTACCTTAAGCTAGGAACCACATGTCCCAAAATGTTAAGAAAAATCCGGTCGAGGAGTACATGTGTTCATGTTAGGATCATCACAAGAAGATAAAGATGGGTTAATCGCTAAGAAATAGGGATGCAGAAGTGGGACAAATGGGACATGCGGGATCCTTAATTTTAGACCCCTAGACGAACTCTAAACTAAGTGGGAGAAGTGTGACAAGTAGGTTTTAACAAATCTCACGTATCCCACTTAGTTTAGAGTTAGTTTAGAAGTCTCCCACATATCCCACCTCTACATCTACGGTAATAATCTTGTCGATACGAAGCTTGTATTCCACGGTGAACTCCGATGGTCGATTCTGACGATGAGCGACCAGATTAGACCGACAAACCGACAAAGAGCAAGTGGCTTTAGAATTCGTAGAGAATACCTTCTCACACAAGCCATTTGGATGTGCATAGCTCAAATTCACCATGAACTGCGGTGACACACGCTTCGCCGGCTTGACGCACACAAAAGATATCAAGATGACATCGTCGCGCCCGTCGAATAACACGTAGAACACCATGTCATCGAACCCGGTTAGCCCGATATATACATTTTGCGAGCCCGGTATTGGCACTGTCTTAGAGATGTACCTGCCTTTCCTACCATAGTGTAAAATGCGCAACCTCATGGCGTGGGCTTCTCTGAGGTGGGAGTGCTGCAGAAACGGAATTGCGGCGAACTCGTAGCCAGGCACCACGCAGTTCCATTGGACTGCATCAGCGAGCATTGAACATGAAGACATATTTGGCTGGACAACCCATACCAATTGGGTCTGTCACCAACATAAAGTAATTAATTAGTACGACATTACATATTTTCATATTAGGATCATCACAAGAAGATTTATATGTGTTAACTCACTCTTGGTTGATATTCTTGTAATCCAGGGGGAATTCCGACAACATCTTGAGAAGCTCGCAGGTAACGCCTCGGTTTCGACAGGTACGACATGAGCCCTTTCAGCGTGACTTCAGCCAATGAAGGCCTTCTCGTCTGCTCAGATGTCACTGCCATTTCGACCGAATGGAGCTGATTCCATGACGGCACTGACCATATCATCACCTTGTACCGTGGTGATTCGCACGCCGCCGACCTGATGTACCTGACGGATAGGAAGATGTCCGTGGTGTACCCCCCAATTAGGGTGGCAAACTCTGTGCCCTCTTTCCCAATGCCAATGATCTCTGGTGCGTGCACCCAGATAGTCGGGTACCAGCACTTGTTGGAAGGTCACTAGGGGCAAATAGTACATCTTGTGGGCAAGTTTCAAGTGGTGAAAGAGCTCGTGCAAAGTCAATGGCCGGTTGATGAACTCGCATCCTCGCTTCGTGCAGGCTGCGCACGGGGCGTAGCAGCACTAGATCTTGTGCTCGTAGACGTCATTGTAGGAGACCAATGAACAACAGCGGTCGTTGGGGCACCTGATACCTTTTCCGCCGGTGACCTGGCGGTACAGCTCCTTGGAGCATGTGGCCAGCCTAACGGTGCTGATAGTGTCCAGACGCATAGTGATTTTGTTGAAGACATTGTCGCCGAACTTGCTCTAGCCGCAGTGCCGCAGGTTGCACCTCGAATCTGCCATCCCGTCCGGATGGATTGGGGGCGAGGGTGGATCTATGTAGTGTTGTTGGTGGCTTTTGGAGGAGAGGGCTGGTGGCCTAGAGGGAGTGATGCAGCATGCAATATGGGGAGTAAAATGTGTGAAGCACGTGCTAGAGATGCCGTCAGGCGGCATCGGCGAGTGGGGATAAACTAAATAGAGATGGAAAAGATAGGATGGCTCTTTGAAAGGGGTTTTTTTATTTTCTTCTGCTATAAGAAGTGGCTGCATCGAGGATGTCATCTAAGCGTGAATGCGTGTAAAACGCGCCCCTGTGCAATAAATTAAATATGTCACTTCCTAGCATGGTACTTTCTCGTCACGTCAGCTTCTATTTTCACCTATGGTGGCAGAATTTGTCTATAAGCTGGGAGGTTTTAAGAAAAAGATTTCGATGTACTACTGAATTCCTAGTTAGCCTAAAAAGTATTTGGAAAATTCTAAGAGCAATCTATCTATCGTGCTTATTTGTAGTTAAAATTTGACATAGTCGGTGGGAGTACGGTTTACATCAAAGACCTCAAAAAAGAGAAAATTACATAGAGGTCCATAAACTTAGCACAAAAGGGCCCTAAAGTTAAGCAACGAAAAGCACTTGGCTCCTTCTCGAGTGAGAAACTGAGCCATACCCTTCATACTACTGTATTTCCTACACATAAATACACAAAACGCTCCTCACACTTTTGAACCAGCGTGCTGGGGGTGTGCTTGGTGCTTCCTCTTCGCAGGGTGTGAAATGGAACAACAATGCAGGTCAACACACGTGGGCAGCGCCATGCTGTAGACGAGAGATCAGCAGGCCAGCAGGGTGTGTGTGGATGGTGATGAGGCAGGAAAGGAGAGAGAAAACACAATTTGTTTTGCGTGCATATATATAGTAAAGGTCCCGAAATTTTGACAATAGGTTCAACTTCTTGCTAAGATTCTACATATTGACAACTTAACGAAATTATATTAGGTCAAACTTGAAATAGAAGTAAGCATGTGATAGATAGCTCTTGGATTAGTTGTCTTGTCGAAGGTATGTGGGTGCATCTTCTTTTACTAAACGATGTTCTAGGTGTGAGTTTCCAACTATCAGGAAAGAACATTCTCAATTTTCCCATGTTTTGCGAATTTTAAAACTTCCTAGCTAACTCTATCGACTTGAATGAGACTCTATGCCAATGTATCAAAATTAGGTCAAATTTGAAATACAAGTAAATTATAGATTGCTTTGGAAGTTTTGCGAAAAATCTTTCGGTGGTTTTTGATGTACTGAATTCCTGGTTAGAGCTTCAAAAGTTTGTTGGGACATTTTAAGAGGAATCTATCTATCGCGCTTACTAGTAGTTAAAATTTGATATGGACGGTGGGAGAAAGTACGATTGCATTGAAGACCTAAAAAAATTACATAGAGGTCCATAAATTTAGCATAAAGGTCTCTAAAGTTAAGCAAGGAAAAGCGGTCTCATCCTTCTCGAGAGAGCAACTTAGCCATATACCCTTCGTACTAGTGTACTTGCTTCACACACACACAAAACGCTCCTCACACTTCCGAACGAGCGTGCTGGGGTGTGCTTGGTGCTTCCTCTTCGCAGGGTGTGAAATGTAACGACAAGGCAGGTCGACGCACGTGGGCAACACCATGTTGTGGATGATGGAGAGGTCAGCCGGTCGGGGTGTGTGTGGATGGTGATGAGGCAGTGTGAAGGAGAGAGAAAACACAACTTATTTTGCGTGCATATCTTACCACTATATATTGTACAAATAACTTTGAATATTGACCGTTGGATCAAGACTCACGAATCCCAGCGTTTCTAGCCGTTGGATCTTCTTTTCCATTCTAGCTTCTAGAAGAATCTATTGATAGTCTTTGACCTAATGAATGCTATGCACAAACCTCAAAACACACTTCTCCATCATACTACAAGCTTCTCCCTTGTTTCTCTAGACCATGTTATCAAAACTTTCATGTGTTAGGTAGCTAAATAATCTTTGATTTCTACATGATGACACAAAGTACAATGACCAAATATACACCCATACTTTGTAGATGTTGATCAAATTTATATTTTTTATGCTTTACCAATTATAATTTTATATAGTGATGATGATATGTCATACGTCTACTATCCGAGTCTCACGTGCAACTTACTAGTAGCTAATAATCATTGACTTCTACGTGATCTTACCACTATATAGTGTATAAACAACTTTGAATATTGACCGTTGGATCAAGACTCGCGACCCAACATTTACGGTCGTTGGATCTTCTTTTCCATTCTAGCATCTTGAAGATTCTATTGATAGTCTTTATTACAAACCACTATATAGTGTACGAATAACTTTGAATGTTGACCGTTGGATCAAGACTCGCGAATCCCAGCTTTTCGAGCCGTTGGATCTTCTTTTCCATCCTATCATCTAGAAGATTCTATTGATAGTCTTCGGCATAATGAATGCTATGCATAACCTCAAAACACACTTCTCCATCATACTAGAATCTTTTCCCTTATTTCTCTAGACCATGTTATCAAAAATTTCATGTGTTAGGTAGCTAATAATCTTTTACTTCTACATGATGATACAAAGTACAAGGACCAAATATATACACCCATACTTTATAGATGTTGATCAAATTTATATTTTTTGTGCTTTACCAATTATAATTGTATATAGATATGTCATACATCTACTATTCTAGTATCATGTGCAAGGCACGTTCAACTTACTAGTATATAGTAAAGGTCCTAAAATTTTGACAAGAGGTTCAACTTCTTGCTAAGACTGTACATATTGACAACTTGCTGAAATTAGGTCAAACTTTAGCTACAAGTAAGCGCGATAGATAGCTCTTGGAGTAATTGTCTTTTCGAAGGTAGATGGTGGGTGCATCTTCTTTTACTAAACGATGTCGTCGGTGTGAACTTCCAGCTATCAAGAAAGAACATTCTTGATTTTCCCATGTTTTGTGAATTTAAAAAATTCCTAGCTAACTCTGTCGACTTGAATGAGACTATGTGCCAATTTATCGAAATTAGGTCAAGTTTGAACTTTATGTAAATTGAGGTTGCTTTGGAAACTTTTTGAAAAAACTTTTTGGTGGTTTTCGATGTACTAAATTCCTTGTTAGCTTGAAAAGTTTATTGGAAAATTTTAAGAGGAAACTATCTATCATGCTTACTTGTAGTTAAATTTTCACACGATTGGTGGGAGTATGGTTTAGATCAAAGACCTCAAAAAAGAGAAACTTACATGTAGAGGTCCATAAATTTAGCACAAAGGGCCCTAAAGTTAAGCAAGGAAAAGCAGGCGGGTCCTTCTCGAGCGAGAAACTGAGCCATACCCTTCGTACTACTGTACTCGCTTCACACAAAAAATGCTCCTCACACTTTCGAACCAACGTGAGAGGGGTTGTGCTTGGTGCTTCCTCTGTGTAGGGTGTGAAATGGAACGACAAGGTAGGTCGATGCACGTGGGCAGTGCCACATTGTGGACGAGGGAGAGATTAGCCGGCAGGGGTGTGTGTGGATGGTGATGAGGTAGTGAAGAAGGAGAGAGAAAACATAATTTTTTTTGCGTGCATATATATAGTAAATAAAAGGTCCTGAAATTTTGACAACACGTTCAACTTCTTGCTAAGAAATTGCATCTTGACAACTTAACGAAATTAGGTCAAATTTAAGCTACAAGTTAGCGTGATAGATTGCTCTTGGATTAATTGTTTTTTTGAAGGTAGATGGGTGCATCTTCTTTTAGTAAACGATGTCGTCGGTGTGAGTTTGCCAACTTTCAGGAAAGAACATTCTTGATATTCCCATGTTTTGAAAATTTTAAAACTTCCTAGCCAACGCTGCTACACAAGTAGAGAACAAGAGGGAGGCAGTGCGAGACTTTCAAAAAAAGCAGCGCAAGATCAGCGTAGAAGAGGACTTGAAGGCGGTGTGATGTCAGAGCAAAGCCATGATGGGCTGCTGACATGAGGTACAGGGTACACTCCAATAGTAGTAAATGTATGGACCTACTACTAGTAGGAGTATATGCACGCAAAACAAGTTATGTTTTCTCTCTCCTTTGTTGGCTCTTACCATCCATCCTCCATTGATTTCTTCTCTACAGCCGTGGGTGCACAGTCCGGCTTGTCTCTTCCTCGTCCACAACATGTTCATCTTCTTGCTAAGATTTTGCATCTTGATAGTTTATCAAAATTAGGTCAAACTTGAGCTACAAGTAAGCGTGATAGATTGCTCTTAAATTAATTGTCTTTTCGAAGGTATATGGGTGCATCTCTTCTTGTAAAAGCAATGTAGTCGGTGTGAGTGTCCAACTACCAGGAAAGAACATTCTCAATTGATGACGACTGGTTTGGCCTCTAGCTAAGATTTTGCATCTTCCTCAAAGAAAAAAAGATTTTATAGCTTGAAAATTTTGAACCCTTTTGAAAACGATCACATGAAATAGGGAGAGAAGGGAAATGATATTTCTATTCTCTATGGGCAACCCACAAGCTTGAGGTGCACCTTAGGCTTAAAGATATCTTTATTTTTTTCACTATGTATAAGGTGAACCTTAGAGGATGCCATATAGTAGGCCATTTTTTTGAACGGGTAGTAGGCCATATTAAGGTGTGCTTTCTTACACAATGCAGGAGTAGTACATATTTTTTTTGGTTAGACATATGGTCACCTCTGTCCACGTGTTGTACATGCTGAGAGAAAATATCTACATCTACAATATTGAATGGACATATTAAGAAAATATACTTTATGGTGAATCTATTGATATTAATTTAGTACTCTCAATTTTTATATTTTTGTGTATAGTCGTGATCAAACTTAAAAAATGTTGACTTTTGACTAATCCTTAGGCGCCTTATATTTTGGCGGAGGGAGTACTATTTAACACGAATCTAGTTGCTCTGAACCATTGGATCTAACAACCCAATGGTCATGATTAGTGCTATGGATCCAATTCAAAACTACTCCACTATAGTAGTAAGTAGAGAGAATACAGTCTATTGTGCTATGAAATTTTGGGGGTGGTGACATGATGCTTCTAGAACATGCATGGTGTAATTTTCTCTAGGTACTATTCAACACGAATCCAGCTTCTCTGAACCATTGGATCCAACATCCCAACGGTCAGGATTGGTGTTATGGATCCAATTGAAAACTGCTCCACTATAGTAGTAGAGATAGAGATATATTATCTTATCTTATCTTATCTTACCACTATATAGTGTATGAATAACTTTGAATATTGACCATTGGATCAAGACTCGTGAATCCCAACATTTCTAGCCGTTAGATCTTCTTTTCTATTCTAGCATCTAGAAGATTCTATTAATAGTCTTCAGCATAATGAATGATATGCACAAACCTCAAAACACACTTCTCCATCATACTAGAATCTTCTCCCTCATAGCTAATAATCGTTGACTTCTACATGATCTTATGTTATCTTATCTTATCTTACCACTATATAGTGGATAACTTTGAATGTTGACCATTGGATCAAGACTCGCGAATCCCAGCATTTCTAGCCATTGGATCTTCTTTTCCATTCTAGCATCTAGAAGATTCTATTGATAGTCTTCGGTATAATGAATGCTATGCACAAACCTCAAAACACACTTCTCCGTCATACTAGAAGCTTCTCCCTTGTTTCTCTAGACCATGTTATCAAAAAAATTCATGTGTTAGGTAGCTAATAATATTTGACTTCTACATGATGATACAAAGTACAAGGACCAAATATACACCCATACTTTATAGATGTTGATCAAATTTATAATTTCTTGTGATTTACCAATTATAATTGTATATAGTGATGATATGTCATACGTCTACTATCTGAGTCTCACGTGCAACTTACTAGTAGCTAATAATAGTTGACTTCTACATGATCTTGCCACTATATAGTGTACAAAAAACTTTGAATATTGACTGTTGGATTGAGACTCACGAATCCCAACATTTCCAGTCGATGGATCTTCTTTTCCATTCTAGCATCTGAAGATTCTACTGATAGTCTTCATTACAAACCACTATATAGTGTACAAATAACTTTGAATGTTGACCGTTGGATCAAGACTCGCGAATCCTAGCATTTCTAGCCGTTGGATTTTCTTTTCCATTCTAGCATCTAGAAGATTCTATTGATAGTCTTGAACACAATGAATGCACTATGCATAAACCTCTCAAAACACACTTCTCGATCATACTAGAATCTTCTCCCTCGTTTCTCTAGAGACCATGTTACCAAAAATTTCAAGTGTTAGGTAGCTAATAATATTTGACTTCTACACATGATGATACAAAGTACAAGTACCAAATATACACCCATACTTCATAGATGTTGATCAAATTTATAATTTTTTGTGCTTTACCAATTATAATTTTATATAGTGATGATGTGTCATACGTTTACTATTTGAGCCTTATTAAGGTGTGCTTTTTTACATAATGCGGGAGTAGTACGTATATTTTTTTGCTTAGACATATGGTTACCTCTGTCCATGCGATGTACATGCTAAGAGAATAAAACGTTGGCAGGGGAAGAGGGCAGAAGTGAAGAGAAGTTGAAGGCGGTTCTATGTCAGAGCAAAGTTATGATGGGTTTCTGACACGAGGTACTCCTGCGGCCTTACAGTGTACACTCTACTAGTAGTAAATTTCAGGACCTATGCATGTAAAACAAATCGTGTGTTTTCTCTCTCCTTCCCTATGCTCCATCTCTCCTCCCCTTTGCCCACGCGCACCGGTCCGATTGATCTCTCTCCCCTCGTCCACAGCGTGGCGCTGCGGACGTGTGCCTTGGTATGGTGGCTCTATGTCTCTGGCGTGTTCGGCAACCGCGCGTTGGGGTGGAGTAGGGACGAGGAGTACATAGGAAGGAAACCACTTTGGTCCTTGGCAGCACAAAAATTCAAAGTTTTTTGGTTTTCGAAATTGTCACTTGCTTCCCAAACATCGAGAGGGAAGTTTATCCAAAAGGTCGGCCAAACATCAGGAGGGAAGGCAATTTTGAACCCGTTTTGAACACTGATCACATTGAATAAACGAAAAACAAAAAACAAAAGCTTTACTCATGATGTCCTATCATGTCTTGTGCACCACATGCCATGAAAACTGTAATCATGGGATTAGATAAGTTTTGGAAAAATAGCTTCACAATATTGTCCTACCATGTGTATGGATACTATCGGGTTTATTTCAACCCGAATGACCAAGGTCATCAAGGAGATATTGACATCATAGTTTACAATCTGATAGAGTTTCCACGATAGTTTGATAGATAGGTGCATCTTGGCATAGTAAGCATTGTTGCATATGGGAGTTTCCAACAATTAGGAAAAAATTCAGTTTTCCCAGTGAGGACGGTGATGTTTTTGTGAAGAAAGTCCAAATAATATGGTTCAGAATGCCACAAGCCAATGGTTTCACACATACTGTAGTTGATCATTTTCCTATCTAACTTCGGCTAAAAGTTTACATATTTCGATGGGTCGTGACATGCGGTACTAGTACACATACTACTACGTAGTAGATTTTCTCTCTCCTTTGCCCCCTCTCACCATCCATCCACTATCATCTCTATTTCTCCTTCCTTCTTGTGTAAGCTTTCACGCAATGATTGTACTTCTAGTCTGAGATGCAGCGATGCACAAAAAAGATGAGGCCCACACCATACCACCATCAATCAAGTTCGGTGATGCAACTTTGTGAAGAGTATACGTATACTAGTAGTACTGCAGCTAGATAAGTATGTACTACTATAGACACTTAATTTTCAACAGAGGAAGTAAGAGACACCGAGTAATTCAGCAGGATCTGCATGATTCTCTTCATTTTTGGATAAAGCAGGGCTCCTCCTGAATTCTCTGGGCCGAGAAAAATCAAGAACCGACAAGTCTGGTATAATCCTTTTTTTGTTGACGGGACGAGTCAGGTATAATCTATTTATGATATTTTGGGATAGTTTTCAGGGTATTAACACAAGCACAACTATACATAGACATTATAAATTGCAACAATACGCACCCTACTTTCACCCAAAACACCCAACCCACTATTGCTTAGAACTTGATCTCTCTCTATTTCCTTCCAAAATATCATATGACAAATCTCTCCAAAACACGTCGATTGACCTGACAAATGGGAAAGGCCCCGAAACTCCACCTAGAAGCCCAGACTCAGTCGACGGGCCATGGCTTCCGCCGTTGTCTGACTCCTCTGATGAAGAAGATAGCCACTAGCAGCGCTTTTTTGAAGGGACACCACCACCAATGCCGAGCGACTCCGATAAGACGGAAGATGAGACTGAGGAAGAGGAGGAGTCTGAGGTTGACCTTGAGGAGGAGGCCAAAGACGATGACCGGGAGGGTGCCGAGGACGATGATAGGGAGGAGGCCGAGGACGACGACGAGGAGGTCTCTTCCCGCCCCACCACTGAAGAAGCATGCCCGAGTGCAAAATTAAATGGTCTCCAGAGAAGAGGCGGGCAGTGTACTATATCTCGTTCTACGAAGCATCTTGGTTTTGGTAAATAATGTTCTCAATGAGAGTTCTGAACTATTAGGAAAATGCTTTTCAATTTCCAAGTGATAGGATTTGTTTTCATTAATTAAGTATGTCTGAATAATTTGGCTTAGAGTGCACTCACTGTATTCTAGTAAAATATAGATAATTTCCACCACATGTTAGTACTATATGAAAATACTTATTTCAATGTGTGTCATGATGCATGGTTTTTTTGCGGGAGGGGTGGGTGGTAATGATGCATAGTTGAAACTTAAATGGTGTCCTCTTATATTTGTGCTTGTTTGGACGAAAACTACAAACATGGATTTGGACAACTTTTGAAAAACTTCCTACACAATATGGTCATAACCATGTATGAACATTGTTCACATTTTAAGCCAAGTTACCAATGTCAAGGTCATATATGCATCACTCGTCCTGTTTATTGGGATAAATTAAAGAAAAGTAAAGAAAACAATAAAAAATGTTAAGCACTTATGTATGGTGTCCTCTTCCGTAAATGATAAACATGAATTTTGTCAAGGTTTAAAAACACTTCTTCACAATATGACCAGCGATGTGTTAACATACTTGGGTTACAAGTTAAATAATGACAAAGGTCATGTCCATTTCGGGTAGACGAGGTGCATCTTGGCATGGCATACTAATGTTGTTAATTGGACTTTTCAACTTTTATGTATAGAATTTTGTTAAATTATTTTAGAAGTGCCACATATAATTATTTTATACAGAAAAGGCAAAGAGTATGGCTCTGAATGCCACAACACACTAAATTTCACACAAAATAGAGTATGTTTCATGGTTAACAAGTTTCGTGAATTTTCAGGCCTTCTAGCTAATTTCGCATAATTAAATGACATTTTGTCAATAAAACCAAAGTAGGTAAATTTTGATCTACAAGTGTGTGATAGATTGCTTGTAAATTTGTCAGAAATTCATATAGTACTAATTATTGTACCCACGCAGTCATACTGAAAACCGACTATTGTTTTGAAAGATACAACTTCTTTGTATGAATTTTCATTATGACACATCTGATCATGTTTCAAAAAAGTGAAAGAAAATAAGGAAACATGCACACAGCCTTTTAGTCGTAGTACTCCTATTAAAAATCCATACTTGTAAAACAATAAAGACGACACTGTTAAAGTTTCAATACAAGGGACCTGGGCACCTTCACTGGCCCTCCACAATTAACCTTTCTTCCTCTTAGACTTTGCAGCTATGGCTCCGAAGACCGGAGCTTCCCGTGGGAAGAAGAAGACCCAGGTGGCAGCGACAAAGGCCATGGATAAAAATAAGACATGTCGCCGGCTTCCGAATCCTGCTCTGGCCATTCCAAGTCGCGGTCTCACACCAGGCAGCCATACGAAGAAGCAGGTGTCGAGGTCCATCAAGGACGGGCTGCATTTCCCCGTCGGTTGGATCGGGCGCTACCTCAAGGAGGGTCAGTACTCGCAGCGCATAGGCTTCGGGGCTCCCGTCTACCTCGCAGCCGTTCTCGAGTACCTCACCACCGAGGTGCTGGAGCTCGTCGGGCAAGCCGCGAAGGACAGCAAGAAGATCCGCATCATCCTGAGGCACGTGATGCTCGGCGTCATACGCGACGAGGAGCTCAGCAAGCTGCTGGCTGGTGTTACCATCGCGTATAGCGGCATGCTTCCCAGCATCCACGAGTCCCTGCTTGGCAATGGTATCGCGGAGGACGCAACCAAGTTGCCCATGGAGGACGCTGCCAAGTCGCTTGAGAAAACCGCGAAGTCCCCCTAGAAGTCGTTAAGTTCTACTACTACTACTCCGTATGTGTTTGGGTTTGCTCTGTTTGCAGTTTGGTTAATCATCAGTGTTAATGTAATATTTAGATCTGTGATGCTAAGAAAAAGCTTGTGAGGGTTCTAAAAAATGTTGTTTTCCTAATCTTATCCTATACTCCATGTATTTAATACTCCCTCTGTTTAGAAATATAAGACGTCGTAGCTTTGTGAAATGAATGTATCTAGATGCCTTTTAGTGTATAAGTTCACTCTGAACCTCTACGAACCCATACACTAAAAGAAATCTAGATACATTCAATTCATAAAGCTAAAACGTCTTATATTTCTAAACGGAGAGAGTATTACTCAGCATATTAGGTTTAGTCAAAGTCAACCGTTACAAAGTTTGACCAACTATATACAATATTAAATAGTATACTCATTGAAAAAAATCAATATACAGTAAACAATATCATTGGTGTGAGTTTCGAACTATCAGGAAAGAACATTCAATTCTCAATTTTCCGAGAGATGACAAACGAGGTTGTTATTTTTTGTCAAGAAAGTCCAAAGAATATGGATCTGAATGCCACAATCCAGGTTTTCAGACATATATATAGTGGACTAACATGTTGTACTAACGATACCCATGTTTTATGTGCTTTCAAACTTCCTATCTAACTCTGCCAACTTGAATGACTTTATCCCGATTTATCGAAATTATATTAGGTTGAATTTGAACTACAAGTGAATTGTAGGTTGCTTTGAAAGTTTCATGAAAAAGCTTTTGGAGGTACCCTTCAGGGGAGGGGTGAATTAATATATCAGAAACCACTATGAGCTTTGATGATAGGTTCAACTTCTTTCTAAGATTTTGCATCTTGACAATTTAACAAAATTAAGTTAGAATTGAGCTACATGTAAGCGCGATAGATTGCTCTTGAATTAAATGTCTTTTCGGAGGTAGATGGGTGCATCTTCTTGTAGTAAACAATGTCGTCGGTGTGAATTTCTAATTATCAGGAAAGATCATTCTCAATTTTTTGAGTGATGTCAAGATTATTCTCTCTCATAAAGGAAGTTCGAAGAATATCGATCTAAATGCTAGAAGCCAAGTTTTGACACATATATATAGTGGACCAACATATTGTACTTATGATTTCCTATGTTTTATGAATTCTCAAACTCGCTACCTAACTTCGCCCACTTGAATGATCTTATGTCGATTTATCAAAATTAGGTCAAATTTGAACTACTACAAGCAAATTGTAGGCTACTATGAAAGTTTTACGAAAGAGCTTTTGAAGGTACCCATCGGGGGGTTACAATTAATATATGAGAAATCATCCAATGAGATTTTTGACGACAAATTCAACTTCTTGCTAAGATTTTGCATCTTGCCAGTTTAACAAAACTAGGCCAAACTTTAGCTACAAGTAAGTGCAATAGAGTCCTCTTGATTTAAAAGTTTTTTTGGAGGTAGATATTGGTGCATCTTCTTGTAGTAGGCAATGCCGCCAGTGTGAGTTTCCAACTATCTTAGGAAAGAACATTCTTAATTTTTCGAGTGATGACTAGATTGTTCTTTCCCCTAAAGAAATTCCAAAGACTATGGATTTGAATGCCACAAGCCAAGTTTTCACACATATATACTGGACCAACACGATGCACTTATGATTTCCCATGTTTTATCAGTTCTCAACTTTCCCAGCTAACTTCACCCACTTGAATGATTTTATGTTGATTTATCGAAATTAGGTAAAATTTGGACTACTACAGGTAAATTGTAGGTTGATTTGAAAGTTTTATGAAAAATCTCTTGGAAGTACCCATCGGGGGGAGGGTCAATTAATATATATCAGAAACCACCGAGAGTTTTGATGACAGGTTCATCTTCTTGCTAGGATTTTGCATCCTAACTACTTATTGAAATTAGGTCAAACTTTTCTCATTGTTTGATGAAATTAGGTCAAACTTTGCTAACCGATTAACTTTGAACATTGACCGTTGGATCTCAAGACTGGCAAATCCAAACATTGCTACCATTGGATCTTCTTTTCCATTCTTAGCATCTATAAAGATTCTACTGATAGTCTTTAGCATGATGAACACTAGTATGCACAAACCTCAAAACACACAATACTTCATTATTACTCAGTTTCAGGGTCCTTGTGATAAATGCATGGACTTGGATGCAAATTTCATTTTTTATGAGGTCCTTGATGTAACTTGTACTTCTACCCACCGTGTTAACTCTCGAGCACCTCGCTCTTATGAGACCTACCATAAGATCAGCCATTCGCAGTACTTCTTATCTTATCTTTTATCTTGTATCATATCTCTTACAATACCATACCACTACATAGTGTAGGGATTAACTTTGAACATATTAACCGTTGGATCAAGACTGGCAAATCCAAACATTGCTAACCGTTGGATCTTTTTTTCCATTCTTAGCATCGATAAATATTTGATCTATTGATAGTCTTTAGCACGATGAACACTAGTATGCGCAAACCTAAAAACACACAGTACTTCAATGCTTAGTGTCAGGGTCCTTGTGCTAAAATGCATGGACTTGGATGCAATTTTCATTTTTACGAGGTTCTTGATGTAACTTGTACTTCCACTGACCGTGTTAACTCTCAATCACCTCGCTCCTATGAGACCTACCATTAGATCGGCCATTCTCAGTACTTCTTATCTTACCTTTATCTTGTGTCTTATCTCTTACAATAACATGCATACCACTACTAAATAGTGTACGGATTTACTTATTTGAACATTGACCATTGGATCAACACTGGCAAATCCAAACATTGCTAACCGTTGGATCTTCTTTTCCATTCTAGCATCTAGGTCTATACTCCCTCGCTCTGTCCCAAAACATAAGGCCCCTAAGGATTGATCAAAAGTCAAACCTTACTAACTTTCACCAAATATTTAGAAAAAATATCTACATCTACAATATTGAATGGACATATTAAGAAAATATACTTTATGGTGAATCTATGATATTAATTTAGTACTCTAAATTTTTATATTTTTGTGTATAATCATGGTCAAACTTAAAAAATATTGACTTTTGACTAGTCCTTAGGCGCCTTATATTTTGGCGGAGGGAGTACTATTCAACACGAATCCAGTTGCTCTGAACCATTGGATCTAACAGCCCAACGGTCATGATTAGTGCTATGGATCCAATTCAAAACTGCTCCACTATAGTAGTAAGTAGAGAGCATATAGTCTATTGTGCTATGAAATTTGGGGGTGGTGACATGATGGTTCTAGAACATGCATGGTGGATTTTCTCTAGGTACTATTCAACACGAATCCAGCTTCTCTGAACCACTGGATCCAACGGCCCAACGGTCAGGATTGGTGCTATAGATCCAATTAAAAACTGCTCCACTATAGTAGTAGAGATAGATATATCTTATCTTATCTTACCACTATATAGTGTACGAATAACTTTGAATATTGACCGTTGGATCAAGACTCGTTAATCCCAACATTTCCAGTCATTGGATCTTCTTTTCCATTCTAGCATCTAGAAGATTCTATTGATAGTCTTCAGCATACTGAATGCTATGCACAAACCTCAAAACACACTTCACCATCATACTAGAATCTTCTCCCTCGTAGCTAATAATCATTGAATTCTACATGATCTTATCTTATCTTATCTTACCACTATATAGTGTCCGGATAACTTTGACTGTTGACCGTTGGATCAAGACTCGTGAATCCCAGCATTTC
The DNA here is from genome assembly GCA_910589775.1 of Avena eriantha. NCBI lineage: Eukaryota > Viridiplantae > Streptophyta > Magnoliopsida > Poales > Poaceae > Avena > Avena eriantha. The sequence goes on along the minus strand of OU342744.1, from coordinate 455,140,607 downwards.
TAGCCGTTGGATCTTCTTTTCCATTCTAGCATCTAGAATATTCTATTGATAGTCTTCGGCATAATGAATGCTATGCACAAACCTCAAAACACACTTCTCCGTCATACTAGAAGCTTCTCCCTTGTTTCTCTAGACCATGTTATCAAAAAAATCATATGTTAGGTAGCTAATATTCTTTGACTTCTACATGATGATACAAAGTACAAGGACCAAATGTACACCCATACTTTATAGATGTTGATCAAATTTATAATTTTTTGTGCTTTACCAATTATAATTGTATATAGTGTTGATATGTCATACGTCTACAATCTAAGTCTCACGTGCAACTTACTAGTAGCTAATAATCGTTGACTTCTACATGATCTTGCCACTTTATAGTGTACAAACAACTTTGAATATTGACCATTGGGTCAAGACTCGTGAATCCCAACATTTCCAGTCTCTGGATCTTCTTTTCCATTCTAGCATCTTGAAGATTCTACTGATAGTCTTCATTACAAACCACTATATAGTGTATAAATAACTTTGAATGTTGACCGTTGGATCAAGACTCGCGAATCCCAGCATTTCTAGCCATTGGATCTTGTTTTCCATTCTAGCATCTAGAAGATTCTATTGATAGTCTTGAACACAATGAATGCACTATGCATAAACCTCTCAAAACAACTTCTTGATCATACTAGAATCTTCTCGCTCGTTTCTCTAGACCATGTTACCAAAAAATTCAAGTGTTTAGGTAGCTAATAATATTTGACTTCTACACATGATGATACAAAGTACAAGGACCAAATATTCACCCATACTTTATAGATGTTGATCAAATTTATAATTTTTGTGCTTTGCCAATTATAATTTTATATAGTGATGATATGTCATACGTTTACTATCTGAGGCTTATTAAGGTGTGCTTTTTTACATAATGCGGGAGTAGTACGTATATCTTTTTGCTTAGACATATGGTCACCTCTGTCCACGCGATGTACATTCTGAGAGAATAAAACGTTGGCAGGGGAAGAGGGCAGCAGTGAAGAGAAGTTGAAGGCAGTTCCATGTCAGAGCAAAGTTATGATGGGTTTCTGATACGAGGTACTCCAGCGGCCTTACAGTGTACACTCTACTAGTAGTAAATTTCAGGACCTATGCACGTAAACCAAATTGTGTGTTTTCTCTCTCCTTCCCTATGCTCCATCTCTCCTCCCCTTTGCCCACGCGCACCGGTCCGATTGATCTCTCTACCCTCGTCCACAGCATGGCGCTGCGCACGTGTGCCTTGGTACGGTGGCTCTGTGTCTCAGGCGTGTTCGGCAGCCGCGCATTGGTGTGGAGTAGGGACGAGGAGTACATAGGAAGGAAACCACTTTGGTCCTTGGCGGCACAAAAATTCAAAATTTTCTGGTTTTCGAAATTTTCACCTGCTTCCCAAACATCAGGAGGGAAGGTTATTCAAAAGATCGTCCATTCATAGTACTGTACTTCTTATCTTCTCTTTATCGTGTCTTATCTCTTCCAATACAATACAATACAATAAACCACTTCATAGTGTATGGATTAACTTTGAACATTGACCGTTGGATCAAGACTAGCAAATCCAAACAGTACCAACCTCTTGATCTTCTCTTCCATTCTTAGCATATAGAAAGATTCTACATTAGCACGATGAACGCTAGTATGCGCAAACCTTAAAACACAAACTCCATTGCTCAGTTTTAAGGGTCCCTGTGCTAATGCATGGACTTGGATGCAATTTTCAATTTTATGAGGTCCTTGATGTAACTTGTACTTCCACTGACCGTGTTAACTCTCAAGCACCTCTCTCCTACGAGACCTACCATTTGATAGGCCATTTGTAGTACTTCTTATCTTCTCTTTATCGTGTCCTATCTCTTACAATACAATAAACCACTGCATAGTGTACGGATTAACTTTGAACATTGACCGTTGGATCAAGACTAGCAAATCAAAACATTGCGAACCTCTTGATATTCTTTTCCATTCTTAGCATGAACGCTACTATGCACAAACCTAAAAACACAAACTCCATTGCTCAGTTTGTAGGGCCCCTGCGCTAATAAATGCATGGACTTTGGTGCAATTTTTATTTTTATGAGGTCCTTGATGTAACTTGTACTTCCACCGACCGTTTTAACACTCAAGCACCTCTCTCCTACGAGACCTACCATTTGATAGCCATTCGCAGTACTTCTTATCTTCTCTTTATCGTGTCTTATCTCTTACTATACAATAAACCACTACATTGTGTATGGATTAACTTTGAACATTGACCGTTGGATCAAGACTAGCAAATCAAAACATTGCCAACCTCTTGATATTCTTTGAAATTCTTAGCATCTAGAAAGATTCTACTTTAGCACGATGAACACTACTATGCGCAAACCTAAAAACACAAACACCATTGCTCAGTTTGTAGGGTCCCTGTGCTAATAAATGCATGGACTTGGGTGCAATTTTCATTTTTATGAGGTCCTTGATGTAACTTGTACTTCCACCGACCGTGTTAACACTCAAGCAGCTCTCTCCTACGAGACCTACCATTTGATAGCCATTCGCAGTACTTCTTATCTTCTCTTTATCGTGTCTTATCTCTTACAATACAATAAACCACTGCATAGTGTACGGATTAACTTTGAACATTGACCATTGGATCAAGACTAGCAAATCCAAACATTGCCAACCTCTTGATCTTCTTTTCCATTCTTAGCATCTAGAAAGATTCTACTTTAGCACGATGAACGCTACTATGTGTAAACCTAAAAACACAAACTCCATTCCTCAGTTTGTAGGGTCCTTGTGCTAATAAATGCTTGAACTTGGATGCAATTTTCATTTTTATGAGGTCCTTGATGTAACTTGTACTTCCACTAACCGTGTTAACTCTCCAGCACCTCTCTCCTACGAGACCTACCATTTGGTAGGCCATTCGCAGTACTTCTTATCTTCTCTTTATCGTGTCTTATCTCTTACAATACAATAATTCACTACATAGTGTATGGATTAACTTTGAACATTGACCGTTGGATCAAGTCTAGCAAATCCAAACATTGCCAAACGCTAGATCTTCTTTTCCATTCTTAGCATCTAGAAAGATTCTACTCCCTCCGACCCAAATTAGTTGACTTAGATTTGTCGAGATTCAAATGTATCTAGACTTATTTTAGTGTTAGATACGTCTAAATCTAGATAAAACTAAGTCAACTAATTTGGGTCGGAGGGAGTACTTTAGCACGATGAACGCTAGTATGCGCAAACCTCAAAACACAAACTCTATTGCTCAGTTTTCAGGGTCCTTGTTCCAATAAATGCGTGGACTTGGATGCAATTTTCATTTTTATGAGGTCCTTAATGTAACTTGTACTTCCACCGACCGTGTTAACTCTCAAGCACCTCTCTCCTATGAGACCTACCATTTGATAGGCCATTCGCAGTACTTCTTATCTTCTCTTTATCGTGTCTTATCTCTTATAATACAATAACCACTTCATAGTGTACGAATTAACTTTGAACATTGACCGTTGGATCTAGAGTAGCAAATCCAAACATTGCCAACCGCTGGATCTTCTTTTCCATTCTTAGCATCTAGAAAGATTATACTTATAGTTTTTAGCATGATGAACGCTAGTATATGTGCAAACCTCAAAACACACACTTCATTGCTCTTAGTTTCAGGGTCTTTGTGCTAATAAATGCATGGACTTGGAGGGAAATTCACTTTGGCTCATAGGTGTAGATGCACCCATCGTCGAAATAACGTATTTCAAAATGTTTAAAAATTCAGAAAAAATACCCGGGTGTACATGCTGATATTCTATGTTCGTACACGAAGTTTCATGAAGAAAAGACATTTTATGTGGCTTGTATAAAAAAGACAATTTTCTATGTTGTAAAATATCTTTTCACAAGAAATAGTTTTGTCTTTTTTACACAGACCACAAAAAATGTCTTTTCAGCGTAAATACTTTGTGCTAGAACATAGCATGTTAAGATGTACACCCAAGATTTCGTTTCGAATTTTTCAACATTTTGAAATTCATATAAAATATATTTTTCCTAATAGGTTCATCTAGACCTGGGAGCCAAAATGCCATGTCCTGGACTTGGATGCAATAATTATCATTTTCATGAGATCCTTGATGTCACTTGTACTTCCACCGACCGTGTTAACTCTGAAGCACCTCACTCCTATGAGACCTACCATTAGATCGGCCATTCGTAATACTTCTTATCTTATCTTTATCTTCTCTTATCTCTTACAATATCATACCATCACTATAGAGTGTACAAACCATTGACCGTTTGATCAAGACCGGCAAATCTAAACATTGCTAACAACCATTGGATCTTATTTTCCATTCTTAGCATCTAGAAAGATTCTACTAAAAGTCTTTAGCGGGATGAAGCTAGTATGCGCAAACCTCAAAACACACACTTCATTGCTCAGTTTCAGGGTCCTTGTGCTAAATGCATGGACTTGGATGTAATTTTTTATTTTTTATGAGGTCCTTGATGTAACTTGTACTTCCATCGACCGTGTTAACTCTCGAGCACCTCGCTCCTATGAGACCTAAAGCTAGATCAGCCATTCGCAGTACTTCTTATCTTATCTTTATCTTGTCTCTTATCTCTCACAATACCATATATACCACTGCATGGTGTACGGAACAATGAATGTTTGATCAAGATAGACAAATCCAAACATTGCTAACCATTGGATCTTCTTTTCCATTATTAGCATCTAGAAAGATTCTACTTTAGCGCGATGAATGCTAGTATGTGCAAACCTCAAAACACACACTTCATTGCTAAGTTTCAGGGTCCTTATGCTAAATGAATGGACTTGGATGCGATTTTCATTTTTTTATGAGGTCCACTTGTACTTGCTTAACAAAGAAAATCAGCGTGGTTCTCACTCCTGCAGCCTTACAGTGTGCTACTCCTCCTCTATGCAAGGAAAATAAATTGTATACTACTCTCTCCTTTGCTGCATCACACCCATCCTCTAGCTAATATCTCCCTCGTCCATAGTGTGGCGCTGTGCACATGTGCCATGGTACTATGGCGGCTCTGTTTCTATCTTTTTTCATAACTTTGTCTGACATCGAACCGCTTTCAACACCTCTTCGCTGCAGCCCTCTCGGGCTGCCTTCTCTAACCCCATAATCTCTTCTATAGTAGCTTGTAATAACATTCGATGCAGCCCTCTCGGGCTGCCTATGTGTATATATTTATATATACATACCAAGTACAATATCCCTTCTCTAGTGTTGTGAGTGTTGATCCTTGAAATAACCTTCCATGCGATGTTTGGGACGAAGCAAGTGAAAAAATCGAAACCCAAAAAGTTTGATCCGCGACTACTTTTTTGCCGTCGCCCCAACCAAACGCCCAAAGTGGTTCCTTCATATGCACACCAACACAATGTTGCTGATAAACACACGATAAGTCGTCGTACCAATGTTAGAGTTGAAAGCGGCATCCCGCAGAAGTTCCGCTTATAGTTCATTTTGAAGTACTTCTATAGAAACTTCAAAATGAACTAGAGGCGGGACTTTCACGGGATCCCGCTCGCAACCCTAACCATGGCACAGGTGCTGAGCGCCACACTCCTGACGAGTGAGAGATCAACTAGCAGGTGTACGCGGCGGTGCCGAGAAGATACATACTTGATTACATTATGTAAAATTTGACCGAATAAATAGAGTAACTAATGCACTTGATTAATTTGTGTAAAATTTGTACTCGTACTGTTGGAGGTAGAGTAAAACTTTCCAATAATGCTAATTTTGTACCAACATTCTTTATACTATATATTTAGAGTAAATCTTGGTCAAAGAAAAAACACCCAAAACGAGGATGCCTTATTATTCCTCGGGGCGGAGGTAGAGTAATACTCCTACCTACTACTCCTACTTATGCAAACAGTACTACAGTAGGACCTGTAAATAAATAATGTGCCTAGTCAAAACGACGTGATGAGACTATACTACGCCATGAGGTGACATGGTTAATTAATTACAAGAAAATAAAAAAAACCTCTTTCAAAGAGCCATCACATCTTCCCCAATCTCCGTTTAGTTTATCCACACTCGCCGATGCCGCCTGGCCGCATTTGGGATCCTCTCCACCGTGCTGATCACACATTTTCCTCGCCATCTCGCCTGGTGCATCTCTCCTTCCAGAACACCACCCCTCTCCTCCAAAAAAACCCAAACAGTTCTATATAGATCCGCCCTCGCACCCAATCCTCCTCGACGTGATGGCGAATCGTCTGTACAAAATTTGGAGAGGTTCGAGGGAGAGCCGATGCTGCAGCGGCTTTAACAAGGTCGGCGACGACATCGTCAACCAAATCGCTGAGTGTCTCGACGCTAAAAGCACCATCCGGATGGCCGCATGCTCCAAGGAGCTACACCGCCAAGTCGTCGGTGGAGAAGGTTACAGCTGCCCAAACTACAACTACCTGGAAGTGGTATCCTTCAACGAACTCTATGACCACATGATCTCTTGCATCCACGGCCCGTTTATCTTCACGGAGCCAGGATGCAACTGGGTCGGCAACAAATTAACGTTGTATCTGCACCTCAAATCCACCCACTCGATCGAGGTGCCCATAGTCCTCTACAGCGTCAAAGAATGGGACCCGTCTAAGCCGGTGCCAACAGGGTTGATGGCTCAAAATGTATTGAGCTTGTTGGGGAACCCCAACAGGAAGGTATGATGAGCACAGCAGCAAGTTTTCCCTCAGTTAGGAAACCAAGGTTATCAAACCAGTAGGAGCAAGAAAACACCTCCAAGGTGTTGTTTCCAACTTGGAATCCTGCACAACACAACCACAAAACTTTGACCCCAACTTACAGTGAGGTTGTCAATCTCATCGGTTTTGCTGAAAACAAAGGATTAAATGTATTGTGTGGAAGATAGTAATAGCTTGCAGAAATTAAATAGTAAACAGTAAATAGTAGATGACAGATTGATGGTAAAAGAATGGACCGGGGTCCATAGTTCACTAGAGGTGATTCTCCTTAAGATAGATGACATGTTGGGTGAACAAATTACAGCGGGGCAATTGTCAGACACCAAGAAAGCATACATGCATATACTAATCATCTTGACTCCTACAAGATTTGATTGGGCATTACAATGTTATACATAGACCATAATCCAACTGCATCTATGACTAATAATCCACCTTTAGGTTATCATTCGAACCCCCTCGAGTATTTAGTTGCAAGCAACAGATAATTGCATTCAGCAAAGTGTGTAAAGAAAACAATATGATTTCTCCATGAACAAAGGATTGATGTTTTCTCCCTAGTAGCAACAGCACATCTAGTACCTTAGAGATTTCTGTCACGTCCCCAGATTCCTAGAGGCATGAACCCACTATCGATCATAAATACTCCCTCTTGGAGTTGCTAGCATCTACTCGGCCAAGATATCTACTAACAATGGAAAGCATGCAAGATCGCAAATAACATAGACATGATAAAATCAATAATCAATCTGAAATAGCATCTCAATATCCATCGGATCCCCACAAACACAACATGTAAGATTACAAATAGATGATCTTGATCATGAACGGAGATCACAAGATCTAAACATGGTAGCAAAAAGGAGGAGAACCAACCATCTAGCTACTACATGGACCCGTAGTCCAGGGATGAACTACTCATGCATCACACCGAGGCGGTCATGGTGATGAAGAAGGCCTCTAGGCTGATCTCTCCCCTCTGGCAGGGTACCGGGAAGAGCTTCAAATCCCTCCCGATCTAGGGATGGAGATGGCGGCGGCTACAGACTCCGATCGGGTACTTAGGGTTTTCGTCCCGGGAGACTTTTATAGGTGAAGGGACAAGGTCGGTGGAGCGCCAGGGGGCCCACACCAGGTGGCGGCGCGCCTAGGGCTGGCCGCGCCACCCTTGGGTGTGGCCGCCCTAGTGCCCCTCTTCGGCTCTGCTCCGGACACCGTGTTGCTTCGGGTAAAATATTGACTTTGGCTTTTGTCCGGTCCAATTCCGAGAATATTTCCTTACTAGCTTTTTTGAAACCAAAAACAACAGAAAATAGGCAACTAACAATGTGGCATCTTGTTAATAGATTAGTTCCAGAAAATGTGTAAAAATACTCCAAAGTGTGGACAAAACATAACAAAGTAGATATAAAACAAGCATGGAATATCAAAAATTATAGATACGTTTGCAACGTATCAACATCCCCAAGCTTAACTCCTGCTCGTCCTCGAGTAGGTAAGTGATCAAAAAGAATAATTTTTGAGGTGTCATGCACCATCATAATCTTGATCAAGGTATTTGTAAAACAATCATAGCTAGGATCATAGTACTTTAACATAGACATGGAAGATATAGTTCTAACAATAAGAAATAGCAACTATGTTATAACATGAAAAGGTACAAACAAAATATTCATGAATAACAATGCTTTGAAAGATGTTTGTTTGTTTCACATATAGAAAACATAATGAGAATGGTATTCAGCTTGTCCCTCATAGTGTAGCAAAACATAAATGAATATGACACCTTCAAAGTTCATAAGGGTGACTAGATACAAATAGTTTAAGAACAAGCAATATCAAAGTTATGAATCAATCAACAAGTCTTGGGACAATGCACATTAAACTAAGAATGGACACTATGCTCTCTCAATAGGTGCATAAAGATAGAAGATGGAGACTCAACATAAAAAGTAAAAGAAAGGCCCTTCATAGAAGGAAGCAGGGAATCAAGTCTCATAAAGAGCTTCCAAAAATTATGGTACTTATTAGCTTTCAGATCCCATTGCCCCTATCATAAGCATATTTAGGTGATTAAGGTTAAAGTGAGCACATATGAGGATATGCTTGACAAGTTATAGGCTGAAAATCTCATGCCCCTTACTTACGAGTACCGTTCCTCATGCTACTCAAGTTTAGTCACAGGTAAGTTCTTGTCATTGTAAGTACACGTGTATCAAAGAGAACTGCCAACGGGGTACCCCTTGCATAGGCCTCTTTTTTTGTTTTTTTTGTTTCTCTTTTTTTCTTTCCTATTTGCATAGGTTTTTTATAGAGGATGCTTCATAGATTGCTCACTATGGTTAAGCTGCAGGTTTCCACCATGATTAGGCATGGCTTAGACCAGCCGCCCAGGCGTTTCTCTAACACATATACTAACTCCATGATCCTTACAAGCTCCCCTTTCATTTCACACCGCCAGGATCCATAAGCAAAAGAACATGATAACAACTAAATAGTGAAATGTTGAAAGCGTTCCCCATGGTAACATGGTTCTGCTAATTCACAACTTACAAAACGCAAGCATATACGCAACATAGATGGGCACAATGGTTCAAGTTTATTAAGTGTAAGAAAAGTAAAGTGTGCCATCAAGTTCGTGAGAGGTTTAATCACTAATTTTCACATAACAAGTTTAATTCGGAAGGTAGATAAAAACATGAATATACTTGGAAAGCGACAAAACATTATTAATTAAAGCATAAAGTGATATTACAAGTCGAAAACTAAATGATCATAGAGGCTATGGTGACTTGGTATAGTCTTAACATGGTGTGAGCATGGGCCAAGTCAACGCAAATAAAGCATCAAAGGAGAAGACCACAATATTATGCTTTTATATGCTAAAACAACGCATGATTCTTGCAAGGCACATTAAGCAATCTCAATTGTTTGTAACAAGTCATGCTACATCAATAATCACTAAGCATAAAGTCAAAACAATATCAAGCATGACATGACAAAGCCTAGGCCACAGTCAAAAACAAGCTCCTTCTATACCACTTATGTTGGGGGGATACCCCCGGGTAGGGTCACGCCGGGGTATAAAGGCCGAGTTAGCCGAGGTTCGGCAATGCCAAAGCGGATGCTGGCCGAGTCACCTCAAGGACGCCGAATCACAGGGTAACCCGGACCAGGGGACATCCACCTAAGTTGCTCTCAACCGACTTAAGCCATAAGTCGGAAAGATGTGTCTACCTTTTATGCAGGAACAGGTGTGGCCAGATCAACTATGTAGGATCCGGGTTATATCAAGCTTGTAAGAGAAGGAAGGTATCTCGCTGGTCAAGAGTGACAACTATATGCAGAGCGTGAGCGAAGCGGACAGAGGCCGGACCACCGAGGCGTGGCTGACAAAGGTGAGGAAGCCAATGTCGGCTGACACAGGTGCCGCAGAGGCTCACGTAGCCTCTGCATGGATGACGCGGGGGAAACGTGACCCGGTCTGCTTGCTATTTTGGGAGGAGGCATAATATGCCTCCACGTATGCCCTAAGTGGAGACCTAGCCACCCCTATATAAGGAGGGCTAGGGCCTCTGTAGAAGGGGTGGGTCTGGAACGGGTTGATTCTTGACTGATTGGTTTCTAAGAAATAGCTCTGTGGGCTAGCTAGTGGCGAGAGTAAGAGAATTCCTTCTCCCTCCTCTCCCGAATACAGCTCTAGGAGCACTTGTAATCTGTGAAGGTGAATCGAATATAAAACTTCTGTGTGTGGAATCACCACACTATCCCTCCCTGGATTCCCCTAGCGCATTTAGTCCCCACCTTTAGCCTATCCATGGCATCTGCCGTGACACCACCACGACAACTTATAAGCATGAACTTTCCTACTCTTTTCCAATCCAAATCAACCTATTTGAAACTATGTCTAATGCAGGGGTCCAACCAATATTATTTAAGCAAACTAAGAAAAAGAAAACTAAGAACAAAAACGAAGACGCTCCAAGAACTACACAATTGTGCATGAAATAATAAAAATGAAATGTTTGGAAGAAACCTGAGATTTTTATTGATGAAGAAGAGGATGCCTTGGGCATCCCCAAGATTTGATGCTTGTACTTCTTGAATATTTCTTGGGGTGACATGGGTGGCATCCCCAAGCTTGAGCTTTTGTCCATACTTCATCTTATCACATTGTTCTTCCCTACACTTTAAAATTTCCTTCATACAAAACTTCACACAATCTTCATTAGCAACATTAGTGTACTCAAGATAATAAGTCTTTTGGTTCAGTTTCAACACAAGTAAAACTTCCATTAAGACACAAGATACTGTAGTACTTCCTTTAAAAAGTTCAAGTGATCAAAGAGAACTCAAAGAGAAAGAGGTTAAGAGGCAAATACAAATAATGGCAGAAATCTGTCAAAACAGACCAGCAGGTAAAAACCAATTTTGAGAAGACGTTCTGTTGCTCAAATCGAAAAGTGTTGAACTAACGAAAGTTAGATAACAACCTGGGGCAGAAGCACAAACAATTACAGCTCAAACCGCCATACAGAGATTTTTCACGAATTTTTACAGCGAAGCACAAAAATCTGTTTCGGGACAGCAACTTTTCGAAGTCTTACTTCCCTCTGATTAGAGGTTACTCTTGGCAAAAAAACCACACAAAAAGGATAAGGAGAGGTTATTACAGAGGCAATAACTTCCAAGACTCAACAAAAGAAAATTTTATTGACTACAAATTTGGGTTATCTCCCAATAAGTGATTTTCTTTAACGCCTTTGAGCTAAGCATAAGAATTTCGTTGATGCTCACATAAGACATATGAATTGAAGTAAAAGAGAGCATCAAGAAGCAAATTCAAAACACATTTAAGTCTAACCCACTTCCTATGCATAGGAATCTTATACGCAAATAAATTCACAGAGAACAAAGTGACAAGCATAGGAAGATAAAACGAGAGTAACTTCAAAACTTTCAGCAAATAGAGAGGTGTTTCAGTACCATGAAAACCTTTACAACCATATTTTCCTCTCTCATAATAATTTTCAGTAGCCTCATGAATAAACTCAACAATATAACTATCACATAAACCATGCTTTTCATGATCTACAAACACATAATTTTTATCAAGCTCAAAAATATTGGGATTAAAACCTTCAGACCCACTTTTAACAATTTTATAACAAGATGACTGATCAATCTCATTTTCAATAGTAGTACAATTAATATTATCAACCAATATAGGACAATCATCTAGAGATTTATAATAAAAAAATTCAAAAGAATCCATAGGAACATAACATTGATCCTCCTTTGGTAAGCATGGAGGACAATCAAATAATGTAATGGGTAAAGATTTACTCTCATTAGAAAGTAGGAATGGGTAGATCCACTCTTCCTCATATTGATCATCACTCTCCTCCTCTTTTTCATCCAATGAGCTTGCATTTTCGGCAATTCCTTCTTCCATAGGCTCCTGTAAGGCATTGGTCTCTTCCGTTGGTGGAGAGCATCTATTAAGATATTCAAGAATATATCCATTTTATACCTTGTAATTATCAAAGAAAAATTTAAGTCTATCATAAACCTCATATCTATAAGGTGCATCATTAGTATTTTCAAGCAAATAAGCAAGTTCGAATGCACCCTTCCAAGCAATAAATTCTTCAATTTGTCCCACATCAGAAAAGTCATAATTTCCCTTAACATAAGAAGATATGGTAACATCATCATTATACTCATATTGAAATGGGAGGTTTTTATACCTCCTACAGCAACAAGATTTATCAAAGCAATAAGTAACATTAGAAGTAGAGCACATGTTTCTAGCAATGGTACACAATTTATCAATTTGTTCCCATTAGAGTTTCCCTTTTTGTGACAAGCGATGTTCCTCATAATATTTTTGTTGTTCCATGAACCCATCTTGCCAATAAGATCTTGTTTCAAAGAAACCCACCATTGATAGAAAGCATTATAAAGCAAGACAATAACAGATCAACAGAAATAACAACTATAGCAGGAACTAAATTTTTGTGTTTTTGATAGAACAAAAGCAAACCAAGCAAAAATAAACTAAGAAAAACAAAAAATAAAGTAAAGAGATTGGTTATGAGGGACTCCCCTTGTGAAGATGTCCTTGACTCCCCGGCAGCGGCGCTAGAAAAAGTGCTTGATGGCACAAAATGTATCGAGCTCGTTGGGGAACCCCAAGAGGAAGGTATGATGAGCACAGCAACCAGTTTTCCCTCAGTTATGAAACCAAGGTTATCGAACCAGTAGGAGCAAGGAAACACCTCCAAGGTGTTCTTTCCAACATGGAATCCTACACAACACAACCACAGAACTTTGCCCCCAACTTACAGTGAGGTTGTCAATCCCACTGGTTTTGCTGAAAACAAATGATTAAACATATTGTGTGGAAGATAGTAATAGCTTGCAGAAAGTAAATAGTAAACAGTAAATAGTAGATGATAGATTGATGGTAAAAGAATGGACCGGGGTCCATAGTTCACTAGAGGTGATTCAACTTAAGATAGATACAGCGAGGCAATTGACAGACACCGAGAAAGCATACATACATATACTAATAATCTTGACTCCTACGAGATTTGATTGGGAATTACAACATTATACATAGATCGTAATCCAACTGCATCTATGACTAATAATCCACCTTCAGGTTATCATACGAACCCCCTCCAGTATTAAGTTGCAAGCAACAGATAATTGCATTAAGCAAAGTGTGTAAAGTAAACAATAGGATTGCTCCATGAACAAAGGATTGATGTTTTCTCCCTAGTAGCAACAGCACATCTAGTACCTTAGAGATTTCTGTCACTTCCCCAGATTCCTAGAGGCATGAACCCACTATCGAGCATAAATACTCCCTCTTGGTGTTGCTAGCATCTACTCGGCCAAGATAGCTACTAACAACGGAAAGCATGCAAGATCACAAATAACATAGGCATGATCGAATCAATAATCAATCTTAAATAGCATCTCAATATCCATTGGATCCCCGCAAACACAACTTGTAAGATTACAAATAGATGATCTTGATCATGAATGGAGCTCACAAGATCTAAACATGGTAGCACAAAGGAGGAGAACCAACCATCTAGATACTACATGGACCCGTAGTCCAGGGATGAACTACTCATGCATCACACCGGAGGCAGTCATGGTGATGAAGAAGGCCTCCAGGGTGATCTCTCCCCTCCAGCAGGGTGCTGGGAAGAGCTTCAAATCCCTCCCGATCTAGGGATGGAGATGGCGGCAACTATAGACTCTTTCGTGGAATTTTGATCGGGTACTTAGGGTTTTCATCCCAGGAGACTTTTATAGGCGAAGGGGCAAGGTCGGTGGAGCACAAGGGGCCCACACCAGGTGGCGGCACGCCTAGGGCTGGACGCGCTACCCTAGGGTGTGGTCGCTTGGTGCCCCTCTTCGGCTACGCTCTGGACTCCGTGTTGCTTCGGGTAAAATATTGACTTTGGCTTTTGTCTGGTCCAATTCCAAGAATATTTCCTTACTTGCTTTTCTGAAACCAAAAACAGTAGAAAATAGGCAACTGGCACTATGGCATCTTGTTAATGAGACAATAGCCAAAATACCACTACTCAAAACCGAGAATTCCAAAATACCACTAGCGAAAACCAATTAGCCAAAATAGCACTGATCTTCAGTTTTTGCATGCCGAAATACCACTCCGCTAGTTGTCAAAGCGAATCTATTAGTGAACATAAAGCCAAGTTGTCAGTTTTTGCATCCCTTTCCAAAAGTACCCCTTTGTTCTCTCTTCGTCTCTTCAGAGTTCAGACTCACATGGAACACTAGTTAGCTGATCGATTACGGCGATTGGATCAGCCATGGCCGGCCGCCAATGTACCTGCCACCGCGTGCTCCCTGTCTCTCCAGCTTCCCCGCAGTATCCGTGCTACTGCCGCCTGCCTGCTTGCTCACACCTCCACCTGCTCACCGACACCCCCGACTGCTCCCTCCGCGGCCGAACCCTCCCTTGCCCAGGCTGCTACCACGAAATCGGCATGTGATCCCACGCCCCTGCTACCAGAAGGCAAGCTGCTAAGTCACCATCCGGTCTTTGGTGGTTGTTGTCGACTAGCACGGAGGCAGACGCACAGAGGTTGCAAGTGCGTCGTGGTCGAACAAAGGCAGAGGCATGCAAATAGACTGGCTGGCTAGGCAGCAAACTGATGCAAGTCGTGCATGGGCGAGCCTCCAACCAATCTTATTTGACATCGGGGAAGAAGAAGCACCATCACAAAGGGCATGTAGGTCTTCTTTTAACACTGTTAGTCTCGGTTAGGAACTAGTGGTATTTTGGCATGAAAATCAATAGTTGAGTGGTATTTTGGCTACTCAATTTTTACTAGTGCTATTTTGGAACTATCGGTTCTGAGTAGTGGTATTTTGGCTATTGTCTCCTTGGTAATAGGTTAGTTCCAGAAAATGTGTAAAAATACTCCAAAGTGTGGACAAAACATAAGAAAGTAGATATAAAACAAGCATGGAACACCAAAAATTATAGATACGTTTCCAACATATCAAGGGTGCTCACGGAGAACAAATGTCATCGGCATCGGGAAGACGGGCATGCTGTTCATCGGCCAGATTGACGGGAACAGCACGGAGATTGTCCCGTCCGTCAGCCGCGTAAGGTCCACGGAGTGGGAATTGGAGGACTACGAGGTGAGGATATCATCATTGGTCGATTGTCGTGGCTTCTATCTGCCCGAGTTTTATTCTAAGCCAAAGATTGGGCAGCCGTCGGCCGAAGCCACGCTGGAGGCGCTCAACCATTACCTATCGATAGCGGGGACTTATTGTCAAGCTCCTCAATTGTTGGTCGGAGTTCCTCGTGGAGTTCCAATGTTGGATCGACGACGACATCGACCCATTGTGAGATATCACATCTTAATATTCTCATGATGATCCTAATATGAATGTATATGTAATTTTCTAGTCCCTCTATTCTAATATTAATTACTTTATTTATTTTAGTGGCAGATTCCTTTCGCAATCAGAGTGGTTGAAATGGCTAGAAAGGTCCATGAATTTTACATCTATCTTGCTAAGGGTGAATAGGCGAAAGCCTAGTACGAGGATCCACATACGACGGTAAAACGAGAGAAGCGTGCCAGGCGAAAAACCAAGCGCTACCCGACCACGACCTGGACATGCTGAATCATTGGCATACAGATCTTGTGGTGATTATAACCTCTCTCTTTCTCTCATGCATGTTTGGAGTATATGATGGGACATGTAATCGTTCCTAGATAGATTAAGGTTCTACTAAGAGTAGTTTTATACTTCTACCGAGTATTTTGTTTGGAGTTCTGCAACTGCTAATATATTTTGTAATAATTCCTATGTACTGGAATTATTCAGATCGAGTGCAGAATATGGCATGTACTGCTGAATCTTTCAAAAGCTACTAAATCTCTCAAATGTGTTGACGTTGCTATTATTAAAGTATTTTGTAGAACTAATACTCTTGTACTGGTACTTGTTTTGATCAATGGCAGTAGATTATTTTTCTTTTCTTTTGAAACATGGCCTTCTCAATCTACATGAGGTTTGGGCTTCTTGGGTTGCATATATGTTGGTCACACATGCATTGATGTAAGAACGAGGTATGCACACAAATGCAGACTTAATTGTCAGTCTTGCTTGCTCCAATGATGGAGTGTGTTCGGAGAAAAAGGGCAAACTCATCCCTTGCCTATTAAAAAACAGGCCCAATGTTGAGACTCCCACCGGCAACATTTCCTACTACGCCAAGATGCACCCATATACCAAATTAATGTGGGAATAGTACATTAACTATGATGTCGATATGGCCATGACCTTTTTTGGTCATCAGGGTTGAAACCTAATAATATTTATACATGGTGGGAAAATATGGCGTGGCTAGTTTCCAGAAGTTATCAAATCCCATGGTTATCAGTTTCCTGGCAGGCTGTACACGTGACATGATAGGATGTCATGCATAAATATTTGTTTTTCTGTTTTTCTTTATTACATGTGATTGTTTCAAAAACAGGTTCAAAATTGTCAAGATACAAATTCTTAGCAGGATGTTAAATTTGTCAAAATTCTCGATTGTTTTTGATATATTAACTACCTGATGCGTACCACCAAAAGATTTTTGTAGAACTTCGATAGAAATCTACCACTTTCTAGAGCTTCTAGTTCAAATATGACATGATTTTGTTAATAGAGACATAAAGTCATTTGAGTGGTCCGAGTTAGCTCGGAAGCTTTGAAAACTCATAAAACTTGGGAATCATACATAAAACATTGTCCACTATATCTGGAAACTTGGCTTGTGGCATTCAAAACCATGTTCTCTGTACTTTCTGTGCATAGTATATTCATAGTGCTAGAGGCGAACAATAATGGGATCTTCTATATGCTAGACATGACATAATCAAATGTATTCAAAGAGATCCAATGGTCAAAAATGTCGGGTTTTTCCAATCTATATCCAACTGCCGATGTTCGAAGTTATTCGTACACTATATAGTGGTATGGAAATTGTGAAGCAACATGGTCGTTTTTTGTTTTGAAAAGAAGTGTCAAGCATTATATAGTGGTATGGAAATTGTGTCATGTGCCTTTTACTAGTATGGATATGGATGATCAGTTGATGTGACTCTCGGCTTTGAATTCCTGGACAGATAGGTTACGGTCTACTACCTTTTTCTATTACTAGATGGACGCTAGCCAAATTCAAAATCCGAATCGAGCGGCAAAATCACCCACCGACCTTGAAGCATTTCCCGCCCCACCGATTCAAAACCTTTGAGACAAAATCTCCCACCGCATAGTACCATTTTTTATTATTATTAGCTGGACGCGGGCCAAATTCAAATCTCAATCGAGCGGCAATAGCACACACCGACCTTGAAGCATTTCGCGCCCCTCTGTTTCAAAAACTTCTGTCTTTAAATTTCCTGTTCTACCCATTGTTCATACAATAGATGGGCATGCTAAAGTTAGTAACTCGAGGGCACGATCGTAATTATATTGCTATTCACCTATACTATGGTCCCGATTCGCACAGTTTTTCCCGCTGGCCCTCCCAAAAATCCCAAGCTCCTCTATCACCTCCACGGCCACCATGCGCATCGAATTGATCTCTGGTCTCGTGCGCCGCCATGGAGCCGCTTCACCGATGCTCACCCACCGGATCTAGTTCACCGGGTCTCTCTGCCACTGCACCAGATCTGCGGTGTCGTTCATCATGCTGATGGCGTCATCGACCGGCCAAGCTCTGCTTCCTCGCCGCCGATGGCGTCATCGACCGCCCAAGCTCTGCTTCCTTGACGCCGAAAGCTACCCAACCGTACCGGATCTGCTTCACCGGTGTCCACCTTACGTGATCTAGTTCAAGGAGTTCCATGTCCACCGCTCTAGACCAGTTGCACGGCCGTCACCGTTCACTACACCAGATCTGCCTCAGTGATGCTCTCGTCCACCGCGTTCAAGCCGGCATCGACCGCCCAAGATCTGCTTCCCCGATGCCAACAGCCACCGGAACCGCAGCACCCTCGGTGACCTGGACGTCACTCGCACGCTATCGATGATGCTTAGACGCCTCTCCGACCAAGGTTAACCTAATCTCCAACTCATTTTTGTTTTGTCAGCAGTATAGCAGGTTCAAGCCTGTCGTAGTGAACTGCATTTTTGTAATCGTGCTAGTACATACAAGTCACTAGGCACGCCTGTTCTTCGTGCTAGTACATGCAAGGTCATTAGACATGTTGGTTTACATTCGCTGCTCTACAAATTTCAAGTCATGCACATGTTTGTTATTTTGTCATGCACATGTTCTTAGCTACTTCATACAATAGTAATTGCCCAATACCGTGTAATTCTTGAAAAATTTGTAGTTAGTGGAAAATATTAGTGTTGATTCCCTTCTCTACAGTTGTTGAATCTATCTGGTTCGCCCTGAGATCAGTTCCTGCTATTATTTCCTCCTTGGCATCGTTCTGCTATCCTATAGTAGCCGTTTAAACTCTTCATACTAATTTGATTATAATTTTGTTGTTGCCATAATGCCATCTGGCTCTTCAAAAGCCACATCACTAACTATTTTCTTTTTCTTGCATAGAGCTCAAAATGGAACAATGAACATGTTGGTTTGCATAGCCTATTCTACATGTTCACAAGGGATGCCATTACTTCCTTATCTGGTGCTGGTTCGTCCTGAGCAACGACATAACTATCCTTTACTATGTAGTTCACTCGTGGTTTGCATTCCTGCTCTAGAATTTCTCTTATGATGCCATTATAATTTCTATCTGGTTGATTTTTATCTATGACAGTAACTACTTGCCATTGTGTAGCTCACCACAAATTTTGAGTCACCCAACGACTCTATGCATTCCAGGAGATGTCACTGCTTCCATATATATTTGCTGAAATTCTAAGAAACACTTTGTTTGATTGCTCAATTCATTCTAGGCACACTTGTCTAATGCTTGTTTGTCCTATTCTACAGGTTCACGAGCGACGCTATTATATCTTGCATCTGGTTCTAGGTCTGGTTCGTCCAAAGTCATGACATAACTATCCTCTACAATATATAGTTCATTCGTGGTTTGCATTCCTGCTCTACAGGTTCTCATATGATGCGGTTATAATTTCTATCTAGTTCATTCTTCGCTATAACAGTAATTGCATGCCATTTTGTGGCTCAGCGCAAATTCCGAGTAGCCCAACATCTCTTGCATTTTAGAGTATAGAACTGCTTCCATATATATTTGCTCAAAATGACCTGGCTATTTTATATCTGCTGAAATTCTAAGCCACACACACACATTTTTTGATTGCTCGTCACGGTAGTCACACTTGTTTAATGCATGCTTGCTTGTCCTGTTTGTTAAACGTGTTCGTCAATAATTGAACCATTGACCAGTTGTAAACTCCAGTTCATAGCTCCTGTCATATCATTCAAATGAGTAGTTTGTCTTGTTTGATGTATTAACTTATTATTACTTAGTTTCAGACTGCAATTATTGCTAGCCTCACCAAAGAGGGGGCTGCAAGATCATGTCTCCTCTAATATAGCTGTCACACTCAATGGAAGATGCAGGTGATCGATTGAGAAAGAAAATTGAGGACTCTGCTATCAACTTGATTGTCAACTGAAATGCCAATTTTTCCCCTGAGTTGATAATATGTAATAATTTTAAGAAGTTTGCAGCTGATGTAATATCTAGATAACTTGCGTAGGCCATGTAGGCATTTAGGTGACGCCGTCCACACATTGCAGTACTCGTTACGGTAACTATGCTAGGCAGGTCGATTAGGGAACAATACCGTGTTGTATTCGGCCGACGACGAACAGTAAAAAAATGCTGGATTATTATACATGTTTTATGATATTGGCATGGGCTTCAGAATTGACGAAACTGTAAAAGGCCATAAACGTAATGGGCCAATGCGCATGTGGTAATAGGCCGTAAATGTAGCAGGTCGTAACAGAAACATGCCATTACTAAAGCAGGCTGTAGCAGTAGCAGGCCAGAACAGAAATAGCCCATTACAGTAACAGGCAAGAAACTACACAAATCGCAAAATAGTAACAGGCAAAAACAGTAGCGGGCCAAAATAGTAGCGGGCCACAACAGTAAAAGGCCAGAACAGTGACGAGGCTGGACAGTACGGGCCAAGAAATTTCCGGACGAGGGTAGTAACAGGCCGACAAATTTACTAGGCTAGAACAGTAAAGGGCCTTTTGGCGGCCTAAACAGCTAATACCAGAACAGTAATAGGCTAGAACAGTAACGGACCATCTCAGAGAAGGGCCGTCAGTAGGCGGCCGACAATGGGCTGCGATAACAGTGATGGGTTGACCACATGCCTTATGTTTACAAGAGCGACTTGGCGCGGGCTGCTAATGGGTCGCACAGTGTTGGACCAACATGGGCCTTCTGTAAGCCGAAACAGAATCAGGATTGAAAGTTCGCGGGCCGCTGCTGGCTGCATTTTTGGGCCCATTTCAAATAGTCCAGGACAAAACAGTAACGGGCCATCTTCTTGTTGGGCTCCCCTTATGGGCCAGCCCAATTAGTATTTAGCAGGCCTTGGCTGGGCATGGCTTCTGCCACGGTTTCTATGGCCGTTAACAGCTGTAACCAGCCACTAACAGCGGCTGCCACCTAGCAGTTCACATGACGTCAGCAGTCAGCGCGGCTGGCTAACAGATCTACGACGGAACAAGTTTTTGTTGCTAAAGGGTGCGATCTGCCACGGTCAAAAAAAACCGTGGTTAATTCATTTGTGACGGGGCTTTTACCACGAAGGCCATCCGTCGTAGAAGACTCTTTGTCCACGAAACACGGGCCTTCAACCATGAAAATCATCCATTGTAAAAGCCAACTTTTCTTGTAGTGGATGTTAGATGCAATGTCCATGATTGCCTAGGAGGACACCAAACTTATTGAGAGGAACTTTAGTCTTGGTGTTTTTCGTTTACGAGAATTATTTGATGAACCAAAGTCAATTCCTCCAAGAGAGAAGGAGTCCTTGCTGTGGGAGGAACTTTTTATCCCCGATTAAGCAAGTGGTAAGTGCAAGGTAAGTGTTCTTACCCAAATAAGTGATTTATTTTCACAAGTTTTACTCTTGAAATTCCTATTTTCGAAGTCCTTGTGTTTTCTGAAGTTTTAGAGGGGTTTTACCAACTATATAGGTGGAGCTATACGACCGGAGCGGGAGCTCCCGCCGTATAGTTGGTTGTTAAAACTCTCAGCATCATCTTCATGAAATTATTTTCGATATCTGAGCCTATATGGTTGCAACTATACGACCGGAGCAAAAATTCCGGCCGTATAGTTGGTCGTTAAACTCTCAGATGGTTTTTCTTTTTGGTGCCGATATCTATACAGTTGCAACTATACGGACGGAGCAAAAATTCCGGCCGTATAGTTGGTCGTTAAACTCCCAGGCACTTTTGATTTTCGGTGTTTGAAACTATGCGGTCGCAACTATACGACCGGAGCAAAAATTCTGACCGTATAGTTGGTCATTAAACTCTCAGACACTTTTCGTTCGATCTTTCTTTTTAATCGAAAAAATGTTATTGTCGGTTCCGAGTCGTGATTTAATCGACCTGGCCTCGAGATATTTGGAAATATCTGCCCAAAACCAACTATACCGCCGGAGCTATACGGGTCGCGCCCGTATAGTTGGTCATTACACGGCAGGACACTTCCAAATCCTTGATTTCTTTTTCTGTTTCGTTTGGATTCTTTTCTTGGACGACAATTTGGTGTTCCTCGCGAGTTTTAGCGACCTCTGACCCCTCTTATATACTGCCATTGTCTATCTCTCTAAATGCAATCTACAGAAACCAATCTAGTGATGCGCTATCCTGTCCTAGGCCGTGGTAAACCCATAGGGCTCATTGCTCCTTCCAAGGACCGCTCTAGCAGCCCGTCCGTGGAGGACAATGATGAGGAAGTGGAGAGGTTTAGCCCGAAATACAAGGAGTACATCGAGCCAAGCTACTTCAACAATGATTCTGATGGTGATGATGATGTAGTTGAAGTCTACATCCACCACAACATCTACGATCCACCGGAGATCAATTGGGTGGCGATGAAGAAAGCTCAACAAGAGAGAGAAGATCGCAAGCCGCATGGAAAAGGGCATGTGGAGATGGTCAAGTTCGTCACCATAGATTCAAGGCTGCACAAGCGTAAGGAATTATCTAATATTGGTGCAGGTGCTAGCAAGTAAGGGGAGGTTCCACTCCCGAGGCCAACCATTGGCGCTCGTATGAAGTTTAAACCTCAAGAGAAGTGGAGGTACGGTTTCCACTTCCCCGGTCCATCAATTATGGATGAGGAAGAAGAAGCTGTCCCCAGGACCTAGGATCGCGTGCGGGCACTGGAGACATATTAGAAACATGAGCTACTCCATCGCATCGAAGTCCGTCACCATCTCAATGAGATGGAGAAGAAGGAAGACCTCCTTCCATTGGTGACCAAGCTTGCTGATAGAGTGGATACTCTGCAATCTGATTTACGCAGGTGCTACAGCCGCATAACTTCTCTGGAGGAGACCAACAAGAAGCTACGCACCACGGTGCTACATGCCATGGCACCCCAGTGATCTACAATAATCACAGTATCAAATAATCGCAAGGGGTTATTTGATCCCGCCTGGCTTGATTCTAAGCTTGGGGAGATCTTTAAGACCTTGTAATCAATCTTATAAGTTTTATTATTCTTGCATTAGTTCAAACTAGAAATAAAGTTTGCATCATTAAAATTCCCTTCAGGAATAGTCGATCCCTTTTATGAAATTCCGAGTTTATTATTATATATGGAGCGATATTGAGTTTGTGTTTGCTTTATGGATATATGAATGGCTTGAGTATGATTTTACCTGCACTTTATGATAGCAATAGGAGTCTTCCACACCATTGGTATTAATGGAACACATAAAGATAATTTGGTCAATATGCTGTAAGATTACAGTTTGATTCAAAAAGAAAAATTATCTATACAATTAAGTTGAAAAAAAGAAAACCTTGAACAAAGGAAAATGAAGTGCTATCTAAATAGAGTGAGAATAAGTCGTGGTAGAATCTCAAGTCATACGAATGCTTCATATACAGTTGGAATTTGATAATTGAGACCGTTGAACTTTGAATTCCTACATGAAGTGGAATATATGGCTAGCTCCTTTGCATAGCACTTAAAACAAAACTGTGAGCATATATGCAAAAGAAAAGAAAAAGAAGAAAAAGAGCGAATGTGCAAAGAGCAAATAGGCATATGCCACTATATTGTAGTATGAGAAAGAGACACTTTTGAGATTTTGAATCCCAAGTGAATATGTTGATCCTAAAACACTTGGGATTACCTCGTTAACTCATTCGGTTGAACCGGATTCTTTTACATTATGTTGAGATTCATCTTTTATGAACTATTGATAACTAGGGTGTGGAAGCCTTCCAATACTATTCAGATGGTTCGAGTAAGGTACTATTCATGAACTTATTCCCCTGTATCATACATGATAAACACATGCTGCAATTGCCTCATTTATTTTATCGACTCAGCTTCATGAATATGAGGATCACATCCATTAATCAAAAATCTTGCTCGGGACGAGCAAGAGTCTAAGCTTGGGGAAGTTGATGAGTGCATATTTGCATCATGTTTTACATTATTATTTTGCATTGTATATGTAGGATTTTGGTATTTTACGGTGTTCGCGCGCATATTTTATGTCTGTTTTCACCAGGATCAGGACAGATGATGGACCCAATGGATACAATTATTGAAGCAGTTGTACTGTGGAGAAAAGGAGTCAAAACAACGTAGATCTCTTATTTGGGAAATATTAATAATACCAGAAGAAAACCAGAAGCAAACAAAGGAGGAAGAGAGCATAACTACCGGGGATCCATCTTCACCCTGCGCAGATCCGGGATGCTAAGGCATGATCTTCATCATCCACTGCTGCATCACCACCATCTTCATCCATCCCATCTACATCTTGTCTAGATCTTGTTGTAATTCCTATACTCGTTGTGGATTTATACAAGTACTATTCATCTATGATTGTTTCCATTACCATTACCATGATGTTGATTGCCTCCATGTCTGAGTAGATCATTAGTTCTTGGGGACATGGAGAAACCATAGTATGAGATTGAAATAAGATAAAGTCTATTATGATATTCATCGTTGTGACCATGTGTTAGATTCTCTACATCTTGATGTTGAGAGAAGTCGACCTCTCAATAGTTGCCTCTCGTGGGGACTTGATGGAGGGAATTACTTGTTGGTAGACGGAGGCGTGCTAGCACTTACAGTGACTATAAAGCTGTTAGCAATCCTTACGTATCAACTTGGGAAATCGAGGAAACTCACGGAACACTATCCATGCCATGGGATACATCCTACGGGATTACATCCCTTAATAGCGCAGTAATTCGATTGATGTCGATTGCTGACTGTTGTGGTTATGAGGATGATGTGAGCAGTGGTTGTTGCCTATTCGTCCACATTCGGAGTTCGTCCCACACATACATAGTTGAAAATGTTCATGATGATAATCTTTATCTTAGATCTTTACAATACTAGTGGTGTATCCGCTACTCCCTGAGAACACTTTTTCCCTACTGTAGTTCCAATCTTTCTTTACATACGCGATACTTACTTTCTGTATTAAGTTACTTTGCTTTACTTTATTATTACTCTTATACCCAAAACCCAAAAAACACCTTTTTACACATTACTCGCATTTTATCTTGTTACTTAGAACTCTATCTAACATTTCTATCACAAATTTTATCTCAAGAATTATTAGACTTCAGACTCGTGCTCCATGTGGGATCGATATCTTTATTTCGAAACTAGCTACAAACGATCTTTGCACTTGCAGTCATCAATGACATCGATGGTAGAGTTGGTTTCTTAATCAAAACTGTTTTTGAGTTGACAGATGAGAAGAAATTCCTCAAGAAGAGAATGATGAAGCTTCAATACGACATGGCCGAGCTCAGCATCCGCTTTGCAAGCATAGTCAAAGATGGCAACATAAAAGAGGAGGGCAATGCTCTTCCTACCCAGGAGGAGGAATAGGTACCAACAAGGAGTTCTTTGAACCGCCTGGCTTGATTTCAAGCTTGGGGAGATCTTTAAGACCTTGTAATCTATCTTATA
Source organism: Avena eriantha (assembly GCA_910589775.1). Taxonomy (NCBI): domain Eukaryota; kingdom Viridiplantae; phylum Streptophyta; class Magnoliopsida; order Poales; family Poaceae; genus Avena; species Avena eriantha. The sequence continues at coordinate 455,115,131 of OU342744.1, read as the reverse complement.
AGTTTTATATTACTATTTTAGTTTTGCATTAGTTTGAATTTAGAAATAAGTTTGCATCATTCGAGCTCCCTTAAGGAATAGTCAATCTCATTTGTGAAATTCCGGTTTATTATATATGGAGCATTATTGAGTTTGTGCTTGTCTTATTAGATATATGAATGGCTTGAGTATAATTTTACTTGCACTTGATGATAACAATAGTAGTCTTCCACACCATTGGTATTAAAGGAACATATAAAGATAATTTAATCAATATGTTATAAGTTCATGGTTCGATTTACAAAAGTAAAAATAACCTGATTAGTCAAGATGAAAAATAAACCTTCAACAAAAAGAAAATTAAAAGCGCTATCAAAATAGAGTGAGGACAAGTCGTGGTAGAATCTTCAAATCATAAAGATGCTTCATATACAATTGGAATTTGATAAATGAGATCATTAAACTTTGGATTCCTACATGAAGTGGAATGTATGGCTAGCTTCTTTGCACATCACACTTAAACAAAAGTGTGAGCATATATAAATAAAAGAGAAAAAGAAGAAGAAAAAGAGAGAATGTGCAAAGAGCAAATAGGCATACACCACTATATTGTGGTACGACAAAGAAGCATTTTGAGATTTTGAATCCCAAGTGAATATGTTAATCCTAAAACACTTGGGACTACCCGGCTGACTCATTTGGTCGAACCGAATACTTTTACATCATGTTGAGATTCATCTTTTATGAACTATTGATCACTAAGGTGTGGAAGCCTTCTAATATTATTCAGATGGTTCGAGTAAGGTACTATTCATGAACTTATTCCTATGTATCATATATGATAAACACATGCTGCAACTGCCTCATTTATTTTATCGACTCAGCTTCATGAATATGAGGATCACATCCATTAAACTAAACTTTCTCGGGGCGATCAAGAGTCTAAGCTTGGGGAAGTTGATGAGTGCATATTTGCATCATATTTTATATTGTAATTTTGCATTGTAGATGTAGGATCTTGGTATTTTACAGCGTTCAAACGCATGTTTCATGTCTGTTTTCGCCAGGATCAGGACAGATGATGGATCCAATGGACACAATCCTTGGAGCAGTTGTACTAAGGAGAAAAGGAGTTAAAAACAATGTAAATCGTTTATTTGGGAAATATCAATAATACCAGAAGAAAACCCGAAGTGAACAAAGGACACAGACGGTTTAACGACCAACTATACGATGGGAATACTTTTTATGGCCGTATAATTCCCGCCGTATAGTTGGTGCCGCCACCGCCTCCTCAAATAGTTTCACCCCGTGCAACTGGATCAGAGAGATGACATACAGAACACCCAGAAATCGCCGAAAACCTCACCTCCAGAAGGAATCTGGAGGGGGAACTCGCCCAAGGGATCCATCTCCGCCCTACGCAGATTTGGGAGGCCAAGGCATCGATCTCCATCTTCATCAACCGCTGCACCACCATCATCTCCATCCATCCCATCTTCACCATCTATATCTTGTTGTAATTTATGTACTCGTTGTAGATTTATACAAGAACTATTCATTTACAATTGATTCCATTTATCATTGCTATGATGTTGATTGCCTCCATGTTTGAGTAGATCCTTAGTTCTTGGGGAGATGGAGAAACCCTAGCATATGATTAAGATAAGATAGAGATTATTATGTTATACATCATTATGTGTATGAGTTAATTGTCTTCATCCTGATGTTGGGAGTTGTGCACCTCCTTAATAGTTGCCTCATATGGGGACTTGATGAAGGGGATTACTTGTTAGTAGACAGAGGGATGATAGCACTTACTGTGACTATAAAGCTGTTGTCATTCTTTACGTACTAACTTGGGGAATCAAGGAGAACTCATAAAGCCATGTCCATGACATGGGAGAAATCCCTTAATAGAGGGATAATATGATTGATGTCGTTTATCTATCGGTTGTGGTAATGAAGGATGATGTGAGTAGTGGTTGCTACCTATTTGTCCATATATGGAGCTCCTCCCACATGCATACATATCATGAGAATGTTCGTTATAATAATCTTGATTGCTTAGTCTAAATTGCTAGCGGTGTATCCACCACTCCCTAAGAATGCCTTTTTCCCTATTGCAGTTCTAAGTTCTTTTACACACGTGATTCTTACTTCCTGCATTAAGTTTTACTTTACTTTACTTGCCTAGTTCAACCAAAAACCCAAAAACAACTCTACTATTCTTGTATCTTAAATTTATTCCTTAAGTACTTTGTTTAGTTTTAGTTAAAAGCATTTTAGTCTTTTGCCTACTGCTCCCTTTGGGATCGATATCTTTATTTTGAAACTAGCTACAAACGATCTGTGCACTTGCAGTCATCAATCATCATAATCAAATGGATGGATTAAAGTACAGGTGTAGATCTAATGCAAAACACTATTGGATCTGGAATTACAAAGAGATCTAATAGATGGAAGATGGAGTAATGGTGGTGATGAAGATGCAGCGGTTGATTGTGAAGGGGATGATGCATTGTCCTCCAATTATCCGCGAAGCAGCTGGGGTTTTGCCCCAGCCAAGTTCCTCCTTCAGATCCCTTTCGGATGTGGTGTTTTGTTGTTTCTGGTGGCTGTGAATGTTGGATCCCTCTCTTGTCTTTGCTAGGAGAAACTATTTGACAAGGCAGTCCGGATGGTGCCTGTACGGGCAGACAGTACGAGCGGGCTCTGCCCGTATCAGTGGTCGTTATCGGTACTTATGCCTCCTCCTTGTTTGTTATTCTTCCAGGTGGGAAGGTAAATTCATAAATGGATTTTATGACTTAGAAATATCATATAATTACACAATATGATAGCTCTAATTGATATGTTCATCTATGACTCCAGATTTGGGATCTTGTTGAAACAAGAACGAAATAGCACGCGTAGGCGCAGTGAAATACAAAAATCCCTACTCTATTTATGCAAAAACAAGAGGTAAATATGTCTCAATTTTGGACGCATCACATAGCCAAGGGCTTTCTGATCTACGAGTGCATCTGCTTCTGCCAGAATTATCTAACCACCGAGAATGAGGATGTTGGAATACCCACCAAGAAGAACCTCGGCAGGCTCGCTGGATATGGTCATCGTGAGGGCTACCGCTCACTTCATGTTGGCATTGATGGTCGACGCACCAACTTTGATAGGGCACACAGAGTCACACTATAGCACATTGAATTGGTTGGCCCTTGGGTGGAAGAGCACAAAAGCTTAATCGAGCAAGAGTACATCAACCAGGGCCGGTCGAGGAAGAAGGGAGACGTAACCAGAGAGCACAACTCCAGCTTCATGGGTTGGTTCAAGAAAAGGCTACTAGACAATCCCCCACAGACGCCTTCTACGGAAGATCAAAAACTCATATTCTCCTTGTCATAGGGCCCAGGGCACAACCTAAGGACCTATCAATCATACGACATAAATGGTTACAGATTCTACACCAAGGAAAAGGACAGGAATAGCAAATATCAAAACTTAGGAGTAACTATGCTATCCTTTGTCGATGACGAGACTACTCTCATGGAAAGATTCTATGGAAGGATCGAGGAGATATGGGAGCTCGACTACTATGGAGAGATCGTACCGATATTCCATGTTAGATGGGCCAAGAACGTGGAAAAAGAAGGCCGGTATTTCACCACAATGGTTATACCAGATGCCAAATCGGCGAAGAACGCCTACGCAAAAAATGAACCTTGGATACTCGCTAGACAAGTTGACCAATGTTTTTTATTACCGACCCGTCAAAGCCCAACTGTGTTGTAGTTAGGAGGGGCAAGAGGAGAATCATCAGAATAGAAGGAGCCGCCAATGAGCAATACTTCAACAAGAACGGTGATCCGAAGATCAAAGAGGAATTTGACAAGTACTTCGACATGCCTACTACTACTATAGTAAGAAGGGAGACCACACTACCTACTAAAGGTTGTCCATTCACAAGAAGAAATCTCAAAGTGCACGGGCTAAAGTATTCAACCGTGATTAAAAAGGGCAAGAAGATTGTGAAGAGGTGCTAGCAATTGTGTGACTTTTTCGTGTATTGATTCACATGTGTGCTCGCAAATATATATTAGTTAGAGAATAAAACATATAATGTGATATTCGTGTGGGTATACAAATTCACATTTGTGTGTGACAAGCACACACATATATATGCTCTGGGGAGGGTTTTTTGAATAAGTATGCATGTGTGTATATGTTCTTGCTTTTAAACATATGTAATTAAAAATATTTTTTTTAAAGGAAAAAATTTGAGACAGCTAGAATTTGAACCTGGCTACCCCAGATTTAGAGCTGGCAAGCAATACCACTAGGATATGTATAGTTTCTTGTCTAACTATGATGCCGTGCTATTTTGGACTATGTCCAAAGATTCTGTGGTGCATATAGTAGTAATGCGCCACAAAAGTTGGAAATTTTGTGGCGCATATTGCGGGAATGTGCCACAGATTTTCACACTTATCCAAATAACGGGTTCGGCCTCCCCTGCTAATCCCCCTTCTCCATTTCTTCCCCTCATCTCGCCCACGCACAAACCCTAGCCTCACCCTCGCCACCAGAGCCGCCGTGGATGAGAACCCGTGGAGGAGGAGAAGGTCCACCGTGGAGGAGAGCCCCGCCCCACCTGTGACCTAGGAGGAGGCCTGCCACCACCGCGCCAGAGCCCGTGGAGGAGGAGGCCCACCACCACCACCACACCGGAGCCCGTGGAAAAGGAGGCCCGCCCCACCTGTGACCTAGGAGGAGGAGGCATGCACCGCCCGTAGCAGGAGCACCGCTGCCACCCTCGTCGAGGACCACCTCCCCACCGCACAGGTACATCGATATCTCTGCCTCCAATTTGTGACTCTCTCTGTGTCGATTATTCCCCTTGCTATCTGTGTTATCTGTGCTACATGTATCTGTGCGAAGTGATCCTTCCCACATCTGTGTTATACATGGTAAATTGAGATGGATTGCAGATAAATTGAGTTGCATGTGCACTCTGTGTGTTATACTTGATGGTACTAGGAGATAAAGTCTTGGTCTGGCCTTGTCATGTTTTTGTTTTTTGTTGGGATGATCAGACTCAAAGCTAGGCCAGCATGCTGCATCTTGTTAATATGATTGCCTTTTCATTCTTTTGTTTTGAATTATAATCCATGCAGGCTCATATGATTCACATCCACTTTACTACTTGTCCCACATGGATCTAGGAAGTTAGATTTTCATGTTCATCATTCTATTTTTGCCATAGTGCCGTGAATACTTATTTTCTCTCATGTTTAGGGTTACTGTTGTTACTAACACTTTCATTCAAATAGAAACTCCTTGTTCAATTAGAAATGATGCCAAGAATTTAGGGTTGCTATGAATACCTGTATAGGATTGCTATGAATCATGTTTAGAGTTGTTGTGAATACCTGTATAGGATTTATACCTATACATTCTACTTGAGATGATGCCAAGAATTTACATGATCTTCATGTCTGCATATTTGAGTTTTAAAGTTGAAGTTACCTCTTGTAGATTTAAAGTTTTAAAATAAATACATGTTTCGGTTACCCCTTGCAGATTTGAGTTTTCAAGTTGGACTGCTTTGTAATGCTCATTTTCATGTCTACATAGTTTTAAAGTCGACGCCCACATGTTGTTGCATATACTCTAGTGTGGTTCTAGGGGAATACTTGCATAGTGTCGATGTTGTAAACTTGATAGTACAACACACTGTGTTGCTAGTGGCAATGAGATGTGTAGGCTATTTTCTATGTGTCCATATTCTACCAAAACTTGACAGTACACACTGTGTTAGTTGCTACTGGTAGTGGAATTTTCTATAACTTCTATTGCTTGATGATGTGTGTGTGCAAGGTGATGTCATCAAGCTTGATGTGCAAGCTATATAACAAATTTTCTATAATCATGCAAGGTGTATAACAAATTTTCTCCTCATGTACAAGTCTGATATATACATGTACCTATTATACTATTGTATATACATGTATCTGATAGAAGCAATAACTTGATGTGCCTTTTTAAGTTTTTAAAGTTCTTCTTATACATGCATGTATATGTTATACTTTTGTGTGAATGATGGTACCTGGAGCTATATAACAACTATTATGCCGAGGGTACATCTACATTCTTCAAGAATACTGCAGCTGATGGTACCTAGAGTGTGTATTTGTTATACATGTAGTTGATGGTACCTGGAGTGTATTTATACATATGTATCTGTTATATACATATACTACATGTGGATGATGGATGATGGATGCTGGAGTCAATGCATGGGGTTGTCAATATGGGGATGGGGTGTTTTGTCTTGCAGGGATATATTTCTTCAATTGAGTTGCCCGTTTCTCCCGAAGTGTCGATTCACTTCTATTTCGGTCGAGAAATGGGCACTCCTAGGTCAAACAATTAGCAAAGGTCGTGCCGAATTTTTCGGTCGAGATTTGTTCTAACTTTTCCCTCTTTTTAATAGAGTGCAAACATGTCGGGCAAAGACGAGGCCGACACTTCTAAGTACATGAGCATCAAAGAACAATCTAGACAGGCCAACGAGTCATTCTGACGGAGGGTCCCAACAACAGGAGGAGATGAGGATGACACCACCACTAGAGGAGGAGGCGACCGCCGCTAGAGGAGCTGGGGGCAATGAGGGAGATGCTAATTATGAGGGGGACGAAGAAGACTATGATGAAACTAGTGAAGGCGGCAAGGAGGATGATGCCACCGATGGTGGCGCCTGCACTAATGGCAGCGAGTGGACGGATGGCGATAGCACCAACCCGACCGCTATTCATAAGAAGAAGAAGAAGAAGAAGAAGGAAAGAAGGATCGGAAGCTGCCAGTGCTCGCCACCGTCTGCGATGAGTTCACTGAAGTCAGGGAAAGTGGCCAACTCATTGCACCTGAGGCGTTTGCCAAAGGGTACGACATGCAACTCGGGTGCATCATCCGGGAAAGCATGTCAATCAACACGAAGTACATCAGATGTGCTGCCAATGCGGCTTTGGTTGATAACCTCCTTAAGAAGCTTCACAAGCGATACACATTGCTAGAGCGGTTCAGAAACCTGGAGAGAGAGAACCTGGTGAACAAACTAGCCCTCATGAAGATGAGCAATGCCTTGAGCAGCTGGAAAACCCGGGTAAAGAAGAGCATTGACCAAGTTGAAAGCTAGGAGGTTATTAGTAAGAAAAATTCGATGCTTGATGAAGAGAAGTTTAAGATATTCAAGGAAGATATAGCTACCGTTGATGCTATTAAATGGACTAATTGGGCAAGACAATGCAGGAACAGAACATAGGTAACCACTGTCTTGGAAGCGGCAGTTACAGAGGGAAACAACCATCTTGGGACAAGGAGGACGCCAAGCTTGAACGCCTAGGTAAAGACAACCCGTGGCTTAAAATCATGGACTTGCAGCTTAGGAACTTTGTCCAGGCCCGCTACTACCTGGACCCGATTCAGGGGAGTTCATCACCGACGATCTGGAGCTGAAGGACTTCGAGAGAGGTGGTAATACGGAATCTACCGCTGATTTCAAGTCTATTGCATTGTAATTAAAATAATGAAGCCAAGAATCTAAATGGGTTCACCTTTCCTTGTCTCTATAGGAGAATGAACTGAACGCTCCTGCCGAAGAGTCGTCCCAGGATTCGACGGAGCCATGGGACACGGTTTTCAACAGGGCGACGAATGCTTACAAGAAGAGGGACAAGAGGTTGTCACTGTCCCTAGTTGGCCGTGTGTCCGGCTTTGGTACAAGCATCAAGTTTAAGGAGTACTACAAAGAGGACGCCAAGAAAAGAAGGGAGAGGAAGAACCAGTCAGCGGCTAAGGAAAAAGCCGATGTTCAAGAGCTGAAGATGAAGGTGCAGACACTCGAGCAAAGAGTGGACGGAAAAGCAGTGTAGAAGTTAGTGGAAGAGAAGCTCCACGCATTCATCCCCCCTGGGTTGTTCGAGGGGCTAGCTGCTTGGAATGCGGGAGGTCGACAGGGGCCGATACAGCTCCCTAGCTTTAGCGGCAGCAACTCGAGCATCAACATTAACGTGTCGCCGGAACTGGTGACCCTGCCGCCCATCACCACCAACGTCATGGCGCAGACTCTCTATTTGGTTGCACCGATGCCCCCTCCCACCAAAAATCTAAGGCGCATCTGACAATGGTGGTGCTTAATAAAGCTTCTCCTGAGCGAGAGAATGTTGATGATAGGCCGGCCACCAGCACTGGCACCGGCCATGTCTTGACATTAGACGAGCTCAACGCCATCACCAAGGTAACTAATTAATTAGTTAGTGCACGCCATCTCCTTTATGCCTTTGATGACTGCTTAGCCCAAAATATATCGAGCCAGTTGGGGAACCCCAAGAGGAAGGTATGATGAGCACAGCAGCAAGTTTTCCCTCAGTTATGTAACTAAGTTTATCAATCCATAGGAGCAAGGAAACACCCCAAAAGTGTTGCTAGCTGAACTTTGGCAGGGCGCACTACTAGTGCCAGCAGCAACGTGGAGACCTGCACAACACAACCATAGAACTTTGCCCCCAACTTACGATGAGGTTGTCAATCTCACCGGTTTTGCTGAAAACAAAGGATTAAACGTATTGTGTGGAAGAAAGTAATAGTTTGCAGAAAGTAAACAGAAAGCAGTAAACAGTTGATTGTAGATTGATGGTAAAAGAAAGGACCGGGGTCCATAGTTCACTAGTGGTGGCTCTCCTTAAGATAGATGACATGTTGGGTGAACAAATTACAGCGGGGCAATTGACAAACATCAAGAAAGCATACAAGCATATACTACTCATCTTGACTCCTTTGAGACTTGATTGGGCATTACAACATTATACATAGACCGTAATCCAACCACATCTATGACTAATAATCCACCTTCAGGTTATCATCCGAACCCCCTCCAGTATTAAGTTGCAAGCAACAGATAATTTCATTATGCATTGCATGTAAAGTAAACAATACGATTGTTCTATGAACAAAGGATTGTTGTTTTCTCCCTAGTAGCAACAGCACATCTAGTACCTTAGAGATTTCTGTCACTTCCCCAGATTACTAGAGGCATGAACCCACTATCGAGCATAAATACTAACTCTTGGAGTTGCTAGCATCTACTTGGCCAAGATAGCTACTAACAAGGGAAAGCATGCAAGATCACAAATAACAAAGACATGATAGAATCAATAATCAATCTGAAATAGCATCTCAATATCCATCGGATCCCCGCAAACACAACATGTAGAATTACAAATAGATGATCTTGATCATGAATGGAGCTCACAAGATCTAAACATGATAGCACAAAGGAGAAGAACCAGCCATCTAGCTACTACATGGACCCGTAGTCCAGAGATGAACTAGTCACGCATCAGACCCGAGGCTTGCATGGTGATGAAGAAGGCCTCTAGGGTGAATTCCCCTCTCCGGTAGGGTGCGGGAAGAGCTTCAGATCCCTCCCGATCTAGGGATGGAGATGACGGCGGCTACAGACTCTTTCGTGGAATTTTGATCGGGTACTTAGGGTTTCTGTATTGGAGGCATCTTATAGGCGAAAGGAGAGGCCGAGGGGGTGCCTGGGGCGGCTAGACCACCCCCTGGTGCGGGCCAAGCTAGGCCGCTCGGCCAGGTGGTGTGGCCAGGCCCCAGCCCCTCTCCGTCTCGTATTCTGGCTACGGGTGTCCCTCGGTGAAAAACTGACTTTGGCTTTTGTCCCGTCCAATTCCGAGAATATTCATTTTCTGACTTTCCTAGAACCAAAAATATCAGAAAACAGGCAGCTGGCACTGTGCCTCTTGTTAATATGTTAGTCCAAGAAAACATATAAAAGTACTCCAAAGTTGGAACAAAACATAAGAAAGTAGATAAAACCAAGCATGGAACATCAAAAATTATGGATACGTTTGCAACGTTTCAACATCCCCAAGCTTAACTCCTACTCGTCCTCGAGTAGGTAAGTGATAAAAAGAAAGAATAATTTTTGAGGTGACATGCACCATCATAAACTTGATGAAAGTATTTGTAAAACATTGATAGCTGGGATCTTAGTACTTCAATCATAACATGAAAGACAAAGTTCTAACAATAAGGCAAAGCAACTATGTTGCAACATGAAAAGGCACAAACAAAAGATTCATGAATAACAATGCTTTGCAAGACGTTTGTTTGTTTCACATAAAAAAACATAGCATAGTAGCATTCAGCTTGTCCCTCATAGCGTAGCAAACATAAATGCATAGGACACCTTCAAAGTTCATAAGAGTGACTAGATACAAATAGTTTAAAACAAGCAATATCAAAGCTATGCATCAATTAACAAGTCTTGGGACAATGCACATTAAACTAAGAATGGACACTATGCTCTCAAAGTAGGTGCATAAAGATAGAAGGTGGAGACTCAACATAAAAGTAAAAGAAGGGCCTTCATAGAAGGAAGTAGGGATTTAAGTTTCATAAAGAGCTTCCAAAAATTATGGTACTTATTAGCTTTCAGCTCTCATTGCCCCTATCATAAGCATCTTTAGGTGATTAAGGTTAAAGTGACACAACTAAGAGGATATGCTTGACACGCTATAAGCTGAAATCTCATACCCCTTACTTACGAAGACGGAACCTCATGCTACTCAACTTTAGTCACAAGTAAGCTCTTGTCATTGTAAGTACATATGTATCATAGAGAACCGCCAACAGGGTACCCCTTGCACATGATACAGGAGCTATCCCATAATCAACAAGGCAAGCAGATAATGAGCATCTCAGCGATCTTTTTATTTGCTATTTGCATAGGTTTTTATTGAGGATGCTTCATAGAGTGCTCATTATGGTTATGCTGCAAGTTTCCACAATGATTAGGCATGGCTTAGGCTAGTGGCTCAGGCGTTTTTCTAACACAAATACAAACTCCATGATCTTACAAGTTCCCCTTTTATTTCACACCGCCGGAATCCATAAGCAAAAGAACATGATATCAACGGGGTACAAAGTACAAGTGCAATGTTGAAAGCGTTCCCCATGATACATGGTTCTGCTAACTTCAACTTATAAAGCGCAAGCATATATGCACCAAAGATGGACGCAATGGTTCAAGTTTATTAAATGCAAGAAAACTAAAGTGTGCCATCAAGTTCGTGAGAGCTTTAATCACTAGTTTTCTCATAACAAGTTTAATTCAGAAGGTAGACAAAAACATGAATATACTTGGAATAGAATATGTTAATAGGTAGGTATGGTGGACTCTTTGGAATAACTTGGTTTTAGGAGTTGGATGCATGAGTGGAACTCATACTTGGTTATGGAGGCTAGCAAAAGACTGGGAGCGACCAACGAAGAGAGCAATAATGGCCATAATCTTGCAGAGCGACAAAACATCATTAATCAAAGCATAAAGTGATACTACAAGTTGAAAACTAAAGGATCATAAAGGATATGGTGACTTGGAATAGTCATAACATGGTGTGAGCATGTGCCAAGTCAGCCCAAATAAAGCATCAAAGGAGAATACCACAATACTATGCTTTAATATGCTAAAACAACGCATGATTCTTCCAAGGCACATTAAGCAATCTCAATTGTTTATAACATGTCATGCTACAACAAATAATACTAAGCATAAAGCCAAAAACTTCAAGCATGGCATGACAAAGCATAGGCCACAGTCAAAAACAAGCTCTCTTTACCACTTAAGCATGAACGTTCCTACTCTTTTTTAATCCAAACCAAACTGTTTGAAAACCAATGCATGAAAGAGGGGGTCCAACCAATTTATTCAGAAAACTAAGCAAACCAAGCAAATGAAAACCAAAAACGAAAATGAAAAAGAAGACGCTCCAAGAACAACACAACTATGCATGAAACAATAAAAATGAAGCGTTTGGAAGAAACCTGGAATTTTTATTGATGAAGAAGGGATGCCTTGGGCATCCCCAAGCTTTGAAGCTTGTACTTCTTGGATATTTCTTGGGGTGACACGGCTGGCGTCACCAAGCTTGAGCTTTAGTCCATCCTTCATCTCATTACTCATCCTTCCATACACCTGAAATGTTTCCTTCATACAAAACTTCACACAATATTTATTAGCAACATTAGTGCACTCAAGATAATAGGTCTTTAGGTTCAGTTCCAACACCAATAAAACTTACATTAGAACACAAGCTACTGTAGCACTTTCCTCAAAAAGCTCAATTCCCCAAAAGAACTCAAAAAGGAACCAACAAGAAGCAAATGCAAATAATGGCAGAAATCTGTCAAAACAGACCACTAGGTAAAGACGAATTTTTTAGAAGACCTTATGTTGCTCAAATCGAAACGTGTTGAACTAAAGAAAGTTAGATAACAACCTGGAGCAGAAGCAAAATAATTCACGCCTCAAAAGGACGTACAGAGATTTTACACCAATTTTTACGGTGAAGCACAGAAATCTGTTTCGGGACAGCAACTTTCCCAATCATTACTTCTCTCTCATTAGAGATTACTCTTGGCACAAAAGGCAAATAAAAAGGATAAGGAGCGGTTATTACTGAATTAATAACTTCCAAGACTCATCTAAAACTTTTGGGTTATCTCCAAATAAGTACTTTTCTTTAACGCCTTTAAGTTAGGCATAAGAAGGAACAAAAAGAATCAAGTGATCTCAAATGAAGAAGCATTAAACCAAATTTCTTGCCCTTACCTCTCTTACTTTTATTCCTAACCTTGGGGAACATATGATTTCTTGGTGGAGCAGCAAAGTGCATGGTGCCCTTTTCCACATCTATTATTGCTCCAAGGAGTTTCAATAGGGATCTTCCAAGTGTGATTTGTCCTTTTCCTACACATTCAATAACGAGATAATCAGTAGAAAACATTTTCCCTAGGATCTTTGTAAACACTCCTTCAGCTATTCCAATGGGTAATATTGTGGCATTATTAGCAAGAAAAATTTCTTCTCCTCCTTTAGAAAGCCCCCAAATATTCAAAGATTTATAGATATCTTTGGGCATAAGACAAAATTCACACATGATATCACAACGAGCATGAAACGTTTCATTATTTATAGCAATCTTTACTGTGGGAAGCCATTTTGAAGGTTCAGAATTTACTGGAACATAGTTATAGTGCTCTCTAAGTGTATTATAGCAATCTATCAAACTAGCAGTGCTGGTCTCAAGAGTATTCAATCTAGCAAATATGTTTATCAAGGAAGAATCGGATTTGCTAGGCAAGTTGTAAGTAAAGACCAACTTCTTTATGGCATTAACAGCATCATCCTCATTGCATTGGAGGAAATCTCCTCCCACTACAGCATCCAAAGCATATCTATAGCAAAGAGCGATTCCAAGGTAAAAACAGCTAAGGAACAAGCTTTGAGTCATTTTAGGTTCAGTTTTTTCATGTAGACCAGAGATTCTTGACCAAGATTCTTTGAAAATTTCTTCAATTCCTTGTTTAAAAGTGAAAATCATTTCCTTAGGTGACATAGTAGCTGGAGCAATGCTAGACATAATGGCAACTTTTAAAATAGGAACTAATTTTTTTGTGTTTTTAATAAAGAGACAAGCAAACAAAGCAAAAAGTAAACTAAGCAAAACAAAAATAACAAAGTAAATAGATTGGTTATGAGGGACTCCCCTTATGAAGATGTCCTTGACTCTCCGGCCACGGCGCCAGAAAATCAGTTGCTTAGCCCAAAATATATCGAGCCTATTGGGGAACCCCAAGAGGAAGGTATGATGAGCACAGTAGCAAGTTTTCCCTCAGTTATGAAACCAAGGTTATCAATCCAGTAGGAGCAAGGAAACACCCCAAAGGTGTTGCTAGCTGAACTTTGGCAGGGCGCACTACTGGTGCCAGCAGCAACGTGGAGACCTGCACAACACAACCACAGAACTTTGCCCCCAACTTACGATGAGGTTGTCAATCTCACCGGTTTTGCTGAAAACAAAGGATTAAACGTATTGTGTGGAAGAAAGTAATAGTTTGCAGAAAGTAAACAGAAAGCAGTAAACAGTTGATTGTAGATTGATGGTAAAAGAAAGGACCGGTGTCCATAGTTCACTAGTGGTGGCTCTCCTTAAGATAGATGACATGTTGGGTGAACAAATTACAGCGGGGCAAATGACAAACATCGAGAAAGCATACAAGCATATACTACTCATCTTGACTCCTTTGAGACTTGATTGGGCATTACAACATTATACATAGACCGTAATCCAACTGCATCTATGACTAATAATCCACCTTCAGGTTATCATCCGAACCCCCTCCAGTATTAAGTTGCAAGCAACAGATAATTGCATTACACATTGCGTGTAAAGTAAACAATACAATTGTTCTATGAACAAAGGATTGTTGTTTTCTCCCTAGTAGCAACAACACATCTAGTACCTTAGATATTTATGTCACTTCCCCAGATTACTAGAGGCATGAACCCACTATCGAGCATAAATACTAACTCTTGGAGTTGCTAGCATCTACTTGGCAAAGATAGCTACTAACAACGGAAAGCATGCAAGATCACAAATAACAAAGACATGATAGAATCAATAATCAATCTGAAATAGCATCTCAATATCCATCGGATCCCCGCAAACACAACATGTAGAATTACAAATAGATGATCTTGATCATGAACAGAGCACACAAGATCTAAACATGATAGCACAAAGGAGAAGAACCAGCCATCTAGCTACTACATGGACCTGTAGTACAGAGATGAACTACTCACGCATCACACCGGAGGCTTGCATGGTGATGAAGAAGGCCTCCAAGGTGAATTCCCCTCTCCGACAGGGTGCCAGGAAGAGCTTCAGATCCCTCCCGATCTAGGGATGGAGATGATGGCGGCTACAGACTATTTCGTGGAATTTTGATCAGGTACTTAGGGTTTCTATATCGGAGGCATCTTATAGGCAAAAGGAGAGGCAGAGGGGGTGCCTGGGGCTGCCAGACCACCCCCTGGCGCAGGCTAGGCTGGGCCGCATGGCCAGGTGGTGTGGCCATGCCCCATCCCCTCTTCGTCTCGTATTCTGGCTCCGGGTGTCCCTCCGTGAAAAGCTGACTTTGGGTTTTGTCCCGTCCAATTCCGAGAATATTCATTTTCTGACTTTCCTGGAACCAAAAACAGCAGAAAATAGGCAGCTGGCACTGTGGCTCTTATTAATAGGTTGGTCCAAGAAAACATATAAAAAGTACTCCAAAGTTGGAACAAAACATAAGAAAGTAGATAAAACCAAGCATGGAACATCAAAAATTATGGATACGTTTGCAACGTATCAATGAATGCCATCTAATGATGCCCAACATGTTTTTCCTGAGGAAACTTCTTGCGTACTCCTGCTTAAAGATGTCGGAGGTGAGTTGAA
Organism: Avena eriantha; assembly: GCA_910589775.1. Lineage (NCBI taxonomy): Eukaryota > Viridiplantae > Streptophyta > Magnoliopsida > Poales > Poaceae > Avena > Avena eriantha. The sequence goes on along the minus strand of OU342744.1, from coordinate 455,099,787 downwards.
GGATGTTGACAAGGGCACTCTAATACAACCGGCGAGCCGCACGATGTACAATAATCCAATGGATGATGAAGTGATGAGGTTTAGGTTGGCTCAGGTGTTGCCAGGGTGCAACTACATGGAGCCCCCTTTTGACCTCAGGGAGCCGACAAACACAAGACCCTTGGAGAATGCTACAACTGGCCCTTGACATGGCTGAAGACCTAGATTCTTCTTGTGGGTGGGGGCACACCGGCGCCACCTCGATCGTCCGGCCACCACCTCGAAAGCTAGCAGCCGCCGTCGTCGCTACCACCAGTTGTCACCAACAACTCTTGGGAGGGTGTGTACCGCCACATGGCAAAGACGTTGCACCGCAACCGCCGTCACCCCCGCTACCACCACGACATGATGGCAACCACAAAGATGATGATGAATTGGTCGATGTCGACGAATTCATCAACTATGATGCCAACAAAGGATTGTATATTCCTTCTATGGATGAAGAAACCTTCACAACTCGCGACCATCAAGCTGGTCAGCCTAGTACATGCATGCAGTGCCTGGTCTTCCATGGGTTTTCCCAAGAGATGCCTCCGGGTGCCGATCCACAGGACAAACCGAGAACCGTTTTTAGCCCTACCACACTCCAAAAGGCGGTCGGTGATCACTTATTAGCATCCCAAGTTGAGGACCCTACTGCAAAAAGGAAACACGGGAAGAGGGGTAATAATAAGAAGAAGAAGGCTGCGAGCCAGCCTCCTCCGAAGAGGATCCGGGCTCAGGACGCCGTTGTCATACCATCCACACAATATGTCTTGCCCTGAGTGCATGTAGCTGGTGATCCGATATTGACTCCAGATCTTCTCCACATCGCGGTTGGACCCATGTTAACTTTGCACAAGGGCATCAAGACACTAGAGGTCCTCCTTCTAAAAGACAAAGATCCAAATTACACGGTTTTCACGGCCGAGGTGCCATCGGACGTGGGCTTCGTCCATGAAGCCCCCTGATGACTGCAAGTGCACAGATCATTTGTAGCTAGTTTTGAAATAAGATATCGATCCTACAAGGAGCAGGAGTCTGAAGTCTAATAACTCTATGAACTAAATACTGAAATATTAATGCTAAATAACGTTCTAAGTAACAAGATAAAATGCGAATTTTGTGTAAAAGATATTTTTGGGTTTTCAAATAAGAGAACAAAGTAAACTAAAGTTGTAAGTAAACAAGAGCATGCAAGTAGGATTACAGAAGTCTGCATGATGATGGAAAGAGTTCTCAGGGAGTAGTGATTCCACCGCTAGTAATTAGAAAGAGTGATCAAAATTATTATAATGAATAAGACGATTTATGATATGTGTGGGAGGAGCTCCATATATGGACTAATAGGCAGCAACCGGCAGCAACCACTGCACACATCATCCGTCATAACCACAGCAGACAACAATCGACATCAATCGAATTACTGTGCTATTAAGAGACTTTACCCCATAGGATGTATCCCATGGCATGGACAATGTTCCTCGAGTTCTCCTCGGTTCCCAAGTTGATACGTAAGGAATGACAACAGCTTTATAGTCACCATAAGTGCTATCATCCCTCCGTATACCAACAAGTAGTTCCCTCCATCTAGTCATCAGTGAGGCAAATATTGAGTGGCGCGCTTCACCCAACATCATGATGAAGGAAATCTAACACAGACACATAATGATCAATATCACATAATAATCTTTATATCAATTCATTCTCATACTAGGGTTTCTCCACCTCCCCAAGAACAAAGGAAACTACTCACACATCAAGGCAATCAACATCATGGATAGAATATGGATGAAGTATGATGATACAATTGAAGACAAGTGCAAATCCAAGATTCAATATAGAATTGTTGGGGATATACTTTCCGGGTATCCTCAACAATTCCTCACTGACTAGGGTGGCCCACTTCGGGTTAGAGTTTTGCTTCATGGGCGGCCCAGTCGGGGAGAAAAGACGGAGTCCAATCCGGCTACGGAAGGCTCAGAAGACTTACTGACTTAGGCCCATAGTGTTACTTGTAGTTCAAGATGTACTTTGTAACTGACTCTTAGTCGTAGCCGGATAGATCTCTCATGTAAACCCTAGGCCGGATATCTATATAAGCCGTCCTAGGGAGAACCTTTAGGGCACCTACCCTCATAGTCTACAATCTCAACTCGCACAGGAGAACCCTTGTAACCCATATTCCGGCTCTGCCATATTACTGGATTGCTAGCAGGAGTAGGATCTGTCCAAAGCTAGCGGATCCGAACCTGGGTAAACTTTTATGCTCACCGTCCCGGAATACCGTACGTCTCACACCCCTCTCTTCCGCACGCCTCGAGGACGCCCTCATGGCGTACTTGTCATCCATCTGATGACAGTTGGCACCCACCGTGGGGCAAGTGAGCTTCGGATCTGCATTCCGAGCGGAATCTACAAGAATCAGAATCGGTGAAACTATCGCCGTCGGTCGCATCCTCTACGCCAGCGACGTCCCTCTCATCGTTCTCGACGAGACATGGATTCCGGCTAGGGAGGCTGTGACTGCCTACACCATCATGTATTTTGGCGAGATCGATGTTTACATCGGTTTTGCTAAACCTGTCCCACCCACCCTAGCGGTGATGATAGAGGCAGAAGAATCTTCTGGGCCCCTTTTGTCCACGGAGGTGGCAGAGTTCCGGATCTCAGAAAATCCTAATCCCACCCAGCCCGCACCAGTTGCGGAGATAGTGGAGAAATCCGAGCCGGAAGAAGACCTAGTAGTCCAAGTCGAATCTGGAGTGGATCTCCTTGGAGAGGCCGAATCCCAGATCGACCCACCCGCGGAAGTCAAAATCCAGGAGGAGCATATCATCGACACTGATTCCGGCTCTGATGACGCCGAGACAGACATGCCTTTCCTAAGGTACACACTGTGACGTATGATAGTGCAAAACGCAAGCGCAGATGCAATTCTCGAGACCATCAAAAGTTTCGACAAAGCTGATCGCGAGAGCCAAAGGTACCTCAGTAAGCATGCATCGCACTTCGTGAGATATGTGGGATACGGATCCGGCTCCGCCGATGCTGGAGACGACACCGACTCTATGCTGGAGGCAATTGGAACAAACACCGACGTACCCGCATCCCCGGATGAATCGATGACATCAGCAGATTTTCGAAAGCTCTCCGCAGAATATGACGAGGAGCTTAACTCCAAAGCTGCAGAGGAAGGAGAAACCATGGATGAAGGATCCGGGGAACACTCTCCCAAAGCGCAGGATGACATGGAAGTCGGAGATAATCCCGAAGTCCAGATGTCCGAAAGTACCGATCAGATCTTAACTCTAGGAAATGGACCCAAAGCCGTATTTGCTACCGGCGCTTGAAGCTTTCATTGCAGGTCTCCCAATTGGTCTACTGCGTCATCGCTTGAAACCTGATTTGGGAGAGATGATAGAAACAACAAGCAAATATGCAGATGCTGATGACAATGCAGAGGGACTACTCAACGCCCTAGCTGTGCCACAGTCGGCAAAACAACCAAAGCAACAAGCTCAGAAGCGCAAAAATACCTTGGAAGAAAAACAAAACACGGAAACGGTAGTGGTTACTGCTACTTTCAGGTCTGGAGAACGAGGAGGACGCGGCGGAGGCCGCGGGCGTGGCCGTGGGACTTCGAGAGTTCAAGGTAGAGGAGACCAAAAACCAGGCAAAACCTACACTTGGGCCGACATTGCCAATAACCCATGTGTACATCACTTAGATGCCAATGGAGGCTCGTCCCACACCAACGCCGAGTGTCGTTTCAATGACGACATCAAAAGAGATGATACCGCTGGCTACAGAGCTAAGTGGAAGAAGGGAAAGAAGAATCCCGAAAAAGATAAAGAGACCAAGGAAGATTCCGACATGGAGGAAGCTGATGCTTCGAATCCCAAGCCGGAAGGGAATAAAAAATTTCCGACCAAAAAAGACACTTATGTCACCTTCCTCGGATCTCAACCAGCAAAGGTCAAGAAAGCAGCTCTACATGAGCTCAATGCAATAGTTCCGGTTGTCCCCCAATACCTGGACTGGTCGAAAGTGGCAATCACGTTTGACCGTGCTGATCATCCGCCTAAGCTACACAAGCGAGGAAAATACGCTTTAATCGTCAATCCATGTATTGACGGTTATGGTTTCTCCAAGACCCTCATGGACGGTGGCAGGAGTATCAATATTCTCTATGTCAAAACGCTACGCCGGATGAAGATCTCGGAGACCCAGCTGAACCATAGCTCTGTGATCTTTCACGGAGCTGTCCCAGGAAGACAAGCTAATTCCCTGGGAGAAATCACTTTGGATTTTACCTTTGGAACTCCAAAGAATTATCGGACGAAGGCACTTTCCTTCGAAGTGGTCCCGTTCAAGAGCACATACTACGCTATATTCGGACGTCCGGCTTACTGGGCTTTTATGGCTCGTCCGTGTTACATTTACAATATGATGAAAATTCCAGGTCCCAATGGCGTAATAACCATGAAGGGAGACCCGAAGAAAGCACGAGACTGCGAGGATGGAAATGCCGCCTTTGTTGAAGCCGTGTTGCACGCCCAGGAGTACCAGGAGATCAAGAAGAGCATAGATCCGTCCGAGATCCCCACAACGAAGAAGGAGGTGACAAAGCCAAATCCGGAGTTCAAGGCATCAAAAGATACGAAGAAGAGGCCGTTGAAGGATGATGACCCCTCCAAGGTGACCCAGATAGGCGTAGGCCTAGATAGCGCATAGGAAAGCACGCTCGTCAAGCAAATCAAGATATCTTCGCATGGCAGCCATCTGACATGACCGGAGTACCTAGGGAACTTGCCGAGCACTCTTTAAATGTAAAAACCCGAATGCTAAACCCGTCAAATAGTCCTTACAATGTTTCAGCGATGAAAAGCGTAAGGCAATAGCTAAGGAACTAGCACGGCTCGAGTTAGCCGGATTCATAGAAGAGGTCATCCACACTGAGTGGTCGGCCAATCCTGTAATGGTCCCTAAAAAGGACACCACTGATTTAAGGATGTGTGTTGATTATACTGCCTTGAACAAGGCTTGTCCAAAAGATTTGTTCGCTCTGCCTAGGATTGATCAAGTTATCGATTCTACGACAGGCTCGGAACTCCTCTATTTTCTCGATGCATATTCCGGTTATCACCAAATCTGGATGAAGGAATCTGACAAAGTAAAAACTTCATTCATAACCCCCTTCGGAACCTTCTATTTTGTTACGATGCCCTTTGGGCTAAAGAACGCAGGAGCTACCTACCAGCGCACGATGCAACGTTGCCTCCATGACCAACTCGGACACAATGTACATGCATACGTGGATGATATTGTGGTGATGTCCAAAAAGAAGGAAACGCTAATTTCCGACTTGGAGGAAACATTCGCCAATCTACGAAAATACAACATCATGCTTAACCTGAAGAAATGCTTCTTTGGAATTCCAGCCAGAAAATTGTTAGGTTTCATCGTGTCTCAAAGAGGCATAGAGGTGAACCGGGACAAAATCAAGGCCATACTCAATATTTCTAGGCCAACTCGCCTGAAGGACGTACAAAGACTAACTGGTTGCATCACTGCAGTCAGTCGGTTTGTAAGCAGACTTGGTGAAAGAGCCGCACCATTATACAAACTCCTGAAAAAGACCAAGGATTTTGTTTGGACTAACGAAGCTAAAGCTGCACTACAAGACCTGAAGAAAGTACTCTCATCTGCTCCTATCCTTGCTGCACCGGAACCACAGGAACCGATGTTTCTTTATCTTGCTGCGACAAACAAAGTCGTTAGTATCGTCATGGTGGTGGAGAGACCGGAGGAAAATCAGGAACACCTGGTGCAGCGTTCGACTTACTTTGTTAGTGAGGTCCTGACATAATCAAAACAGCGGTATCCGCACTATCAAAAGTTGGCTTATGGTGTTTTTCTAGCATCTCGTAAGTTACGACACTATTTTCAGGAGCATCCAATTACCGTGGTGAGCACAGCTCCCATGAGAGATATAATCAACAACAGTGACGCCACAGGACGCGTCGCCAAATGGGGCATAGAGCTTTCAGCTTTTGATATTGAGTATAAACCCCGGACAGAAATGAAATCCCAAATCCTTGCTGACTTTGTCGCTGATTGGACAGAGACGAAGGAGAATAAGACCCTCCCTGAGTCAGAGTATTGGACCCTCTACTTTGATGGGTCTAAGGCTTGTGGGGGCTCGAGGGCTGGCGTCGTGCTCAAATCACCTCAAGGAGATAAACTTCTATACGTGTTGCAGATACACTTCACAGCGACAAACAATATTGCCGAGTATGAAGCATTGCTACACGGAATCCGGATTGCTAAGGATATCGGCATCCGACGTTTGATGTGTTATGGAGATTCGGATCTTGTTGCTCAGCAAGTTTCAGATATTTGTAATGCAAATAAGCACATGGCAGCGTATAAAGCTGTCGTGGATGATCTATCTAAATCGTTCGAAGGGTTTGAGGTTCAACACATCCCTCGAGCAGAAAATGAGGAAGCAGATGAATTATCTCATATAGGCTCTGCACGGAAAGAGGTCCTGGATGGCGCTTTTTTAGAGCACCTCAAAGTTCCCTCAATAAAGGGAGTAGATGAGGAATATCTGACCAAATCCGACTCACCTCTAATAGCAGTCCTGGCTGTAATTCCCAGCTGGACCCAACCCTACCTTGATTATCTGGTAGATGGCAAATTACCCGAAGACGAGGTCCTAAGCTGACAGATTATCCGACGAGCGAAAGCCTATACTATAGTTAAAGGTGAGCTCTATAAGCGGAGTATTTCTAGGGGTTTTCAGCGCTGCGTATCTTCAGAAGAAGGAGTGGAGACCTTAAGATAAATCCACGAAGGCGAGTGTGGTCACCACGCTGCAGCCAATCCTTTAGTGGCAAAAGCTTTTAGACACGGATTTTTCTAGATTACAGCTGAGGCAGATGCTGAACGATTAGTCAAGACGTGAAAGGGCTGCCAAAAGTACGCCAAACAAGCTCATGTTCTGGCTGATCAGTTGCGAACAATACCTATAACATGGCCTTTTGCGGTCTGGGGGCTTGATATGGTAGGACCATTTAAACGAGCTCCAAGTGGATTTACTCACCTCTTAGTGATGGTGGATAAATTCACAAAATGGATTGAGGCCAAACCCGTCACTAGTTGTGATGGAGCAACAGCCAAAAGATTTGTCGAGGATGTTATAATCCGGTATGGTTATCCGCATAGCATTATCACGGACAACAGGAGTAATTTCTCTATGGGAGAATTGGCCGAATTCTGCAACGAACAAAATATCCAGCTTGACATTACGTCAGTCACACATCCACAGGCTAACGGACAAGTCGAAAGAGCAAATGGTTTAATCCTACAAGGCCTAAAACCGAGACTCGAAGCACCACTACGACGTGTTACGGGGGCTTGGGTAGAGGAATTACCTTCTGTAATATGGAGTTTACGAACGACTCCAAATAGGTCAACCGGATACACACCTTTCTTCTTGGTCTATGGCGCAGAAGCAGTTCTTCCTAGTGATTTAATTCATACTTCTCCTAGAGTGGCCGCGTATATCGAAGAAGATGCCGAGATTTCTCGACAAAATGATCTCGACTTAGTCGAAGAAGTTCGCATCGTTGCTAAAATGAGATCAACTGCCTATCAGCAGAAGTTATGCAAGTATCATAGCCAGAGAGTCCGAAACAGATCTTTCAATAAGGGTGATTTGGTTCTCCGGCTTGTGCAACAAAGAAAGCACAACTTTCCCCAGTATGGGAAGGGCCCTTTTTAGTTAGTCGAGTATTGCACAATGGTTCGTACTACTTAACTGACATGAGGCCAGTCAAAGAAAGACCTGCTACTAAGAAGAGAAAGAGAGCTGGAGGCAGTACAAATCCGGATGAGTTAGACAGACCATGGAATATTTCTCAGCTACGTCCCTTTTATTCTTAGTTTATCCTTCTTTGTAATCATATATATGTACATATTCTGTGAGAAATAAAAGTCTTGGTTGCCTCAAGTTTTTCTGAGAAGTTTTCCGAGTAGTGAATTGTTGGTACTAGAAGCCGGCTTTGTTTCTGAGTTTAAACTGGTTTAGCAATTGAGCTCCATTGCTCGGCAAAGTTTCCGTGCAGAAGGTTTAGCCGGCTCACGAAAGGGACGAGGCAGAAAGCCAGATAAATGATAAGTATAGACGAAAAAGTATAAGTGCTTATGTAAACATTTCAGGCACACAAAAACTTAAAGCCAAAAGTACTGAATAGATCAAAAGCTTAGCACTAGCAAAATTATAGTACTGCATATTTACAGACCCATCATGTTTCTCAGAATAATACAAATGTTTCTGGCAACCTATGATGCAGGAGGAGAGGAAGGAGTTGCTGGCTCGCTGGATACATCGCCTTGATATCATTCTGAGATGTCCACATTCGGCTACTTCTTCGGGAGGCGGAGGCGGAGTGTCCACGCGGGTGAAGAAAGGAGTGTCGTAGCTGGTCAAGTCAGCTACATGATATCCATATCCGGCGCAGGAGTCCATAATGGCCTTGATGTCTTGCTCCTGTCCATCTTCATCCACTTTAGAATACCCTCTGGTCACTTGCCATATCCCCATGCTTCCATGGTGGCTCATGACCATGGTGAGAGCGTTCTGCGCTACGGATCGCGCGTAGGACATGTTCTAATCCTGGACAAGTTGCGGCATTTCCTTCGCCTTGTCCCGCACTTGAAAATCCGACATGCTATGCATGTCCGGAATCTTGAGAGCTTCGCCAATATCCTCAAGGGATTGGCGGAAGTCATGAAGCAGGTCACCGACTTGGGTAAGCTGGTGGGTGCGAGGCTCGCAGAAGTAGAGTCCGTCAAGTTTAGAGGACCTATACACAAAAACAGTCAAGAAAATCCAACATTGAAAGAAGTCAAAGAAAATAGATAAATCAGACAGATGGAACATACCGAAGATGACGTCGTCAGTTTTGGTCTTCTCTACCCGAAGACTCCGAAGTTCAGCCCGGAGCGCCTCAGAAAGGTCCTTCTCTCTGCAAAGCTCATTATTGAGGTCCGAGATTTTCTGATCTTGAGCCGCAATCTTACGATCACGCTCGTCAGTAGCCATGGAGGAGGACTCGAGAACTTGAGCGATGCTCTTCTCATGATCCGCTTTGAGCTTATCCAGCTCTTGGTGAAGTTCCTTGTTCTCCACCACCAAGGTTTTGAGGTTCTCGGCCTCTTCAATCATAGCGCAGGACTGTTTTACCAGCGTTGTAAGTCAAAAAGAACAATAGTTCAGTAAAATATTCGACTATGAAAACATGGAAGACAAGGTTTGAGTCTCGGAATGTTTACCTTCGGCCTCATCCTTGGAGACCTTAAGCTCAGCATTCTTAAGTCAGAGAGCTCTGATCTCTCTCCGCTTATTGCAGACATTTCCTGGTTATAGGAATATACTTTTTGTAAGTCAGAATACCCAAAGTCAGAAGTCTACTAAAGACTCGAGCTAATATTTTTACTAATATCAGCACGAGCCTTGGGGGCTACACTAGTTCATTCTTTGGCATCATAAGGAAGCATAAACCCGGATTATATATCCTACTTCATGCTTGGGGGCTAGAGGATATGGTATGAAATAAAGGAAAAACAGGAGTTAGAATTCCAACTTACATATTGTTCGCGAGTAAGTTTATCCAAACTCGCATTCACTTCAACAACAACCTTCTCGATGAGAGTTAGAGGAACCACTGGCGCTGTTGGAAGCTCACCGGTACTTATCCTCTCATCGCGAAGACGCACTTGTTCAAGAATGTCAGAGTGCTTGATGTCCTCTGCCTCTTGTGCTTCTTCTTCGGCAGATATATTTATTTTCTCCAGGCATTGCCAGGCCAGCCGCTGGATCTCTTCCGTAGATTTCTGGGACAAGCCAAACTTGGCAAGACCCGGATTGCTGTGAAGGTTTTCGGCAAAGGTCTCTGCCGAGGGATCATTACCTGAAGAGGTGATGGGGATATGCCAAAGGGGGTATGCCCAGCAGGACGTTCCGATTGGGCCGAAGGGCCTATGAGTGCGCCTGGAGGACGGCGACTGGACTACGACAGAAGGAGAGGCCCGGCGACTGGAGGCCCAGGAGCGTAATAGAAGCCCAGTCGGATTAGGTCAAGACCTCTGAATCATTATCTTGTTTGGTTGTAGCTTGTAAACCCTAGCAAGGTGCCTCATATATAAACCTCCCTAGGGTATCCTAGAGACTCACGTTCCATCATACACCCCCTTCAAGCGACCTGTTGCTTAGACGCCGAGCTCACCACCCCTGTAACTCGCTCTCCAATAATCTAATCTAGCAGGAGTAGGTCTTTACCCTCCGGGGGGCCAAACCTGGGTAAACCCATGTGCATCCGCCCCCATCTCGCACCGCAGATGGCCGCCAACTCTTCCTCACAATACAATCAATCGCTTCCAATGGCAGCGACTGCTGTGGCCATTTCCACGACAGTAGCACCCACCGTGGGGCATAGCGGGACTGGCCTAAGTTCTGCGGCGAGACCCTACTCGCCGATCGATCGGCCGCTCGCCACCGGTCACATGATCGCCATCGGCTCTTACAGATCCTGCCTAGCAGCTACATCCCGGTGTCACGCCCGGTCACTCACGGCATGGTGATGCCGGTCGGCTCCATCAACCTCTTTGTCGGCTTCACCGGCGCGGTCGACCCAGCTGCAACGGTGATCGTCGGCGGATCGCCACCGCACCGCGATCTGCTCTCTGAGGAGCAGGTCCGCTCCATCAGGAGCCTCGTCACCGAGTACGACTCGGCCGCCAGCAATGCGGCCGAGACCAACGCCGCCACCAACGATGATGCCCTAAATGACGACGCCGACTCCACAACCCCTACCTCGACCGACGGATCTATCACCGCCGCATCATGAGAGGACTCCATCACGCGAGTCTCCAACCCGGAGGATTTCGAGCACCCCTCCATCCTCGGAATCTTTGGCTCCGACTCCGGCTCGGAATCGCCAGAGGACTTCCGTGCCAGATCCAATCGCTTCAACGCGATCTACATGGCGGGGAGCGCGGCCGCCCCGCCAGATCCGTTCGCGATGCCAATCCCGCCGACTGCGATGGCCACAGAAGTGGAGGAAGCCCGCCCGCGGCTCGTGGAGGCGCAACGCAACGAACTCGCCGAGCGCGAGAAATACCGCCTCGAGCGGGAAACGGCGCGGGAGCTGTCGCTCTATCACCAGCGCCGCATCAGGACCAGCCTGAACTCCAACGTCCAGGGCCGCGTCCTGAACTTCAACAACGGAAGCAACCCCGCACGCGCCGCCGAGCGCGAATACTGCGAGAACGCGCCGCTAGGAGGAAGCAACCCCGCGAGACCACCACCCGGCGCACCGGCAACCGGAGCCCCTCCACCACCCATCGGCCGCACGCCCCCGCTGGACCAACCGCGGATCATCATCTCGCCTCAAGCCCACGACGCCAATGTACTACCACTATACTCCACCCCGATGGACAACGTCGTCGTGGCTGATGCCGCGATCGCCAACCTCGATGTCCAAGGCGACGGCGCGCTACAGATCCAGTACGCCAAGGCCCTACTCATGAGGGCCATCAAGCAACAAGCCGCGGGAGTCGACCCGCGGGGGCGGATGTACTCCCGCTCCTCAGCAAGCAGGGCGGCATCAAGCGGCCACCCTACCGTCGCCAACACATTAACTTGCCCACCACCGCAGCCCTTGGCGAACGAACCACGTGCCGCCAACCCCGCGCTGTCCACCAACGAGCCACGACCGGCGAATAACACGGTCGCCGCCAACAGGCAGCCCCTCGATGCTCGAACGAACATCATCAACAACCAGGCGTGGCGGTCGCGCCAGCCCAACGACCTGAGGCACACCCTCACCAACCACGGCGACCCGGAACCAAGAGGCTCGTTCAGTCGAGTTAGGCCGCAATGCTTCGGGCCCATGATCCGCGGGGAAAAATACCCCGCCAACTTCAAGGCCCCCAAGGAGATCGAAAAGTACGACCTGACGTACGATCCCGCTGTCTGGCTGGACACATACCTCATGGCAATGGGAATCGCAGGCCACACCGACCTGATCATCCGCTCGCTACCTCCCCCTGATGATGGAGGGTGCGACCCGGCAATGGATCAACACGCTCCCCGCCGATAGCATCGATTCCTGGGAAGAAATGCGGGACGCCTTTGTCAGGCACTTCGAGGGCTCCTACACCCGCGCCACCACCATAGAAGATCTAGAGCGATGCATCCAGGGACAACGCGAGTCGACTCGCCATTGGATCCAAAGATGGCAAGAACTGTGGATCAACGCCTCCGGCATCCACCCAGACACGGCGATACATTGCTTCAAGAACGCGTGCTGGTATGAACCCCTGGTCGCTAAGATCAAGTGGGTCTACCGGACGCTCGACAACATCCCCGACCTCCTCGAGATCTCCAAGCGCTACATGGAGGAAGATCCCAACCAAGACTCTGACAACGAGTCGGGAGGACGACGTCGAACCAGCATCCACGACAGCGGGCGCCTACGCGACATGCGCTATAGCAACACCCGCATCACCGGCAAGCGCCGCACGGACGGGCAAGTCGACTTTGTCGCCAATGTCGGCTACGGCCAGCGTGACTCCAAGAACTACCGTCGCGACGAAGGAAACTACCGCAATAGCGGAAACTACCGCTCCAACAACACAGCAAGGCCGAAACTCGACCCTGCTGCCTTGCTCAATCAGCCCTGCATCTACCATAGCAGGGAGGGAAAACCCGCCACCCACACCACCACTAATTTCCACTCTCTCAAAGAGATCGAGAAGGCAAGACGAGCAAGGGAGGACCCCAATAACAACCCACCTCGGGATAACGAGAATGTCGGTGGCTTCAGCACTGCCGTCGGCTCGCTACACACCTTCACCGGACTCAGCACCAAGCACGAGAAGAAGGTGCTCGCCCGTGCAGTCGCCATCAACGCGGTGACACAGGTCCACATCCCTCTCTTCCTCAACTGGTCTGAGCAGAGCATCACCTGGAGTCGCCAGGACCATGTGCCAAGAATCGAATACCTAGGGCGAGTCGCCCTGGTAGTCAGGCCCAAGGCTGCCGACTACTGGCTGCCCAAGACACTAATGGACGGTGGGAGTTCCATCAACATCCTGTACCTGGACACGTTCAAGAGGCTCCATCTCCCAAAAGCAGCCATTGAGCCAACCCTGACGACCTTCCACGGTATCATCCCCGGTCGGAAGGCGTACCCGATCGAGAAAGTGATGCTGACAGTCACCTTCGGCACTCCGGCAAACTACCGCATGGAGAGGATCGTATTCGAGCTGGTGAACTTCCGCAGCCCCTACCACTGCGTCCTTGGATGCCAGGCATTCGCAAAGTTCATGGCGACCCCACACTACGCCTAAAACATGATGAAGCTCCCCGGGCCAAGCGGCATCATAACCATCCACGACGACCCCGACATGGCCATGGAATGCGAGGACAAGGGCGCCGAGCTCGCCGATGCCGTCATTGCCGCGGAGACCGACCACGTAGAGGAGCTCGCGAAATACGCGGGAAACATCAGCAACGACGACCCCACAATCTTGAAGAAACCAACCACAGCGAACTCCATGTTCGAGGCGACCACGCACACCCGCACCGTCGAGCTCGTCCCAGGCGACTCTAGTTAGACGGTCACCATCAGGGCACACATGAGCCCCGCATAGGAAAGCGCGCTCATCGGGTTCCTTCGTGAGAACCGCGACATCTTTGCATGGAAGCCATCTTACATGCCAGGTGTCCCGAGGGAACTCGCTGAGCACAAACTCAACGCCGACCCCAAAGTGCAACCAGTAAAGCAGTCGCTACGGCCCTTCAACATAGAGCGCAGTCGAGCAATCGCCAAAGAAGTCCAGTGCCTACTAGCCGCAGGCTTCATCCGGCCAATCAAGTACTCCAAGTGGCTGGCAAATCTATTCCTAGTTCTAAAAAAGAACAACACATGGAGAATGTGTATCGACTACACCAACCTCAACAGCGCCTGCCCGAAGGAGGAGTTCGTCCTACCGCGCATCGATCAGATCATCGACTCAACCGCGGGATCGGAGTCGATGTGCTTCCTCGACGCTTACTCTGGTTATAACCAAATCAAGATGGCGGTCAAGGACGAGGAGAAGACAGCGTTCATCATGCCATTCGATGCCTTCTGCTACACGGCCATGACGTTCGGCCTCAAGAACGCAGGCGCCACATACTAGAGATGCATGCAGGAGTGCCTAGCGAGCCAAATTGGCCGCAACATTCATGTCTACATCGACGACGTGGTGGTAAAATCCACCCGCCATGACGACCTGCTCGCCGACCTAGCCGAAACCTTCCCAAACCTGCGGAGGTACAACATCAAGCTGAACCCCGGAAAATGCACCTTTGGCGTCCCCACCGGACAGCTCCTAGGATATGTAGTCTCCAAGCGAGGCATCAAAGCCAACCCTACCAAGATCGACACCATCGCGCGACTCAGGAAACCCGAGTGCCTGCGACGTCCAGAAGTTGGCAGGGCGAGTCATGGCCCTCAGTCGCTTCATCCCCCGACTAGGCGAGAAGGCAATGCCCCTCTACCGCTTGATGCGCAAGAACCCCACGTTCCAATGGGACGCGGAGGCAGACGACACACTCAAAGCGCTCAAAGAAGTGTTACTCGCGGCTCCACTACTCGTTGCTCCACTCGACAAAGAGTCGATGTTCGTCTACGTCGCGGCCTCTACTCGAGTCGTTAGCGCCGTGATGGTCGTCGAACGACCGGAGGAGGGCAAGGAGCGCCTCATATAGCGCCCTGTCTACTACATCACCGAAGTCCTGACGGACTCTCGACAGCGCTACCCGCAATACCAAAACTGGTGTACGCGGTATTCCGAGCACAGCGGCGACTCCCACACTACTTCCAGGAGCACCCAATCATGGTGGTCTCCTCCGCGCCCCTGCAAGACATCATACGCAATCGCGAGGCGACCGGGCGAGTCGCCAAGTGGGCTGTCGAAATCGGCGCCCACAACATCAAATACGAGCCCCGCAAAGCGATCAAGTCACAAGCCCTGGCTGATTTCCTTGCGGACTGGGAAGAAGCACAATAGCTAGAGAAGCTCCCGTACCTCCACTACTGGTCGCTCCATTTTGACGGCTCCAAGAACGCCGACGGCGCAGGGGCTAGGGTCATACTGACCTCTCCCAAAGGAGACAAGCTCCGCTACATGCTCCACCTCAACTTCAAGCCCTGCACCAACAACATGGCAGAATACGAGGCCCTCCTTCACGGCATGAGAGCCGCTAAGGAGATGAACATCAACCACCTACGATGCTATGGCGACTCTGACCTAGTCGCCGGCCAAGTCGCCGGGACATGCGACGCTGTCTCCCCAACAATGATCGCGTACCGCCAAGCTGTCGACCAGTTGGGAGGACACTTTAACGGCTACTCCGTTGAGTGGATCGACAGGCGCAAAAACAAGGAGGCAAACGCCCTTTCCCGCATCGGATCGACCCGATAGGCGCCACCAGTAGGCGTCTTCCTCGACATCATCCACAAACCGTCGGTCAGCCTACCAAAAGAGATCGATGTCGGGATACCGCTGCAACCAGAACCGGCCTTAGTCACCATGGTTGTGGAGCCTAGCGACTGGACAACACCATACATCGCCTTCTTGGAGCACAAAATCCTACCAAGCAACCAGACGGAGGCGCGAATGATCGTGCGCCACTGCTAATCCTTCGTCATCATCAACGGCGAGCTCCACAAACGCAGCGTGACCGGCGTGTTCCAGTGCTACGTACAGTCAGAAGAAGGCCGCAAGATCCTCCAGGACATTCACGCTGGCGACTGCGGCCATCACGCTGGCGCCAAGTCGCTAGTCGCCAAAGCCATGCGGCACGGTTTCCACTAGCTACCAACATCGTCTAACGATGCGTCGGGTGCCAGAAGTACGCCCACCAGACGCACCTCCCTGGCTCGACACTCAAGACCATCCCCATCACATGGCCATTCGCCGTATGGGGCATGGAGATGGTAGGCCCGTTCAAGAAGGCCCCGGCTGGCTTCACTCACCTCCTGGTCACAGTCGACAAGTTCACCAAATGGGTCGAGGCCAAGCCAATAAAAAATTGCGACGGCAAGACAGCCACCAAGTTCTTACGCGAGCTCATCTACCGGTACGGCTACCCGCACAGCATCATAACAGACAACGGCACCAACTTTGCCAAAGGGGCCATGGCGGAATTTTGTGAAGAACATGGCATACGACTCGACCTCGCATCAGTCACCCACCCGGAGTCAAATGGCCAAGCAGAACGCACCAACTAGAGCGTCCTCCACGGGCTCAAGCCGCGACTCCAAGTGTCCCTCGAGCGCACCCCAGGATGCTGGGTCGACGAGCTCCCCTCTGTGATATGGGGGATCCGCACCTCCATCAATCGCTACACCGGGTTCACGCCCTTCTTCATGGTGTATGGCGTCGAGGCCGTAATGCCAACTGACCTAGAGCACGATTCACCTTGAGTCGCCAACTACGTCGAGGTGACCAACGAGGTTGCCCGCCAAGACAGCATCGATCAACTCAACGAGGCACGCGACCTGGCCCGCCAAGACAGCATCGATCAGCATCGAGCTCCCCTCTCATGGCTTGGCCCTCCCCTCGTACAGTCGTATTTGTCTCTTTGTGTTCTTTCAGAGACCAAAACAGAGAATAGAGGCGGGGGAGGAAAGAGAGGGTGTCGATGCGCCGCTGCTGTTCCGTCTACCTCCTCGCTTCGACGGCCAGACGGACTCGTTTTTCACTACCCCAGAATTTACAGGGGCAAAACCGTCTAAAGAGGGCAAACGAAAATAATTGGGGACGACGACCGTACGTCATTTTTTTTTTGAAACATCATATATTAAGCATGCAAGCCGCAAAATGGAACTATGATTCATAATCACTATTAAGACCTCGCAACCAGACTGAAAAATTCAAGTAGTTCTTAAATAAAAATAAAAAAGAAATTTTCTTCCTTCCTATTTTGTTTGCCCAAAAGACAACTTTTTTTCTCTCGATTTTGCCTCACTAAAACCTTCTAGTCCCCTTAGGTATCCTGGTAAGAAAAAAGAATGCGTCTAAAACTTGCAGCCCATCAAAATATTGTTATATCGTTTATCAAATGGTTCAAAAGATAACTAGGGGCTCATCGACCCAATTACATGGTAACTTATTCAAATAACTATCTCTAGCTAGCTCATGAGCTACTTTGTTTGCTTCACTCGGGCAATGATTAAAAGAAACGCTCCCAATTGAAGTAATAATTTCCATGCAATCAGCATAAACAGTAGCCGGCTCACTCCACCAAATAATCTCTGTAGAATCTGATTCAGCTTGGATAGAAGAATAGCCGAGAGAACTAGCCAATTTTAGACCCTCTCTCATAGCAATAGCTTCCGCCATCATTGTCGAAGCCACACGTGGTATGAAGGTATTTGATGCCGCCACAAATTGACTTTCGTAATCACGAAGAACTGCACCCACTGACTGTTACACCAATCTTTTTAATAGTATAGATAGATGTATAAGTAATACAAACTCATGGAGAGTAAGAGCAAAGAAAAGAAGAGTCTAGTACCATGAAAATTTTGCTTTCTATTCGCTGATCTCATAATTATGTCAATGGAAAGAAAATGTTAACAAAGAATACAGACACTACGACAGCATACCAAACTGTTAATAAATAAATGAAATAATCTATTCTACATTTCTACTTCCTTCAACTGTAAGACAGCACCTCAAAGCCTTTTGACGCAAACTGCATCATGAATTAAGAACCCACTTGTCAGCAACACGATTGCGTGACCAATTGTTGCATGACTACTCAAACACCATTCTGGAAGGGAGGTAACTAATTCAAAATGTCGTTAGGACTTCACAAATGAGAGTAACGAGTTGCATCATGTGGTACAAAATGGTACTCCCTCCGTTTTAAAATATAAGATGTTTTAGCTTTGCGAAGGCAATGTATCTAGACATGTTTTAAGGAGTACTAGAAACAGAATACCAATGAACATGTTTTAAGGAGTACTAGAAAGATGATGCCAAAATAGTTCCATCTTCCTCATTTCAGTTCCTACACTACTATAGTCAATATCGAGACAGATCAACTACACCATAAGTGGCCAAATCTAGGCATAAATCTGAATATGACACTGATAATCCATCTGCACAATACATGAATGCAGTTACGATGCAATGTCAGGCCGACCAGCTGAATCCTGACCACACAATAGCCACAGTTGCTTCGCATCCAAATTCCTGCCCTCGCAAAGGGATATGATACGCCCGCCATGATAGCCACAGTTGCTTCGCAACCATTTCTCGTTGTCCTAATTTGGACGATGGTCTATAGGATAACGATTTTTAACCTCTCCTCCTTCCACTCCTTCTCACCGGTGCCGCCTCGTCTCTTCTTCTGCCCTCTTCTTGCATGTTGCGGCTCCGGAGATGTGGCCCCCTTTGGACCATCATTTCAAGCTGTGCGCTCTTAAGCCCATTTGGAGACAGGATCGTCTTGGCGAAAGGCTCATGTTGTGGTGGTAGCGTATCTCCAATCGTTTGCTCTTGGTCAATGGGCATGTCATGATCA
The DNA here is from genome assembly GCA_910589775.1 of Avena eriantha. Classification (NCBI taxonomy): domain Eukaryota; kingdom Viridiplantae; phylum Streptophyta; class Magnoliopsida; order Poales; family Poaceae; genus Avena; species Avena eriantha. The sequence continues at coordinate 455,081,111 of OU342744.1, read as the reverse complement.
GCTCCATGATCGCCATCCAGATCCACAAACGATACAGGTGCGCAAACACCCAAACGAGATGGTCCTGGTGACGATGGAGGGCAGGTGGTGGTCGACGATGGGGATGCACGAGTGGATGTTCCAGACAACTTTATCGCCGCCTTCGGCCACTTGATGACATACCCCTTGTATTGTCCTAGTGTGTCACATTCTAGTTCAGGGTGGTCACTGATTTTCAAATCGACAAAGGGGTCGAGCACCTTAGTCACATCCACCCTCACCATGTCTGGTGGTAAATCCACACAGTGCATTTTGTTCTGCGCTGTCTTTGGGTACACACACCCATGTGCAATCGTCACCATATTGCCGAGCATTGGGGCCAGGAGTTGGCATGGAGTGATGACCTGCAAAACATATATGCGATACATTTGTCATCGATGTTAGATTCCACACAATGAAACCCAGTCTAATTGCAGCGATTGGTTGACTCAACAACGCTTACACTGATGTCATCAATTGGATTTGGTGACATGGGGGCAATGCCTGAGACAGAGGCATTGCTAATCTGTCCAAACATATGAGAGGGAAACATCTGGGTATCAGGATGCAAGGGTGGCCGTCCTTGTTCCTGATCTCTTTCCGCCAGTATACGTCTCAACGTCGCCTCGGCAACTGCCACCACTCGCTCCTCGAAATGAGCCTCATGAGACTCGTACCTGGCTCTCCTCCTACGGTGGGCAACCTCGGGGGCTTCGGGCAAATATATCTTCCATGGAGCCCCATTCCCGACGCCTCTCACACGGCCATGAACCTCCTTACCGCCAAGAGCCTTGCCAAGAGGATCATGCCACCTCTCACTTTCGATGGAGTCCTGGGAGGATTGAGATTGAGGTTCCTGGCTGTGCTTTTTCTGCAAGTAACATCAATCCACTTATTCAGGTCTAATTAGTTAGTAGCCTGTAGATCATATATAGGTGTTCCTGATCTGCACTTATTCAGGTTTAAAATGAAACAATAATCAACAGCACAACCAAACACTCTAGACAAATAGTTCAGAATGCAGCCCCTGTTAGAACAATTCAACATTGATAAAGCAACAAGCTAACCAACATGATGTAAGCATCATCACATGAATCACCTAAACTAGCAATATCAAAACAGGTGCATTATACCTACACTAAGCAGCTATATATACTCAACTGAACGAACAACGTGAAATATCAAGCTACAAACTTCCACATTGGCACATCTATCACCATCCAAATGACCATTTGTCAAATAAATAGCATCATCGTTCCAGGAATATATCTTCATGTTCTAGGAAAAAGAACCAGTGTCTTGGAATCTAACTTCAGGTTATACATCTGTAGCAAATGCTCACATAGATGATCAGCTATACAATTAATTTAAGCATGTTCAAGAATTAATTGTTCTAGCATCTCCATCTGATGTTTAAATAAAAATTGCTCCACGGCAGGACCTTTAGGATTTAATTAACCATTACTACGCTTCAGTGGCGGAGCCAGAAGGGAAGGACGAGGGGTGCTAAATTCTGAAGCTGGCCTTCACTCCTGCTGGAGTGCATGAGGTCGGAAATGTGCAGCTCATAGCCTAAGCGAAATGAGCAAACGTGACACATGAACGAGCGTAGACAGTGCTGGTACTGGTGCTACCCCAGGCCTTCGCATATTACGCCTGTAATCTAAATTATTCCCTTTGGCAAGTCAGATGGACCGGTGCTATAGCGCCGGTAGCAACCGGCCGCAGCTCCGTCCCTGCTACGCTTGGTAGTTCCAAGATCCCAACTAGCAAATACCATTGTATCAACTTTCCAGCAGAGTACATGTGCACATACCTACTTATTAGGATGACCAGTATGAGTAAATTAATTATCAGGTTAATATTTATCTAGGGAGTAGTATTTAGATGACCAAATTGACCTAATTAGCAAACCATTAGGCTATTCATCTAGAGACTCCTGTACACAAAAGCATATCACAATTTCACAACATCACTGAACATTTAGATACTAAGAAATGCTCCCAAACATAAGTAGTATGTCAATGCCAGGTATAGTCAGGGATCTACTTGGATCAGCAGAAGTGCACACGCGTGGAGAGATATTAGTTTCTAGTAGAACATCACAAGCGTGTCCTACATGCCTCCATGAGATGCTTAATCACTCTTTTGAAGGTTCACTTTTGAGTCAGCTGCAACTATACATGCTGAAGGGTGAGCATTAATTGATTTTCATAATATTTGCAAGGTACAAATTTACATGATGTCAAAATCATACCATCTCCCTATTTATTTCAGAGGTTTTATCTCAACTCAACAAGAATGGTAACTGAATTTGGATTTCAGATTTCTACAAGCTTCCACTGAATTTTACTAGACAGAATAACATGTGGGCACTTCTATTGGTCCAGCTAAATCAATGTCTTGCCTCCTGTAATCACTTGATCAAAATGCTATGTGACTTTATTTGGTCATAAGAATGCTAATTTATGGCCAAAAGGGTTAGGGCATCTCCACCGGGCCGACCCATTTGGACACAAAAGTTGTCCGTTTTGTGGTCGAATGGGTCTTCGTCTGGACAGAAAATCGGTCCGGTCCGTTTGGGTCAGGGGGGTGCCCTCAGCAGTGGAGACCGATTTTGTCTAGTCAATGACAAATAGGCCCCGCATGTCATAGACCAGCAGGGCAACGCGATGGCACCACCGTGGACTGGAACGGCCGGAGCAAAACAAGGGCGCAGCAACGACTCAGCAAAACAAGGCCAGCAGATCATCAGCACGCCGGCGCAGATGCTCTCCTGCGTGGAGTTCCACCCGGAGTGCGTCAGGAACAGACCGGTCACCAGATGACTCAGCACTTGCTCCTGTGGGTACCAGCTCAGGAGGATGCATCTCTGTTTGGTCTCGTCGATGAACTCCTCTGGTAGCACGGCCGGCTCGCCGGCGACGAGGTCCGGCCTGATGACCCATAGGAATAGGCGGCCACAGCGTGCCAAGCCCCACGCAAACTCGATCAGGTGGGCGTTCTTGGGCGTCGAGCCATCGGAGGCAGCTCGCGTCCTCCTTCCAGAGCAGAGAACGCCTTGTGCTGCCAGCGGCAGCTGCAGCACCGGCTCCTGCAGATCCAACCCCTGCTCCAGCAGATCCATCGCTTGCTCCGGCAGAGAGTTACACAATCATGTATAATCAGCCGGAAACGCCACAAACCTATAATGTTCTTTCAATGCATTGTCCCTTTCCTATGGCATCAGGAAGTTGCCGCTGGCGTGCATGTCTCATTGAGCCAGGTGTTGAGGATGACGCCCTGGGCTGTTGCTGGGCGCGGTGCGCGTTCTGCGCCTCGCCGCTGTCGAAGTTGAGCATCACGTCGTGCCGGTCAGTCGTGCGGATGAAGATCGGGATGTTGCGCAGCCGGATCCCTGGCATCCTGGGCACCCAGTCCAGCATCGTGTCCAGGTAGCCGCCGGGGAGATGGTGGCGGCCGTCTGGGGAGATTCAGGAGAGGGGTAGGTGGGGGAGGAGTGGGAGGGAGAAGCCTCTGTGGCTGCCAGATGGGCCAGGCCGGGCGGGAGGGAGGACAGAGGACACGCGCGGCTGTCCGCGACGACCCAAAACAAGTCCAAACTTGGTCGAGAAATGGGTCAGCCTGGCCAAAAAAACGCAAGTGGTCGAATGGGTCGGCCCGCTGGGAGGGTGTTTTGTCCGCGCGGACAGATTCGGACAGGCCGTGGTCGAATGGGTCGACCCGCTGGAGATGCCCTTAGACCTGAGAGTTAACTTTAGTGTCAAAAGCCAGGCACAGATGGTATATTGATCATGGTGGAGTAATGTATACCCTGCTCCAATTACACAGGTTCAGCCATGATGGCACTACAATGCTTCATGGAAAGGTTGAGGTGTTAGTGGCAAATAGTCCTGATGTAAGGCCTGAAGATTGTTTCTGGGATCTAGTTCCTACCTTTGAATCTGAACATAAGTTGGTGCAGTATAGCTAGCTATTAATGCGACTAGAGAGTAATATGATGATGCAACAAGACAAATGCAGTCTTTATGGGTCTGTTTGGTTCGTGCCTGTGCTAGCCCCGCCAGACCTGGGCGAGCCAATTATTTGGCGAGCGATTCAGCCGCCAGCCGATTGCCAAAAAATTGGCACAGAATTAAACGGGAGGATCCTAGATGGGCTGGGCACACCAAATAATTGGTAGCCATCCAAACGGGCAACAACACCTGGTCAACGACCAAATTTTTGGACGGGCAGCCTCCGGCTCCAATCCAAACAGCCCCTATAATCAGAAGTTGCTTTCATAGTCAAGAAGTTACCAGCTTATCGTGCACCTCCACGAGTTTCTGATGTTTGAAGACCGGTTCTCCCGTCACTGGATCATATGATGCGCGGGCCCTCAAAAAATCCCTTCCACGCCCTGGCTCGATGTACGAGAAACAGGGTTCTTTCCCAGCCGCAATCAACGCTGCATCCTCCTTGTCCCATTTTGACCTCTTCCCTAAGTAACCACGGCTGCCAAGTTTGTGGTGGAACTTGTTCTGCAACTGCATGTACTTCCCCCATTCACTCTTCTGCTTGAATTCATCATTCGTATGAGACGAAATGAACTGCTTCCAGTCCTCCTCGTCTATTTGAGGCCATTTATGCTTTATCACGGTCTCGAAATCTTTTTCCTTCATAGCATTGGCCGTGGTTCGCCACGTATTCAAGGCTTTGATCATCATGCTTAGTGCTTTAGCTTTGACTCTTTCTTTGTCATCGCCAGGGACGACATATCGATTGAACAGTCTGTTGAAGAGCCTTTGACGAAGGTTCTCGTGCTCTTTTGCCCTTAAGTCTGTGCATGTGATCTTCACGTTTTCACGCACGATGCAGCCTATGGCGTTGCTGTACCCCTTGCAAAACTTTACTGGACTGGCAGGAACACCTCGGCCATCGACTCGAGTGATTACGAAGGTCTCGTTAGTCAGCTGGTTTGGTCTCCTAGCCTTGCGCGCCTTCTTTTGCTTAGGTAACTGGTCTTGCTGGGCTTCAGAGTCAAGACCAGTCTCTTGTTCATTAATAGACATGGTAGGTGTAGAGTCTCCATCATCTGACACATCGTCGTACGAGACGTTACTCTCTCCAGCGGGAGGCTCGTCCGTATCTCGGGACGCTGCCACGCCATCTACCGGGGTATGCAAAGAAGTGGGGGTTCTTGCGGCCATTCTGCAAATAGAGAACTACATTTGTTTAATGTAAAAACACAAAAGAACTTCAGGTACAATAATGCCTAGCAAACAATTTTATAGGATAAAAAAATATTATCGATTATCAGGATAATGTAAGAGCAATAAATAATATCTTGAACAGAGTTGTAAATCATATGGCATTGTTAACATATCGCAGACGGATAGAATTTTGGTGGGAAAAAACTTGTAGTGGCACTAATTTATGCATATCATCAGATCATGTAGCTTGATATCTGAAGATATCTGTTTGCCAATTAAGAAACCTTCACAGTGCATTAGTCAGCTGGTAGCAAAAAAGGAATCCAGAGCTCTATATGCACTCTGATGACTTAATTTGCAGCAACACAAAGAATCAGTTAAGAGATAATCTAAATAGCGACATGATTCTACAACCAAGCGAGCAAAGCAATTCTGAAATCTGAATCAACTGAGAACAGCAACAGCAAACTTAAGTCTGAACCGCAACAATAGCTCTTAACTGATCACGAACCACTGTTGCCTGAAGATGCACTGAAACATAATATACTGCAGAAATGAAACAAAACTTAAGATGTAAAGGAAATTGTATATGTGTACAAGACTGCTGTTCTTTCTCCTCTAAGTTCACCTTTATTTCCTATCATTCAAGTGGAAGGATCACTCACATAATATGGCGTCTACTCTCACAAGCCTAACAACCCTTTATTTCCCTTGCTGTGAAGTCCACTGTTATTTTGATGGGATATTACGCATGAGAGCAAGCTTGCAGGGTTACTGAAGATAATTATCTGCAAGGAGAAAGTGATGTGGGCCTATGGTGAAGAGGGCAACGAGAAGGAAGGGAAGTACTATGACGAGGCAGCCAGCTCTTTTGAAAATGTCACACAGGTAACTATATGTCAAGCAACTAGTGCAAATCCTTATCATGAACCCTGATCGAGGACTACTTCTATTTCATACTCATAGTAAAACTACTCTAAAATATTGAGTTGATATGCTGTCCACCCTGGACCAGTGGTTCTAAATTGTAAACATGTTCTGTTAGTGGAAGAAAAAGACAGCTATTCTGCATTTACTTAGAAAAATGGTCTACAAATTCATCCCCGTGTACCAACTCCTGCAAACGACACGTGTCCAGGAGAGAGAAAAATCACAGCATTTGGTTGTCTATTTTTAGATCTAAACTAACACAGATGCCATGTGTCAATTGCAGAACCTGGTCCACGGGGGTGAATTCGTGGACCAGGTCCCATAGAATTATTTTCCGGAACCATGCCACTACAAACTTTGCAACTTCCAAAAATACCACCGACTGTGAGTAGGAGATGTTGTGTGTGTGGGTCAAAAGTTCACATGTCACTGACACATGCAGTGCAATCTTTCATAGCTGCACCTTTGCGGTGCCATGGTTCGAAATTTTCCCTTACGAAAACATTGACCTATATCTCAACAATGAGTTACGATTCTAGAGTCAAGGACACATAGATAATCGATGAGATTATTACAGTAGAAACGTTAACAGAAGTTGATTCGTTCTAAAGAATATTCTTACAGTCAGGATATGCCTGAAGAATGACTAGTAAACTGAAGAGCTAATAGTTCTACAATCACAGAAACTTTGGTGCATGCCAAATTGAAGAACTAATCTCTAAATTGAAGAACTCATCTCTGAATCTACATACAACAATGAATAAAGTGATCCCAAGAAAATTTAGTGACCTTGATCTCGACCTTGTTACGGTGATGACCGGCGACGAGGAGTTAGAAGCGGGCGGCTCGGTGATGACCGGACTTCCTCTCCTCCTGGTCCTGGATCCCTCTCCTCCTCCTGGTCCTGGACTGCGGGCGACGGGAGGCGGCAGCGTATCAGAGGGGAGGGGATATCGGGAGGGAGGGATCGAGGCGGCCGCTACGGCAAGGGCGCGCAGGGGAGGGTGGGGTGGCGGCATGGGGGAGGAGATCGCCGGGAGAGGAGGACGGCGGCGGTCGCGGCTAATTAACCGAGTCAAAAAGGAGGCCTTTCACCATCTGAGAATTTTCGGCTGTCGGATCGCGCAATCTACATGTTTCTTCTTTCCCGACGGAACTACCTTTCGGCTTCGCTAAAAACACCTCACGCTGGCCCGGAGGAGAACACTAATCTAGCATAAATCAAATCTCTATTCATTTTTTACTCAACTGACCGAGACTAGCAAATCAATCCTTTTGAAGCACTCAGCTTTCAGACAAGTCTTCAGACTGCCATGTTTTAGCTTACTTACTTTTGCCTGCCAAACGCTAGAAAAGCTAGCTTCCTTGTTTGTGGTACCAAAAATGTGTCATCTTGATCAAGGAGTCTGAACCCTAGTTAAACATTGGGAAGTCCTTGACAAGAATGCTACATTAAGCACTTGCCACACTGACATATTGATGAGCAAGCGCAGAGTCTGAATCCGGATGCATGCTTAAGTGCTCGGAGGGCAGAGCCTGGGCCCCGGTCGAGCCAATATGTCGATCGATAACGTTTAAGCTCCTTGTCCCAAGATCTTCCATATATTAAGACTAGTTCGATCTGCCTTAGAGAAACATATTCGAATAAAAAGGTAAAATAACATTTATAGGTATCTGCGGACATTGTGAATCAACTAATCTATCTAAAAGTGAGTCAATATGTGTTTCTCGATTGAAAAATGTGAGTCTGTTTTGCCCACTTTATCCATCCCCCTCTATCAAAATAATCAAAAAGGCATTTCAAATGCTTCTTATTCCCGTGTTTGATCTTATCCATCTCTGCCCCGCTTCCATGTGGGCAGAGACCCCCGTAGAGAATGAAGAGGAGCCAAGGACGGATGGTCTTCAAATCCTGCATTGATTGAATTTATACATTAAAGCAAGTACAATAAAGCCTAGTCAGCTGGCTATAAAATTAAAATATTATTTCCTTGTCTAGTTGGAAGAGAGAGAATAGAAGAGAAGAGAAGAGTGGACTCTCATGCAAGAGTCAGTTCTAGCACGTGCTCCTAGACATTTTGAGAGAGTAAAAGGTGAGCCATATAGTGCTAAAATAATATATTTTTATAGCTCACTATTGTACATGCTAGCTCTAAGTTGGCTATAGATGACACGACACTTGGCTTATAGCCAGCAGCTAGCTATACTATTGTCCTTACTCGTAAAAACGCTTCTTTGTCATCAGATAGGCTTTCTAAAATTAATTGGGTCCGCATTAAAAAATTGGTTCCCCAATTAAAAAAATATTAATTGGGTCTGAGTGTCTAGCACGATTTATGGTAGCAGGGGTAGGTGTTGCTTCCGCCCCATCCACCTCGACGGCTTGGTATGGTGAGGCGAGGCAGTGGACTGCTTTTATTCGGCCGGTCATAGGGCATGTTTGGTTGCACTTTTGGCTGTGGCTTTTTAGGCTTATAAGCAAAAGCCCAAACAAACGCATACGGAACCGAACGCGCTTTTGGCTAAAAGCCAACGCGAACGACCTGAAAGCCAAAGCACGCTCGGGGGTGCTTTTGCTGCGTTTGTTGTGCGCGTTCGATGCGCTGCTCCCGTTTTCCCAAATCCTACCCGGTGGGTGCGCCGCCGCCTCAGTGGTGGAGGCCCGTGGGCGAGCTCCGTTCGTTCCCGCCGGCCTCCTCCGTCTGTTCCCGCCGACCGCCGCCGTCCCCACCCCATTCCCGTCCACAGCAGCTTGAGGCGGACAACCGGCTGCCGAAGGAACTGCAGCCCTCGACGGCCGCCCCCATCCTCGCCCCTTTCGTGCCTCCCTACCAGCTTCCTCCGCCCATTTCTCCATCCATGGCAGGTCAAGGATCTATAGCTATTTTGCCAAATGGCTTTTATGGCTTTCTCAGAGCGCACAGCCAACAGCTACTTTTCCCCAGCCCACGGCTCACAACTGCTTTTAGATAAGCCAAAGTGCAACCAAACAGGGCCATAGTGGTAGTATCGTGCTATTAATATCATGCATATAATACTAGTGTATGATCCTATTTTTATAGTGGTATTATAATATTACTATATTTAATAATTTGTAAAACTTGTGTATAAGATTTATTTGCATTAAGATTTCTAGTTTTACGTAGTATGATACGCTCTAATCATCTCTTTCTTCATTAATTGTTGTGTCACATCAGATTTTTGTCAACATGGCTCCCACCATGGCTAGCCTTAGGCTGGTCATAGTGGTCATAGTACTAGTATCATGCATATGATACTGGTGTATGATACTATCTTCATAGTGCATGGTGTCATATGGTAGTATCATACTAATAATATATTTAATGATTTGTAGAATCTCAACGCAAAATTGTGTACAAGATTTATTTACATGAGGATTTTCTAGTTTTACGTGCTATGATACGATATCTAACTATGATACTCTAACCATCTCCTTCTTCATTAATTGTTGTGCCACATCAGATTTTTGCTGACATGGCATGCATGATACTAGTTATGATACTCAACACTAGGACCAGCCTTAATGATTTGGGGCTCATGCATGCATAGGATTGGTGTAGCCAATTTTTCTGCCTATGGTTGCGTGCACGAGGTGTAGCTTAGCTAAGATATAACAGTACTCTCTCCATTTACAATTACCTCGCATCCTACGTTTAGTCAAAGTCAAGCTTTATAAAATTTGACCATATATTTAGAAAAAAATATCAACACTAACAACATAAAACTATTGTATTAGAATTGTTATAAACTATATTTTCATATTATATGCATTGAAAATAACGAATGTTGATATTTTTTTATATATTGTTGGTCAAATTTTACAAAGTTTGACTTTGACTAAACCCAAAACATGAGGTAATTGTGAACGAAGGGAGTACTCTTTTTCATCATTAGCTATGGTGCACATAAGTAAATTACCTAGGATATAGAGTAAAATACACCATTGTCAGGCTGGTCATAGTGGGAGTATCATACTATTAGTTATCATATCTAGTATCATGCATATGATACTAGTATATGATACTATCTCTATATCTCTATAGTGCATGGTATCATGTGGTAGTATCATAATAGTACTATATTAATGATTTGTAGAATCTCAGTGTAAAATTGTGTACAATTTTTACATGGATTAGGATTTTTAGTTTCACATGTTATGATACCGTGTATCTACCTATGATACTGTAACCATCTTTTTTTATTAATTGTTGTGTCACGTCAGATTTTTATAGATAACCATTCAAATTAATTATTGCATAATATGAACCATAATTAGGCATTAATGGACATCCAACGTTTTAGCTCAAATCTCCCCAAGATCGCGCTGCAGTATACCTATGATGGCAAAATATTATAAAATTAAATTATTGAGGGGTGCGGTATTGGTTATAGTATCCCCCGTTAGTAAGCGATTAATTAGACTTTAATGGATGTCCAATTTTTCAGCTCAAATCTCCCAAGATCGCATTGTAGTATACCTACCGCGGAAACATAGTTAATCATTCAAATTAATTATTGTATGATGTGTTCTGCACGGGATCTTCCTCCTCTAATCTCTCTTTATATAATCCATTGGTTGGTATTGTCTCATCGACTATCTCATCAGAAGCACTTCACATTAGTGCCTATAGTTGTATTAGAGGGATGGAAAAGAATACGATTCACATCCTTGGATTAGCCCTACTGTGTCTGCATCTCATATGCTGTACTAGTACAATTGCACAATGTAAGTAGTCGATGTGCACCAGAGTTATATGTCTCATTGATTTATTTCTGTAATACTCATCCTTAAACAAAGAAGTTATTGTCTATGGTTTATTGACATGTATTTTATCTCCTCGAAATTTGATTTCTAGTGAATGATTTTCTTTTGTTTCCTATCTCGTTTTTTTGCTTGTTTTATAACAACTCAAAACTTTGCAATAACAATGGTTTGATTGTTATTTTGTAGGCCGAATCAGTGTCGCTGACATGGATAACGAGAAAATTAATCTGCCACACGGGCTGTGCGCCCATTTTCATGAACGGTGCAACCCTTGCTTCTGTTGTCTTGCAAATGATCGTTGCTACCGGTCCATGGATAATTGCGAGAATAAATGTGTCTCCACTTCTAAAAAAGTAGCGACAATGACCCCTCTTTTAGCTGCTCCCTTCCCTGCGTAGTCTAATTGACATAATGCCTGATGTGCGGAAAAATAAATTTGCAGCAATCAAGTTGTTGTAGTTTGAGTTGGCATGTTGCAGAAAATCAGACTCCTTTTTTAGGGTTGTATGAGATCTTTCGAACGTGGGAATTACCACCAGAACATCTGGAATTTTCGTTAACTAATATGTGTTTCCTACTTAAAAGAAGTGTAGTACAAAATCTCAAACATTCACTACAAGATGGTCTATCGAGCGTTGTAGAAGGTACCTCTTTCGCCATGATTTCATTCGCCTTCCCGAGTTAGAAGAAACCTGGTTTTTTTTTCAGTTTTCGCGACTTGTACTACACGAAATCTCTACTATCTTCTCTACTATCTAAAAAGAATTTAATTGTTTTGTTTTCTGTCACGGTTTTCCTTTGTCCATCGTCCACCTCCTTCGTCTCTTCGTGCATTAAAGAAGACTCGCAACCGCACATACGCGGTGATTCTTGGGTGTTGCATATCACGCCTCCAATCCAAACAGGAATGCCTCATTCTCTATCTCTATCTCTACTAGTCTATTAATCTAGTAGTATCTAAAATGAATTTGATTGTTCCATTTTCTGCCACTACGGCGTTCTGTTTGTCCATCGTCCCACCTCCTTTTTTTCGCCGTGCATTAAAAAAAAGGGTCGCAAAGGAGCACGGAAGGTTCTCCCGTGAGAAAAGGAGGCGGCGGCTAGGGTAAAAACCCTAGCAGCCGCCACGATCTACTTCGTCCTCGCCGTCTGCGATCGAGCATCGACGGGTCCCCGCCTCCCCCGCTTGCCGCTCCGGCGGCGGGAGGAGGTGGGGACCTCGGATATGCGCTCGGCGGTGTAGAAGGGTCCCTAAAGTTAGAGTTTGGTCTTCCGGCATCGTCGTTATGGTGGCTATGACGGCGTTGTGCGGGACAAGAATAAGGTATACCCGCCTCCTCTTCCACCTCGTCGGCGACGATCCTACTGCTGGCGTTGAGGAGGGTGGGGATTCGTCTGGTCGCCGCTTCCATGGAGTGGTGGATCTCGTCCAGTCTACGTGTGTTCTGGATCTCGTCCAGTCTACGTGTGTTTTAGGTTTGGTGTTACAAGTTTCGGATCAATTCAAGGGTTCAATGGTGACAACTTCATCTCTGGGACGCTGGTCCTTAGGGGCACGTGCACGAAGACTTCCCGACTATCATCAACAATGGCATGCCGGCTCCGGTAATGGAGCGACAGCGGCGCGTCGGCGGCTCGCTCTGGCGATAGTAGTATTCGTTAGGTGGTCCAAAGACCTCGATGTAATTTTTATTATGTTTAGGATACTTTGTACTTCTTATGAACTCATGAAAGAGATACGGATCTTTTTCCGAAAAAAAAAAGGGTCGCAACCGCATCCGCCCGGTGATTCTTGGGTGCCGCATATCAGTTCTCCAATCCAGACACGAATGTTGCCACCTCTGGCCTACTTCTAACATGTGCGGGAACCTTGGCGCACGTTGCTTGCCCTCTCCCCTAATTTTGCCGCACCCAATTTGCCCAGGTTGACGCGCCATCGGCCCAATCCCGCCGATCTTGCTCTGGTGATAGCAGGGGGACGCCACGAATGAGACGCTCTGCCGATCCGATCTCATCCTCCGCCTACCGCTTGCCGGCGCCGCACCATCCAAGATTCATCCCCACACACCAGTTTCCCTGATCGAGGTACGATCGATCGGTTTTGTTCTGCTCTGATCTAATCCATTATCTTTCATCTCCTCTATCCTTGCCAAATTTTCCGTTTATAATTCCAAATTCACCACAACAGATGTCGGACGCAAATGGAGACCACCATCCCTCGCAGGGCAGCGGTCATCACTGCATCCTTCCCCTCCCCTTGCTTTTCCAAGGTGGTCGGCGGTGCTGGCTTCAACATCCAGGTCCTCCTCAAATGCAGGTAAGTATATACTGCGTGTGCATCCTCTGTCATACCTAAACCCTTCTTCTCTCCTTGCTGTCAGTCGACTCACATTAGATACATATTGATGCTTTGCAACACTAAGGTCAGAAACTTGCAAACCATGCAAGTTGAGTTTGCAGTTACGAAAAAATAGAATCAGAAATTTTGATGAGTTGCTACTGTTATCATGTAGCTGCATATATTTGTATTGTCAGGGGTTTGTATAGGGTAACAAGTGATGACTAGAGATTGCACTTGTCGAGCATGCTCAACGACATCGAACTGGAGGGTTGGCGGCACATCGAAAGAAGCCGCATCGCCACCCTTACTGGCTGACATCATCGTTAGTCTGTATTGCACGCACCTGGTGAAGAACCTACAAGGAGTTCTCCGATAGCTACATGAATCTGGACAGATCCAAAACAACTCTCTGCATGTCTCGAAGCCCAATTTTTTGATGATACAGCAGTGTATGTGTGTGTCAGTACAAAAGGGGTTCCCCGCACATCATCCATGCCTACAAATATACTAAGCATGCCTCCTTTTCCTAATATTTATTTGGTTTGAATCCACCGGATTCCACTCCATTGTAAGTTCTATTACCTAAGTTTTCTTGATCTGGCCATATATAAAATTACATTACCCTTTCTCACTGATCTTCAGGTTCTCTTTAGAATAATAAAGAGCAATGGCCATTGAATGTGGTTTTAACGATTTTGTATCAAAATGAGAGTACCACACCATCTGCCAGGCACCAATCCATATCGCTGCAGCCAAGCTAAAGTTCTATTGGAGAGGCTTAACTAAGATGATATATTATATTTTCTCTGACCTTTTTGGTAAAGATTAGAATAGCACAGAAAGCTCAAGTTGTGGTTGAAGAGGCTTAACCATTCATCCATGGCCCAACGTTGGCCATCTATATAGGCTAGGCAAGCACGTGATCTCGAGAATCTGTTTTAGAGTCTGGATGCATGGATGCAGTATGCACAAATTTGGTGAGCTCTTTGGATGCTGGGTCTGCTGCTTGAGTTTTATGTTCATATGTGTGTTTCTGTTCATTTTATTTGATTACAAGATAATGTACCTCCCGGTATTTACACATATATATACACGAAGTCAACGTCATGATATTACCATGGCAGCTTAGGAACTTGCAACATAATGTCATTACATTACCATGGCAACCTACACATATGTATACTTGTAGACTGTATGTTCCTCCCTCTCTATGACATACTCCCTATCTCTCATCCGCAGGTGTGAGTTTCCCCGACCGAGCACTATGGACAACATCGGTTGCTGGAGTATCTGGTCAGTGAGGTGGTTGCTGTGGCGCCGGAGTACCCACCTCGTAGGACGCGGAAGGGAAGGAGCCATATCCAGCACAGGAAGGTAGGCCTATGGAGCATGCATGTTTAGGTGAGTTTAATTTGCAGTCAAAATTTGACATGATTATGTCAGATAGTTAACTGCTAATAGAAATAACAACTTTTGCTACCAACAATCAAAATTGTGGTTTAGTCAACTTTATTCAACAGTTAGTATATTGTACCTTGTATTGATGGGATGTCTTTAAGCAAAAGTTAAGTTCCCTATAATTGTACAGATTTTAACTTGAACAAGAATATTTGACATATGTCTCACGAGGACAATAAAGGATTAGTGCCTGCCATTCAAGGGTAACAATCATTCAACTTGCATGCTGCAACTGGTCCCCCAAATACTCATGTTCATAATTTTGTGTACAAGTGCAACTTTAAAGCAGAATCCATAAAGTCTCTACTATCTAAAAGAAATTTTGGTGTTGTGCATCCCTCTCAAGGCACCAAGCACGATCAAGAAAGAAGAAAATGAGCAACAAATTTTCATCGGTCCAAAAATGGGCCTATACACATACCACAAAGTGGGCCTGGCATTGTTTTCCATCTTGTTCATACATGTTTTCCTCCTGAAAGATCACGGATGTCGCCTAGAAGAGGGGATGAATAGGCGATTAAAACTTCTACGAGATGGGCTTAACAATAGCGGAATAAAACTAACGTTATCTTTTGTTAAGCACAAAGCCTAGATAGTAAGGTTCACCTATGTGCACCAACAACTTATGCTAGGCAAGACAAACAACGATATGATAGCAAGATAGTTACTTCAAGCACGAAGGCTATCACAATGTAAATTGCATAAGTAAAGAGCTCGGGTATAGAGATAACCAAGGCACGCGTGGACGACGATATTTTACCGAGTTCCTCCCAACAAGAGAGTACGTCTCGTTGGAGGGGTGGGCGGTACTAACACCACCAACGCCACCAAGGCCTCACCCTATTCTTCCGAGCACCCACCACGCGGGTAAGCACCCGTTCCACTATGGGACACTTAAGGGTGGTCACAGAACCCATACAAGATTGGGGCTATCTTCACAACTTAATTGGAGGCTCTCAATAATCGCCACCAAGGCCTCAATCTTGGGGGAGCTTCACAACTCAATTGAAGACCCCAAGCGCACGCCACAAAGGCCACACAACCGTCTAGGGTTCCAAGAACCCAAGAGGGACTAGCAACAATGAATATCACCAACCAAATCCTCCGGAGAGAACACACACCAATGCACCAAATGCAAAAGGCAAGAACACCACAAAGATGCTCCACAACTTCACTCTCAAATTCCAACGAGGCTACTAAAGCACTTGGGAGAATAAGAGAGGAAGAACACAAAAGGGGATCACAAAAGCCCCAAAGATCTAGATCCCAAAGATTCACTCCACAAAGGGGTGATTTGGTTTGGTCAAAATGTAGATCTAGATCTCCTCTATTTACCCCTCAAATATTGGCAAGAATCAATGGAGGGAGAGAGAGAAATCAAGCACAAAAGATTTAAGTCAAAGGGGCCAAGCTTGAGCAAAATAGAGAAGAAAGAACTACTAAAAAAGAGAGGAGAAAAGGCTATTTAAAGAGGCCCCAAAAAACTGTCTGTTGGGGGCCATTTTCCTGGG
Source organism: Avena eriantha (assembly GCA_910589775.1). Taxonomy (NCBI): domain Eukaryota; kingdom Viridiplantae; phylum Streptophyta; class Magnoliopsida; order Poales; family Poaceae; genus Avena; species Avena eriantha. Next base: position 455,064,875 of record OU342744.1, on the reverse strand, counting down.
CCAGCCGGTAGTACCGCAGCCACCCGGTACTACCGGTTCGGGCCCAACCAGCAGCAGCCAAGACGCGCAGCAGCGTGCAGCGACGAGCCGGTCAACGCGCGCAGCGAGCAAGGCAGGCTGCGAGCGAGCCAGCGAGAGCTGGCGAACCCCGCGCGAGCGCGAGGAAGCAACGAGCCAGCAAGCGGCGGCCTGTCGTGGGCGAGCGAGGCGCAGCGACGCGCGCAGCAAGCGGCGGCGGCAGGGAGCAGATTGGGGACGTTGGGCCGGCCCAACGAGCGGGAGCAGCGGCGACGGGCGAGCAAGCACGCGGCGCAGGGGATTGAGGGGCTGCGCGCGCAGCGAGCGAGCGGGGCGGGGGCGAGCGCTGCGCGGGATCAGGAGAGAGGCGGAAGCGATGCTGGGCTGGGAGCAGCAGGTGGGCCGGCCGGTAGTACCAGCCCACCCGGGTGGTACTACCGGGCCAAGCCGGTAGCACCGGAAGCGGCCACCGAGCGAGGCAGAGGCTAAGGGGCGCCGCTCAGGGGCGGGCGGTAGTACCGGCCCGCCCGGGCGGTACTACCGCACGGCCCAGAAAACTGAAGGAAATACTTTTTCTTTTTAAATCAAAAGACAAATATTGCAACAGCGATAACTATTGCTAGGAGACTCTGATTGACCCGAATCCAATTGCGTTGGAGAAATATTGGATATCACCAAGTGAGAATGTATCAAGTAGAATAATGTGAGATACCTCAGTCGGTGAGAATCCGGAAAACCGCCAAGATCAAAATCGCAACAAGATATAAAAGGGAGATCCGATTTTGATGAACAAGAGCTTGCTATGAAGATTACCATAAGATGTATATCCTCACATGGATAAGACAAAACAACCAAATACGATGATGCAAGTATGCAAAGCTTTGAGCTCTCTCCGAACGATATGATCGAGATACTCATTCGAGAGCCTCTCTTGATAGTACGACTATCTATCCTAAACCCGGTCAACACGAGACCGGTAAAAGGGAAAACCTATCAAGAGTACCTTTGCCTTGAGCATCCTTTGGCCTTGTCTTCATCGATCCATAAACACCGAGGATGGCAAGCACCAAACATGAGATCTTCTAGGGATAACGCATATTGAGCTTCCACAACGCATCTTCTTCTTCAATTCATCGACCTTGAAGCCAACACATGCTCCAAGCGATGCCAACGGACAATTCCTACAAGTACAACTTAATACACACATTAGTCCATAAAGATTGTCATTAATTACCAAAACCACACATGGGGGCCCACATGCTCTTTCAATCTCCCCCATTTTGGTAATTGATGACAATCCCTTTGAGAGGGTTTATATGATGAATTAAACAAATAAAATGGTAACTCCAATATCAAATACTACACAAGTATGTGATATTGGTACCACCATCATATATAGAGCAAACTCCCCCAAATCTATGCATGTGTGATGAACTTGAATTTCATTGCATATATTGCCAATCATTATCATTGGTGGAGTTTCCTCTATATAAACCACATGCTAAGTAACACAAAGATGCAAGATCATGAAAGGCAAATGCTTAAGAACAAACTAAAAGCAAGAACCAACTTCCCTTAAACCCTCTAAAACTTCTCCCCCATTGGCATCGATTGCCGAAATGGGTGACAAGTTCTAGAAGGCCAATATAGTGATAGTTCCTCCAAAGGTGTGCATTCACACAAATGCAATGATGAATACTTGGGAGGAAGTAAAACTATATCGAGGACCCAAAGATTGCTAAGGAAATAAAGGATAAGCATCAACAAATGACGCAAGCAACCATAAGATCCAAAAGAACCAAATTAAAACAACAAATGATACCAAATGAACATAACAAGATATTATGATAAGATCAAAGGTGTGATTTAAATGAAAATAGAGAAGCTCCCCAAGATTTGCAAAAATAGAATAGTTGCATTTGAGTACATCATGCACAAATATGGAATCCTTGCTCCTCCATAAGCATTTAAAACACAACAAACGAGAAAGAAGTCAAATGATCATTATTAAATGAATTAGAGGAGCTCCCCAAAGATAATGCACCAATTATAATAATTATATTTGGGAACAAAGTGCATAATCATGGAATCCTCACTCATCCAAATTCATTCAACACTACAAGGCATGAGAGAAAAAATATGAGTGCCCGAAGATGCAAACAAAGGAGACAAGCACTCATAGGCAAATAATTTTGGAAGCCACCGAAGAATCAAAAGGAAATAAAAGGTGATATCCAAGAAAAAAAACTCAACAAAAAATTATCTTCTCTTATGTGTATAAGTTTCTAAGTGGAATGCATCACAAAGACATATGTCCACAAAGAAACTTGCACACATAAACAAGATACTCAAGAAAGCACATGAATACCAAAATAAAGTCATAACACATACCAATAAGATTTTTGCTTGTAAGCATGGCCAAAGGCATAATTTTATCTTATTGTTCATGAATGAACTTCAAACACCAACACACTACATATATTACAACAATCACCAAGGGAAAATGAGATGGTTGGAATATATGGAGAAAGGCAACAAGTATCACAAAGGAAAAATCAACTCGTAAAATCTCACTATTGCACATGAGAGAAGTTGAGGAAGGGATAGGCAATAAAATTGCTAGATTGACATATTTGGGATTGGTGGATCATATGCATGATTTTGTATAGTCCCACTAATATGTACTCATCTCAATTTACACACATTTGCAATAGGAGGAACTCTTAAAACCAAAGCTAGAACCACAACACATACAAACACAAAAATTCATGCTAGAAGGCAACCCACAAAGGTTGGAATCAAGAAATATGAGCATGAGGAGAGGATACTTATTACTGAGATATAAATGTTAGGATGAAAGGGGATATGAATTCATTGATCATCCTATAGCGTGTCTCCAATTTCCATGAATGCACCACTTCTTCAAACTTTGAGAGACAAGCATCCAATATATCTCCAATGTACCTAAAACACATTAAGTACAAAAATGGTTTCCAAACATATTGGGTCCAAAGAGTTAGTGACACTACAATACATAGGAGAGACTCCACATAAATATGTGCATATTAACATGAAATTGAATTTCATGCACATCTTAGCCATTGAGGATTTTGTGGAGTTTCCCCTATATATTGGATCTAAGAAAGCAAGTATGCCATAATATAAACATGTAGTAAATATGCATGCACACGGCTTTCAAGAACCAACAAGGAGATACAATTTGAACAAAAACACCAAGTAAACCGAGATGGCACACACAAGAGTGTGGCACAACAAAAGGTGTCCAAATTATATCAAAGAACCACTTCAACACATGAAAGATCACAAGTTCAACAAATGAACTATACAAAAGCCAAAGAGCAAAAGATAGATAAAACACACATGCTCGAGAATTTATCTCATTCTAAAAGGTCAAAACATGAAACAAGGAATGAGACAAAACCAACTCCCAAAAGAGCAAGGTTCCAACACATAAACCAAACTCTCACACTTTTAATGATGGCACAAGATACCAAAATGAAAAGATCGAACTTGCAAGAACATAAAACAAGATATGGATCAAAGCAAGAAGCATAAATATGAGTGTTCTAAATAATATAGGAGAGCTCACCCATAAGTAGTACATTATATAGAATTTTGCTTTTGAATGCAAAATGCATACAAATGAGATCATCACTACAACCTACATTAAATAAAACACTCGAGGATACCAATAACCTAAGAAGATCCATAAGCGGCAAGGAAATCTTGGGAGAAACACAAAACATTTTCTTGGCCAAGGATAGGACAAAACTAAACCAAGGCCAAAGTGAATATGATCAAAAGGATTCTACCATATATAGATTACCAAGTGTCCAAGGACAAGAAGTAATGGGAATAATTTTCACAAGGTAGATTACAATGAAATCCAAGATCATATTCACAACAAGAAGCATATATCAAATTATAAGAATTAAGCTTGATGCTTCGAGAGTGATTCTTAGTAGCTTCCAATAGTAACAAAATCACTAGTGATTGCAGTGAATTGAAGCTAATGGTTTCCATGAGGATACAAGGATCCGAAAATGAAGAGACACATACCAATAAACACTCACACAAACAAGATGCAAAAGATGAGAAACAAAGGCATTGAACTTGTTTGAGCAAATGTGTCACATAGGAGCTAGATAATTATCAATATCAATTCTAGGTGACACAACCTCGAATATTCACATTTTCTAGGCTTGTAATATGCACTAAGCATATGACTCCCCCATAATGTGATAACCAATAAATATCAACTCAAGGCAAACGAATCCAAATAGAGATAATTAATGGACATTATAGAACTTAAATTTCTCATGAGAAACATACCACATAGAGACTAGATAATATTGCTAAATCACTACTAGGTGGTATTCCTCATGTACACACATTTTAGGATTGTGGAATGCCCATACATAACACTCTCCCAAAATGGGATAGTCCATTAATCTCTCACAAGAGCTAAATAAGATACCAAATAAAATTCAACAATAGCTCCAACACAAGAAACACTCATACATGGTGTGCAAACAAATAAACATAAATATACTTGATAACTCAAGATAAGAACATGGTAAGCACAACATATACAACAAACATGCAAGGTACAAAACCAACACATGCACAAGGGGGCGAGCAACTTTCAATGTAATGAGTTAAGCATATGTTACCGCAAGGAGGAACATTGGAAATATAATAGAGGCAATATAATCCACATGACTTGGCTTAACAAAAATAATAGATGAAGATCCCTCAATTCTTCATAATGAAAACCAAGTCTCCATTATCCTCCCAAAATCACCTATTGATCAAGTTTTGGCTTGTTGGTCCCCAACCAAGTTGGGTCCTAAGAGGTTAGTCACAATAGGCTTGGCAACCCAAATGGTTCTTTTCTTCACACCACTTTGAGCACCAACAAATTTGGCAAACACATTGCCAACCTCATCCTTATGAAGAGAATAAGCATCATCAATCAAGATAGGGTTGGATGAGGAGTTACCACTAGTGCATGAGGAAGAAATATGCCCCTTCTCACGACAAATGTAGCAAGTTCTTGTCTTGCTAGCTTTTTTCTTAGGTGACTCCACAACTTGAGGAAGAGCTCGAGTAGTCCTCTTAGGAAGAGGACCATCTACCACTTGAGGTAGAGCTTGAGGTCGCTTCCCTTGTTGCTTCACACCAAGAGACTTCTTCTTCAATGGGCAAGATCTAACATGATGCCCTTCTTCCTTGCACTTGAAGCAAACAATGTTGGCCGGATACTTGACTTGGTCTTGGCCCTTCTTCTTGTTACCCTTTTGCTTCAACACGATAGTGGACTTGTTCTTGATATTGGAGTTGAATCCAAGTCCACTCTTGTCATTGGGAGATTTTTGCACACTCAAGATGTGGTTGAGTGTGGTCTTCCAGTTATGACCCTTTTTCAAGTTATTCTTCAAAGAAATGACTTGAGCCTTGAGCTTCTTGTTTTCATCTACATGGTTAATATCAACAATAATACTAGAGGAGGTAGATGCTACATTATTAGAGCAACAAGGCACGAAAAGTAATTCATCACTAGATGTAGCAATAGCATGAGTGGATGAATTACAAGGACTAGCACATGGCAATATCACATTAGGAGTAGAATTAGTGCTAATGTCCACATGAGGCCCACTAGATGTTACCTTTGACATAATGGCCTCATGAGCTAACTTTAGCCTATCATGGGATACTAGAAGATCATCATGCGAGCTTGAGAGCTTGACATGACTTTCTTCCAATTTCCCATAATTGCTAGTTAGCAAAGCAAGTTGAGCCTTTAGCTCAACATTCTCCTTCAAAGTAGATGCTTCACAAGAAATAGAGTTAATAGCCTTTAGCTCAACATTCTCCTTCAAAGTAGTACTGAAGTGGAAATAGTCATGTAAAATGAAGATTGCTTGTAACACATTGTAACACCCTCAAATGGCCCTATGCAAGTTTTAGCGATTCCTACCAAATCCGCATAGAAACGATTCAAAGATGTCCACCAGGAACTTGCGTACGGGTGGAAAACGAAGTAATACACAATAGTCCACGATGGAACCCACAGAACATATATATACAACAATGACTCCATGAGTTAAGAATATAGATATACAATACAAAGATCCAAATCACCTTGATAACGATAGAACATTCGAGTACGGATAAGAAGCAAATTGAGCTAAGAGCTCTGAAGAATAACCAATGGCGTCCATAACCCTGTCCAGGCCAAGCCGAAAGGGTAACCCTGCTAATGATGTGGAACTCATACCTGTCAAACAAAAGGGGTGCCGACAAAGGGCAAAGGAAAAAGGGAGCGGTCAGTACTGAGGCCAGTACATGGCGAGTCTAGAATTCGGCGGCTCTCGCCTACATAGGTATGGTAGACTGAAGCGGCAGCAAAGCATGCACTAAATAACATATAGAAACTTGATACAACTGTCGACTATTAGAGAGTGATAAGAAAGACCTATTCGGCACCAACCTAATAGTAACACCAAAACATATCCATCCTGGTATTTTTCCCTCGAGACCAAACGAGGCAGTTTTATTCATTCCATTATAGTTGCAACACTTACTAGTCAGATATAGATAACACGATTCATCCTGATATCATAGGTAGTGGGCAGTTTTAGTTAACCATTCCGTTATAGTTGCAATACTTACTAGGCAGATATAGATAACATGAGACACTCCAATTCCATGTTGGCACTTTTATTATCCATTCCATTGTAGTGGAGCTGATTACTAGTCAATCCAAAGTCAAATTTATAGCACTACTTTAGTTATAGTTGTCTATGGTCGAGACACTGTGCTCCAAGTCGTCCATACCCACGGACACGACTTTTCAAAAAGATTTACCCTGCAGGGATGCACAAATAGCAACACACGTACAATCAACCTTGGAAAAACCAAATAAAAACCCAACGAGGCTTTCACGATAAAGCAATCACAAGATTCATAAAATATTTCAAGGGACCACCCCACTAAGCTACCCACAATAAAGTTAGCCGGCTCCGAAAGGGACCCAAGATTTGTGTCAATGGCTATAAATGACTGAGAAAACCCAAAAGTGTGACTAGGCTTGTCGATACTACGAAAACATTCCATGTTCCAAAATAGTACAGACGCTCCACGCGCAATAGTAAATAAAGCAGTAAAGCGTGGCATAAGTACATGATAGTAAGAACGCTCCAAACTAGTTTGTGGCCCTAAGAAATAAGAAATAAATCAAGCTCCGGCTAAGGAGATTCATGGTCCCACATGTGGATAATGTGATAGTCAAGGAACATGTATCAAGTACTCGGGGCCTACGGGACACAAGTGAGCGGTTAAAACCCAAATATTAGCTATTGCCCACCAGTGCCTCTGCATTAGTTATATCTATTCCCAACAATATATTAACAAGTTGTAATGAAAGTCATGATCATCTCTACCATTAAGCATCTGCCAACCTCCCAACGACGATGGAACTCGACGACTAGAACCAACACTTGAGCTAGCAACTACGACTCGCAAGGCCGACTATCTATCAAACAACAAGCAATAGGATGTGTCCAAGGCAATATAGAGGCTACAGGGAATATAAATTATGCATAGAAACTAAAGCATTGCAACAAGGATAGCAATAGATCATCAGGAGGAAGCAAATACTATAAACGCAAAATAGGTAGAAAGGGGGAGAATGCTGACCTGGGAAAATATAGACGAAGATACATCTCTGAAGAACTTGTCGATACTCGTATCCACTCAACGACCTAATCCGTGAAAAAGCAAAGCACTAAAAGGAACACCAGATGCACTATTTAATACTATGGTAGAAGATCCGGCATGTTCATGATATGATGCATGGCATGGCAAAAGAATACGATACAACTAAGCAATATTAAACAGAATCGGGATATCGACAATTATTTAGGAGGTTCATGTTGTTTAGTTATCCCGCAATTTAAATTTTGACATAACAAAGCAACACATGGCATCGGTTCGCTACACAAATATTAATGGAGCCAATATAAGACTAGAATAACCCCTATATGGTCTCCATATTTAATTGTGAGGTGAATCGACAAAAGCCCCCAACCCACATGGTATGAGTGCAATAATGTATAGTTTAAAGGATAGATATCATATATTATAAAAAATATGGTTATCGGAAAAGGTGATCATATTAGGGTTCGACACCGATTGTCTTGGGGTTCGACGGGGTTCGGCTCGGTGGGGTCAGTCTTCAGATCTGAGATCAGGGTCTTCGGATCCTTGGGGTCGATCTTTGGGTCCGGGGTCTTTAGGGTCTTAGCCATCGAATCCGTGATGGAGAACTTGTCGTCCTTATCGAAGTTCTCGGAGGATGGTGCCGTACTCGGGTTCGGCGCCAATGGTTCACCGGGTTCGGCTTGGTTCGTATTGATATTATAGTGGCTCCATCTAGGTAGCAACACAAAGATCTTTTGCAGGCTTTGGTCATCTCATAAACACAAAGCTCACCCTTACCCGCATGTGCACATGCCAAAACTTGCCGCTGCAAACATGGGCGGCTCACCCTTACCCTATTTGTACACGTTCAACAATAAATTATATACAAATATATATATGAACTTTACAACACAAATACACTTATGTGCAGGATACAAATTTGGCTACTATTGCAACAGAAGAACGTTGGTTTGTTCCTCGAAGAAGTCGACGATCTCCTCTGCTGGACGGTCCACCGCCTGATAATGCGGTACCATATTCCAGGCAGATCCTGCTGGCGGTCCAGAAGCAATGGCGGCGACATCCATGTCAGGCCTGTGCAATCGCACCATTGAGAGGGCAGCCTTGGCACCAGCCACTAACTGCTGCCTCACGCATTCGCGAATCGCAGACATCTCTTGAAATTTGGCCAGGAGAGCCAGCAGGCTTGACAGAGTGTCATCCAACAGGAACATCGCCCGATAAATGTTCTTCAAGGACGACTGCGACTTCTTCAGGAAGAGCAGCACTCGCGAGGCGCGATCCTGCAGGGTCGCCAATGCAGTCGCACTATCATGATCTACCCAAAAGTATCCACTCTCTTGAAGTTGCTCCTAGGTAAGATCATGAAGGCGAATGGCAATCCTATCCTTCTCCTCCTGCGGATGGCGTGCGTTAACAACTACAAGAAGTAGCATCAACAACATGAGTACAATGTACCGTTGCAACTAACTACAAAGGAAAAGATGAGAATGAGCAAACTAACACTTAAACTGGTCGCCCAGCTGCGTCACCTCGCCAAGTAGATATTGCTCGCGGGCGGCGGCCTTTTCCGCCTTCGACTTCCACACGTCTGTGTTACCGCGGATCAGGGGCAACTCACGCTCTAGCTGCTTCACGCGGTCACGAAGTCGCGACAGCAAGGATAGCTCCTCTACCCTGGAGCGCGGTGGTGCCACTGTCTCATCAAGAGATGGCGAGTCCTGGGTTCCCCCCACAGGATCACTTGACGTACCCTACCACAAGTCAAGACAGAGGCAAATAAGGCGACCAAATTAACACAAAGGCAAGGGGAACAGATGCATTCAAGATAAGCATAAGTGTTCACAAACACACTCGCTAGCAGACATGTTCTTAGACCAAAAGGGCAACTTATCAACTATTACAACAAGCTAAATATGGAGCAGCTGGCTTCTTCGACTTCGACGGCTTCGGGGGCTTCATCAAGTCCGTGGCAGTATCAGATGCCACTGACTTTCCGCCGGCCCCTGAGGCCGAAGCTTTCGCCGCCTTCTTCGCACGTTGGAGCTCCTCCGAATACTTGGCAACGGTATTTATCAGGGAATGGCCATATTTGGCACAGGCAGTCGCGAAAGGAGCGAAGACTACCTGCTGACCGTTTGCGCCAACAGGCATCGCCTTCGACACTGCAGAGGGATCTACCTCGACTCCGTGGGCTTGCACCATGGCGAGTGACATGGTCACGCCATCCGCGCGGAGAGAGTTCTTGTAGGTGGTAGGCACACCCCCGGTGAGTGACTCCGCCAGCTCGTCCATATTATCGACCAGCTCCGCCTTCGGCATCAACTCCTCCCGGAGACGACTGAGGGCGACCTTGGCCTTAGACAATGTATCTTGGATGGCGGCGCTTTGGTCCTCGAATGCAGACACCGCGCCTGCCAGAGCGTCGTCGCGACGAAGGGCATGCGGGTCAAAGCTCAAGTCGCCAGCATCTGCATAGAAAACACACACATGGATCAAACCTCCAGCGCCACCGGCAAAACTCTAGATACAGAGAAGGACAACAACAAAACATCTACCAGCAAAGGTACCTGGGAGGGCCTTGGCGACTGAGAATAGTTGCTCCTCGAACAACTTTTCCCTGGCCGCAAAGGAGGCACACAGATCTTCTTCGCGTTTCTGTGCATCATCACGAGCCGCGATTGCCTCGTTGCGCCCCTTCACAGCTGCAGCTAATGTCTTTTCCAAGGTGGCGACGTCGTGCAGCAACGCGCTATGCTTAGCTACATGGCAATCAAAGGTTGACTATCAGTCGACTATACCAAAAAAGGAGAAGACGAAAAAGAATAAGTGTAGAACACTCACTTTCCACAACGCGGTGACGCGTCTCCAGCATTGCATGCTGGCGACCCATCGCCATCACCTGCTCCGCTACTTGCGCGGCTTCCTTTACAAGGAACTATCGCACAAAACAAGGAATCAGAGAGGGCAATAGAAGTCATCGACTGCCACACTAAAAAGAAGGAAAGATATACTTACATGGTCCTCTAGCGACTCCGAAGAAGTTTGCTGAACCGTCATCCGAGCAACCATTCGATGCTCCCCTACGTGAGGAGAGCTCGAAGAATTGTGCCTGGAGTGGGCCACCGCCGGAGGAGAAGGAGCGCGCTCGACCTCCACCTTGACCCTTGAGGTCGCGACTCCCAATTCTTTCAAAACCTCGACGCCGCCAGAAGATGACGACGCCTCTTGACTACAAGATCAAATCCACATTGAGAAAGGGCAAACTCCAGGGCAAAGCCAACAAGAAGACAACATAAAAGAATGAATGAACTTGCAAATTTACCAGTCAAACTTGTCAAGATCAAACGTGGCCTCCGCCGACTCCGACGAAGACTCCTTGGGCAATCGCATCTTCTTGCGAGAAGACGGTGCCACAGCCCTCACAGGAACGGCTAGAATTGGCGACTTCGCGCCAACAGCCGTGCCTTCTGGAGTCGAAGGAGTCGGCGCGTCTGAATCCTCGCCGCGCAAACGCTTGCGAGTATCCGGACTCTCGGACTCGGGGGCTTCCTCTTCTACATCAGAAGGGATAGTCGATTCAGACCCGTCCTCTTCCAAAGCCTCGCCAGGAATAATCCCCTCGGGAAGAGGAGGCATACAGGGCAAAACCGCCCAATCCTGCATACAAACAACAAAGATCAGCAAAAAGCATACGTAAGCAACAAAAAAAGCAATCACGCAAATAAGCTACTGCGTAGCACAACTGTACCTCAGGAGGGGGATTCGAAGCATCAAAAGGAGGAACGACTGGTTCACTCGGAAGCACATCCTTGACAGTGTACTTCATGACCAATCGAACCCTCTTATCCACCTCACTCGCGGACATGCCATCGGCAGACACGCGAGTGGTATCATCAGCGCCACCCCATTGAAACATGGGATGGACTCTGGCTTGGAGAGGCTGGATGCGACGGCGCAGCCAAGTTCTGATAAGGGCGCAGCCTCCCTCTTCTGCACCTATGCGACTCTCGAGGTCGCAGACGCGCTGATATAGCACGTCTGTCTCCGCAAGTTCACCAGGCATCACTACGTTCTTCCAAGAACGCATCTTCTTGCAGGGAGTCGCGGGATCAAAGGGCGCGAGTCCAAAGTGCTCATCTTCGGCCTTCTGATTGCGAACATAGAACCATTTGTCCCTGCATCCATGGACGGACTTGGTGAGCTTGATATCGAAGTAGGTGGCGGATGGGTCGACGTGGATTCCGCAACCACCTACGTCATAAACTAAAGAGCCAGAGGCGGACTGACGCTTCAATTTAAACAAGCGCTTGAAAAGACCAAAGTGTGGCTCGATTCCGAGCCAGCACTCGCAAAGGGTGATGAAGCAGGTGATGTGGAGAATCGAATTTGGGGACAGCCGATGGAGCTGGAGCCCATAGAAACAAAGAAGACCCCTAAGAAAGGGGTGGAGAGGCAAGGAGAGACCGCGAATGGCGAATGCGAGAAACATCACTCGAAAACCAGTGGGAGGAGCAGGAATGGTCTCACCGCTGGGGACGCGCGCATCGGCGACTGCTGCAGAGATAGCTCCGTCTTGGCAAAGAAGACGGAGATCCGACTCCTTGATGATGGAGGGGCGCCATGCACCATTGGTCACGCGGGTGCCCGCGACCTTCTTCCCGCCGGCGGCGGCGCTGGTGCCCGCAGCAACTGAGCCACCCTTCTTCTTCCCCGCGGCGACGGTGGCCGCGGAATCAGTGGCAGCGCCTCCTTTCTTTTTTCCCATTGCGCGGCGGCGATGAGAGCGTAGAAAGTAGCTTGGAAACGAGCGGAGGTGGTCTAGCGTTGTGGAGGAAACGAGCGCAGGGAAAAGTAGAAGAACAGTAGCAATGGCGATGGCAGCAAAGAAGAAAGAGCGCATATGGAAAATTACCGCCGCAGCGCCGCTACTTAACCCCTCGGAGATGCAATCCAACGGCTAACAAAAACCCTATTGGACGCGTGGCACGCATCGCGTTGGACACGTGGAGAAGAGGAAGCGTGAACCGTCCCCCACTTCTCCCATTACGTGCGGAAATCGAGGAGACGCGGTTAAAAATAAGATTACGCACACCCAGTCAAATCAAAGTCAGGAGGTGGGACCCACCGCTCGTCACGTCCCGTCAAACTCGCTCACGCGGGCAACTGAGGTCATATAAGCGTCAGCATTGACGTCATCAAAGCTACGCGGCGGACAACTTTGACTACTTTAGTCCTTGCTGGAGTCTTCGACTCCACCAAGTACTCGGGGGCTACTCCCATAGGGAGCGCTGGCCACGCACCCTACGTTTTTCTCTTCTTATGCAGGAATGTGGGTAACTACAATCAAACCCAACTACTCGAAACACGGTTCAACTACGGATATGGGTTACTCCCATAGGGAGCGCCGAAAACAATTTCGACTGAAACAAGCAAACAAAAGACAACAGCAGTCGCAATAGTGTTTTAGTCCTTGCTTGAGTCTTCGACTGAAACAAACAAGCAAAAGACGACAACAGTCGCAAAAGTTCTTTAGTCCCTGCCTGAGTCTTCGACTCAACCAGGCACTCGGGGGCTACTCCCATAGGGAGCGCTGGTCGCGCACCCTATGATTATTTGTGAAAAAACTGTGTGTTGATAACGTCCGCACTCGCAGCTCATGGCGACACCGCCTCATAATTTTCCCTACAAAGAGATTACGTCTCCTGGGTCACCCGAATCGTCTCCGCGATGATAAAATTCGGATGCCGCGCTTACAGCGTGAAGGTAAGACCTGAATAAGGCCTGGCAACGCATTTAACTGCGCACTACCAGAAATATATCCGTGTCTACAGGCATGATGAACATGCCTTGACGGACGCGTCGAGTGCTCACACCCATATAACTGGAATTTGACTCCTGTAAGACCTCCGCGGCCTGAGTCGAATTATGCCAATACTTTTCCGGATTCGAGTCTGGGGACTCGAGTTCGAGTAGATTGCGTTGTTTCACCCTAAGGTGGTTAACTGATACCGATACTTCGGTTATATCAGGCACGTATATCAACAATCCCTATGGCATAAATAAAATCAGTCGAAAATGTACTCATTCAGTCACTCAAAGACTTCAAAAAGTCCCCAGTCGAATCTGCGATTCCACTGGACACTCGGGGGCTACTGACATGGGTATACCCTACAGGTACTCGAGCTTGTTATATATGGTCCAAATACGTACAGGCCCACGGTGTCGCCAAGGCCCAGATGAAAGTACTCGAGTAAACCTTGTTTTTTTCTCTTGCATGCTTAATATTGCATGTCACATGTGGTAATAAGCCTTTTATCTAGTCACATTTTTTAAACCGTTTAATAATTATGAAAGGTTTTCTTGTTTGACTAAAAGTAAAAGTTGACACTAAGTCCGTCTAAAGTTTTGACCTAAAACTAGTCTCATCTAATCTAGTTTGGACTATATAAAACTCCAGTCCCCTTTTTTAAAAAAAATCCTAATCACGTGTACGTATACACACATACACCCACATCTATACACACTACACCCAAATCTGTTTACACGCTTCTCCAACCTCACGTGCAAACACCCCATATCCCTACCAAGCTAGGTGCTCATCAAGCCATCGATCAAATCTCAGCCGGTTAAACTAGCGTCCTTCCGTGTACCACTTTTGATCGTTGCTCAACCTGAACCTGGTAGACCGAAGCCACCCTCCTGGTCTCTCCCTGGCTCGTCCAAGAGAAGCCCCAAAGCGACCCATCTAGGTGATCTGGACCCCTTCTCTTGGTTGCAACCACACCACCCCACCAGTTGGACACGCCCTGTTTATCTTTGCTCTCGCCACGTGATCTCCAGGTTGGACATGCCCATGCCAAGCCCGTGCTCGGCCTCCCTCCTTTCTTGTTGTCCACAAAGCAATAGGCCACAACTTGTCCTCATCCCCTCCTCACCTGCCCCTGGATCGAGATCCATTCCCATCTTCTTCCTCGCCAAGCCAAACCGCAACATGTCCATCACCTCACCGATCATCCACCGCCACCATCTCGCAGCCGTCCTGTCTTCGATGCCACAGTCGCGTCACCTGCCTCCTCGTCACCTTCTTCATAGGGACAAGTCCCTTGGACCGAAGCAGTACAAGGACACACAGTGCAGCAGCTGGCGTCGCCCGCCTTGCCTATGCAGCGCCGCCCGTCTACCTCTTCGCCGTCCCTTCCGCCTCCGGCCGAGACAACCGTCCCTAGCCCCACCATGGTAAGCTCCCCTCTCATATCCCTGGCCTCGCCCCTTCCTCTGTGTCACCGGCACCTTGCGCAACCGCCTCTCGCACGACGCACGCCGCGCGCATGCAGGCAGCGCTCGCCACGCGTGCGACCAACAGCAGCAGCGAAACCGCGCGCACCCTCTGTTCTTCGCCTTGCCCCGTCCGCTGCA
The DNA here is from genome assembly GCA_910589775.1 of Avena eriantha. Taxonomy (NCBI): domain Eukaryota; kingdom Viridiplantae; phylum Streptophyta; class Magnoliopsida; order Poales; family Poaceae; genus Avena; species Avena eriantha. The sequence continues at coordinate 455,049,692 of OU342744.1, read as the reverse complement.
GTCCTCCTTCGCAAAATCCCCAAACACCAAAGTTGTAGCCCGGTCCACCCTCTACAACTTTCCTTTTTACGGCAGGGCGAAATTCGCCACCGTTCGGTCGCAATCATCGTTGCAACCCAGTCCGATCTTAGCCGTTTTCTGAAAACTGTCCGATAGTTTTAAACCGTAGAGACACCTCTGTTCATCATGTTTTTACCGTCGATACAGTCCACCCCCGCCGAAACACCAAACACGAACTTTGTAGAGCGAAGTGAGATCTACACTTTTCGTTTTTACATCATCTTCAAATTCCCAACGAATCGCTCGACATCGTCCTCCGAAATCAAGATCAGCTAACCTTTTCCGCGTGTAAAAATTTCAGTTATGTCCGTCGTCGATGATGCTTTTGCTCGCAGCCTCCTGGAGTTTTCAAAATTTCACCCCGCCGTCTTCGGCTCGCCCACGTGTCGCGTCCGGGCTAGGCGCGTACGCAGGTGGCCCCGCTCCTGACCCTGGCCCACGTGTCGGTCACCGTGGGTAAGTCTGAGCCGGCGAGAAAAGTTCCAGATCCTTTTTTTCTTTTAATAAAAATAATTCCTGGAAATGCTTAATATGTTTTAATATCCAGAAATTAATAACTTTTAATTGGTAAATCCAAATAATACAAATAATATATGTTTTGGAATCAGAAAAATGTGAGGAATTCAAATATGCCATTCAAAACTTCTTTTGGGCAAATTAAATTTTCGAAATTGTTTAATTGCAACAAAAATGCCTTTTCTTAAATAATTAATAACTTTAATTCTACAACTCCAGATTCAACAAATAATATGTCTAAATCGATCAGCGCGACGAGCCCGTTCTAACTATGCATTTCTTGTTCTGAATTGAAGCATGCATCATGGTATTATTAAAAATCAGAACTGTTTATGGCAATAAAACCTGACTAAAACTCAATGAAATGCTTATTTCTTGTACCCCACACCTCACCCATGCCATGCTACATTATTACCATGTAAATTGTGCATCATTCATCATATCATGCTTGTTTGCTTGTCGCATTTATTCATATGCTTGCGCACTTTATTTATGATGGCCCTTGTTTGTTTGGTTCTTCTTCGAATAGACGCCCAGCAGGAGAATTATCAGGAACCACAGGAGTACTACCCAGATCCGTCTCTCGCTTCAACTGAGCTACCAGGCAAGCACTACCACATGCTTGCATACATATAGTACCTATTGCCTCTATATTATTCTTGCATCATTGAGTCGCGATTGCATTAAATTGAATCCCAAGTACTGTATAGCCTTTACTTTAAACCCCACCGAAGCTTGTTCCTCTGTCCCATGAGCCATTACTACAGGAGTTGTTTGAGCCATGCGGGTCGTAGAACAACATGTGTAGGGTATGTGAGTGTCTGATAGATAACGAGGTACCTAAACAACTTAACCTGAGTAGTAATGGGATAACTAATGAAAGAGGCACCGGTGAGCAATATCTGCTATTTGGTTTTTCATGCTCACTTGTGTCCCGTAGGACCCCGAGTACTTGATTCCTGTTCCTTGACTATTCGCACTATCCACATCCGGGAGGCCTTATGGACCCTCCTGAGCTAGAGCTTGATTCATTCTTATTTCTTGGGGCCACAAGTAGTTTGGGGGCTTTATTACTATCCTGTACTTATGCCATGTTACTGCTTTACTTAAGATTGTGCGTGGAGCACCTGTACTGTTTTGGATCGTGGAATGTTTTCGCGGTATCGACAAACCCAGTCACACTTTCGGGTTCCCAGTCGTTTACAGCCATTGACACAAACCTTGGGTCCGTCTCGGAACCGGCCAACTTTGTTGCGGGTGGCTTAATGGGGTGGCCCCCTGAAATATTTCTGAATCCTGTGATCGCTTTGTCGTGAATGCCTCGTTGGGTTTTGAGTTGGTTTTTCCGAGGTTGATCGAGTGTGTGTTGCTATTTGTGCACCCCTGCAGGGTAAATCTTTCTAAAAGTCGTGTCCGCGGTTATGGACGACTTGGAGCACAGTTTCTCGATCATAGACAAGTGTAACTAAAGTATCGCTTTGAAATTGACTAAGTACCTGACTAGTAAATAGTGCAATCCTCATTGAATGGTTAATAAAACTGCCAACGGATGGGGGTTGTTCGTCCGCTTTCTCGTTGGTAAGCGAGAAGGAGGATGGATCTGTTAATTATACTGTTATAACTGTTGTTTCTAATTAATGAACATCCGTCTATCATTGGTTAGGCGGATGGTTAGCGAGTATCTATAGACTTGTTAGTTATTACCTTTTGCTGCAATTGCGTCACCCCAGGTTGTGTCCCCTTTAGAGGCATAAAGACTTGCTGAGTACCCCTAGGGTCTCACACGATAAATTGTTTGATTCAGATGAACAAGTGTACTCGCAAGATGGATACTGGGTGGAGGAGACGGATGATGTTGGCAACGACCACTCAGTGTAGAGATTCCGGGAACGGGGATCCATGAGATCTGTGGGCGGGATGTGTTTATTTATGTGGCATCTTATGCCGATTTGCTTCTTATCCGTACTCGGATCTTGGTTTCCGCTTCCGCCTGATACTCTGATGTTTGATGTATGAGGAGCTATCCTAAACTATTATCTCTATCTAGGATATTTGGATCTTCCCGTATGGCGTTGCAATATTTCTATTTCTTTCAGATGGAATGGCTCTGAGGACTGTTGTATGTGGCTTGCATACATACTCACTTGTGTATGTAGTTGATCCCTTCGCCTGCCGATTACGCCGCTCGTTCTTGTCCTGATGTTCTAAAAGTGGTTAGGACGGCCGAGAGGTCTACCGTGAGTGGCCCCCGGGCGCCACCGTACTATTTTAACCACTTTTGCTCATCCAGGCATGTAACTAAGAGCGTAATTCACCGAGATAGTTACAATTTGTATCAGAGCCATCCCGCCCTTCAGGGTCTCAGCCAAATGGTCGTTGTCAGCCTAGCAAATATTTTGGTAGCTATGTATACTAGGGAAAAACAAAACGTGAGAGTAGGACAGCTTCCATTTTTCTTCTTACCCACCCACCCACCCTTTTTCTGGTAAGGAAGTGTAACGTTTTCAATCCTCTTCTAAAAATTCAAACTAGGATTCACGTGTTTTGGGTTCCATAGTACCATAGGTTGTGTGTGTGTGTGTGTGTAAATTCCTTGTCCATCTGTTGCATCCAACTTGTTATCGCTATCTGCCTTTGGTTATCAACTGTTGGTACATTCCATACCGACAGGCTTTTTTAACAGACGCGATCTATCCGATTCGTTGTATACCGACGCGATCTGTCTTACTCTTGGTTAACCGGCGCAATCTTGTTAAGGGTGTTCTTCCTTCCAGCATGCTTTCACAGAATGTGGAGTTGCTAATCTCTATCTGATAAGTGGTTTTGCGCATCTATTGGTATTTTAATGCCGAAAAATGCGGAATTTTTTTCTTTGATACATCTGTGTTTCCACACTCCTCTTCAGTCGTGTGTGAAACATTATCTATCTTCCTTTTATTGGCATGTTCATGCTAACTCATTCTTTGTCACCGACGCTTAATCCTGGAGTTTTACTTCATCATCAATTCTCTTGGGCTAATTACATAACAAGTGTCGATCCGATGCTTGTGATTGTAAAGTGGCTCTCGGCATATCTATATGACACTTATCAGGAGTGAAGTATGGTTAATGCTACCAATTGCATCCTCCAAATGATGGCGGTTATCTCCTGTGATTTTGAGTTATACCGTGATCATATCTTCATCATATTCAAGTATCTTTGGCAATCCGGAGTTTTCGCAAGGCACTACGATGGTCTATCATCTATCTATCATGCTTCACATCTTTTTGAACTCCATATCCGCAAAATTCTCTTTGATACGAGGGAATTGCATCTTTTCGCCTCTGATAGCTTTTCTTAAGGTATGAGCTTTCATCGTTCCGTTATCCAAGATCTCTTTATCTTTGTAACCGGCGATCCAATCGACAATGTGAACCAGGTGGCATTTCTTGTTCTCTTCTGAAGGACCATATAATCTATTCTGCCAGTGCATCTTCTTCAACACGAACCCGTGCTATTAATATTGATCTTTCAAAGAGCGTTGAGCTCAGGAAGTGTTTCGAGCATTTGTTCGTCTCTCTCGCCTCTTGAACTTGGTATTCTGGGAATATCTTGTTAATCCGTGGTGGTATATCTTCATGATATGCTTTCCTATTCTATATCAATGGAAGGACATGGAAGGTCAACTGTGTCTTTTCTCTCAAGCTTCGTGAACACTGCCTATGTGCAAAGTTCTCAAAGTGTGAATTCTGGCTTCTTGAAGTCACCTATCTCGACCACGTCCTTCTGCTAAATACATCGCTTCAATTCTGGAATCAGCAAGCCCATTGTTAATTCCATCTTCCATCTTCAACCAACCCGGAGTTTTTCCTTGTTGGCAAGTTATCATCGTCGTTCCGCTGAAGATTTCCTCAAGACTGCTAAATCTCTCTCAATCATTTCAAGAAGAACATGGAGTTCTTTTCACCTCTGTCTCGTTAAGTAATCTGTTGAAACCCTCTCGTTCTATCGTATATGCTCAATCCACCAGAGGCCATGAACACTTTTCAGATCTTTTGTAATCCTTCTATTCAAGTTGGTGCTATCTTTTTTTCTTTGTCTGTGTAATCTTGCAGTTGTCTCCGTGATCTTCCTTCATGTTTTTTTGGTGGCTTGTTACTCCTGGTATGACGACAACATCATCATCTTTATCTATCTTTGAATCCGGCGAATCGTTGCAGCTATGCTTGTTTTCTAACGGAGTTCCATGAGTTATCCTTGTCAAGATCTTCAGTTTGTTTTGGTAGTTGGGTTGCTTAGTTTTCCTATTCATATGTAGAGTAATGCTTTGAGTGCGGGATGGAGTAGCTACCATACCACTACTCTTATCATGCGCTTTTGTACAATGAATCGGTGAATTAATGTGATTCCACTCATTCCACGGAAGTTGGAAGTGGCCTTTATCCCTCGATACTTCTACTTCCGTCCTTGTTTTTCCAGAGTGCTCTCTCGGAGAACATAAGCAATAATATCTTGTTGGTGATCTCGTCTTTTCTACACGGAGCAAATCTTCAATTATCTGGTGGAAACCAATGCAAAATCTTCTCTGTCTTCTTCTTTGTACCGGTGCTCGACATTCCCAAACACGATGGAGGAAAATATCTATCTCTTTGTTTCATCAATTCTTTTCCTGTGGTAAAGACAATTATGGTTGATGCCATCAGCCGCAAATCTATTGCGTTAGCCTCAAGGTTAAAGAAAGCAATAGGTATCTCTGCAATAAACTCCAGATCCTCTATATTCTTTTCTTCTCGGGATCCCACCATAATCTAGCATCACCTCCTGGTCTTGAAGATATATCCGCGCACCTCAATTGCGTGATCCTTTGGTTCTTACCGGCGCAACAAGAATCTAATCCCACAATGTCTAACTCAAATCTTTCTGTTGTTAGCAAGGAACCTTATTGTATGAAGGCAATAATGTTTCCTCAGTCTTCATTTCTTAAATCCGAGAGAAGTTATAATGCTATTGTCATAGTGGTTCAAAACCTCTCCAATCTAGCTCTTTCTTCCGGCGAGACAAAGATTCATCCTCTCTAGTATCGGTAAATCTTTAATCTTAACGGTGTGTCTTTTCTTTATCCATGATACATCATCCTTTCCTTTTCTTTCACAAGTGGTTCTAGTCTTTTATCTTGTTTCTTGAAAAAACGGAGCTATGTTCATCCTACCCTTCTTGCCTCACGACAATCCTTCAATTCTTCTAACCCTTTGTGTCTCAAGCAAACGCAAGACTCGCAACAAGGCTAGCAAGTTTTGCAAGGTGTAAGGGTCGCACCATTCCGTGGTTCATCAACTTGGGAACGTGAGGGTCACCTTCGTTCCGAACACCCGCCTCTCCTTGTGTTGTTTTCTTTTTCCTAGGAATCTCGGGGCGAGATTCTTGTTTAGTGGGGGAGAGTTGTAGCATCCCAATTGTCTAACAATTGCAATGCTACTATCCTATTCCATATATATGCTACTTCCTACATATAATTGTTGCATCATAATTATATCATGCTCATGTCATCATGCCACCTTGCATTTGAGCATCATATAAAAACCCTTTCCATTTGGTTCTTCTCTCATATGCATTAGTAATTGTTTTTGCCTCTTGATATATTGTATTTGGTTATTGATAAATGCTTGATGCCCAAGTTGAGTTGGGGGCATATCTTTTATTCAACTCCATCACCTTTCTTTGTCACCACCTTATAATTCTACCATCCCATTTAAGGTGAGCATTTGCATCTTATTTTGTTATTAAACTCAAGCTCATTACTAGGGGGTATGGATCCTTATCTTTGAGCTACATGCCTCCATACATGGTCCCATATTATTTTCATAATATGCAGTATGGGAGCCTACATGACCATCCTTGCATGGCTAAGTGGAGTAGTGTCCTTTTGTTTTCCTTTATATGGTTCTATTGAATTATGGGCTTATTTGAATGCAAGGTGGCCATATGAAATAAATGGGGAATACACACCCATTATAATTTCTCCCTTTATTCAAACATGCCCATTATTCCAAATGTATCATGAGCAAGGAAAATAATCCCTTCCTTTGTTTGTAAAATCATCCTCTAGGTGGGGTACCATTATTTCATGTCACAGGAAATATAGGCACCAAACTCCATATCTCTCTATCTCCCTCCGTTTTTTCTCTTCCATGCTTAATATTGCATGTCACATGTGGTAATAAGCCTTTTATCTAGTCACATTTTTTTAAACCGTTTAAAAATTATGAAAGGTTTTCTTGTTTGACTAAAAGTAAAAGTTGACACTAAGTCCGTCTAAAGTTTTGGCCTAAAACTAGTCTCATCTAGTCTAGTTTGGACTATATAAAACTCCAGTCTTCTTTTTTTTCAAAATCCTAATCACGTGTACATATACACAGATACACCCACATCTATACACACTACACCCAAATCTGTTTACACGCCTCTGCAACCTCACGTGCAGACACCCCATATCCCTACCAAGCTAGGTGCTCATCAAGCCATCGATCAAATCCCAGCCGGTTAAACTCGCGTCCTTCCCTGTACCACTTTTGATCGTTGCTCAACCTGAACCTGGTAGACCGAAGCCACCCTCCTGGTCTCTCCCTGGCTCGTCCAAGAGAAGCCCCAAAGCGACCATCTAGGTGATCTGGACCCCTTCTCTTGGTTGCAACCACACCACCCCACCAGTTGGACACGCCCTGTTTATCTTCGCTCTCGCCACGTGATCTCCAGGTTGGACATGCCCATGCCAAGCCCGTGCTCGGCCTCCCTCCTTTCTTGTTGTCCACAAATCAACATGCCACAACTTGTCCTCATCCCCTCCTCACCTGCCCCTGGATCGAGATCCATTCCCATCTTCTTCCTCGCCAAGCCAAACCGCACCATGTCCATCACCTCACCGATCATCCACCGCCACCATCTCGCAGCCGTCCTGTCTTCGATGCCACCGTCGCGTCGCCTGCCTCCTCGTCACCTTCTTCACAGGGACAAGTCCCTTGGACCGAAGCAGTACAAGGACACACAGTGTAGCAGCTGGCGTCGCCCGCCTCGCCTATGCAGCGCCGCCTGTCTACCTCTTCGCCGTCCCTTATGCCTCCGGCCGAGACAACCGTCCCCAGACCCACCATGGTAAGCTCCCCTCTCATATCCCTGGCCTCGCCCTTCCTCTGTGTCGCCGGCACCGCGCGCAGCCGCCTCTCGCACGACGCACGCCGCGCGCACGCAGGCAGCGCTCGCCGCGCGCGCGACCAATAGCAGCAGCGAAACCGCGCGCACCCTCTGTTCTTCGCCTTGCCCCGTCCGCTGCAGTCCTCCTTCGCAAAATCCCCAAACACTAAAGTTGTAGCCCGGTCCACCCTCTACAACTTTCCTTTTTACGGCAGGGCGAAATTCGCCGCCGTTCGGTCGCAATCGTCGTCGCAACCCAGTCCGATCTCAGCCGTTTTCTAAAAACTGTTCGATAGTTTTGAACCGTAGAGACACCTCTGTTCATCATGTTTTTACCGTCGATACAGTCCACCCCCGCCGAAACACCAAACACGAACTTTGTAGAGCGAATGCTTTTGCATGGGCCTTGCAAATCTCCACCACCTCTTCTCCTTGGGTTTTGTCCTTGTTTTTAAAGTGGATCTTGCCTTTTGTTTTCATCTCAAGTGATTCTTAATCTTTTGTTGAGCTCCACCTTTATCTCTCTTTTACCACCACCATGTTTGCACCACAAGCCTCACCACCTTGTTCTTTTCTCCCTTCCACCCTCACCACCCCTCTTTTGAGTATGTTCCCATGCACATGACAATGCTTCAACCAAAACCCTAGGCACACACCCCCTCTTGGCCACATCTTTACTTGCTTGAGCTTGCCATGATCATGTGAAAGCCCCAAAAATCCTAAGATCCTACCCTACCCCCTCTCTCTAATCCCCTCTCTAAACCCTAACCCTAACTCACCTCTCTCCATGCGGAGCACTCCTAGCTCCCTCCCTCTCTCATTCTTTCTCTCTCTCTGCCAACTTGGCCCTAGCTACCCCTCTCTAACCTAACACCACCCTAACTTGAGTCCCTCCTAAACCCTAACCGAGGCTGACCTAGCTAAACCCGAGCCTCTCCCTACCCTCTCTCTTTCTCTCTGCCAGCCAGCCCTACACCCGAGCCTCTCCTCTCTCTGGCCCACCTGCAGCCACACCATGCCCCTGCCCCTGCCCTGATCGGCCACGCCGAGCACGTGAAGGAGGGGGAGGAAAAGGTGACCGAGGCCACCTTTTTCTCTACCCCGCTCCCCCACGGCACCTCCCCTCTCCCTCTCGCCTTTATCTTTTTCCCCACGCCTCCTCTGCCTCCCCAGATCCCCAGGGCCTGCCCTTCCTCGCCCTTCTCCTCCCCACCAACTGCTGCTACCCCTCTCTCCTCCGTTGCCGTCCACCGTCGGCCTCCTCCATCTCCTCGTTGTTAAAGCCGGTGGCGTGGCGATCTTGGGTGTCGAGGAAGCCCGCCGCAGTCCCGGCGACGTCCCCGTACACGCCAGCGAGGAGGAGAAGCCCCGAACCTGCCGCAGTACCGTGACACCGACGAGAAACCCTAGCTCCGGGTGCGCCTGCAACGCCATCACCCTGCTGCTCCCCGTCCCGATCCGAGCCCGCCAACGAGCCCGCGGTGAGCGCCCGACCCTCCCAGACATCCTCGCCGTCGCAGTCGTGTCCTGGAAACTGACCGCGAACGCCGGCGCACAGAGCCTCGGGTCTTCTTCTTCTTCCTAGAATCTCGGGGCGAGATTCCTGTTTAGTGGGGGAGAGTTGTAGCATCCCATTTGTCTAACATATGTAATGCTACTTGGTCTAGTAATATAATGGCTACTTCCTACATATAATTGTTGCATCATAATTATATCACGCTCATGTCATCATGCCACCTTGCATTTGAGCATCATTTAAAACCCTTTTCATTTGGTTCTTCTCTCATATGCATTAGTAATTGTATTTGGCTCTTGATATATTGTTTTTGGTTCTTGATAAATGCTCGATGCCCAAGTTGAGTTGGGGGCATATCTTTTATTCAACTCCATCACCTTTCTTTGTCACCACCTTATAATTCCACCATCCTAATTACCCATGAGCTTTTATTTTCTTTCGACATTTAATCTAGCTCATGTGGGTTGGGATGGATCCAATTCTTTTTCCTTTAGCTTGGCTTTATTCCATATTTTGGAATGCATGTGCATAAATGCCATGATCATTGTTTTGTTGTCACAAGATAAAACATAGCATTTAATGCCCATGCATGGGCCATGCAAATCACCACCATTCTATTCTTTTGGAATTTACTTGGATTTTTGAGTGGAGCATGGTTCTTTGAGAATTAATTCATGTTGGCTCTATTCTCTTGCTTTTACCATAAAACCCTACCCCTTGATTGATCTCTCCTTGCCATATGCACCAAGTTCTCCACCTCCATCCATCTCACATGTGCATGCTTCCATGCATGATCATGTAAGAACTTTCCTCATAAACCCCACATTTTTCCTTCTCTCTTGAGTTTTGCTTCACCATCACCTTGGTCTAAACCACCTCATCCCCTCCACCTTTGCTTGATCTAGTTGGCATGTGGAGAAAACCTAAAAGACCATAACCAAACCCTAAATCCTAACTTTTTGCTCTAATTCCTCTCCCTCTAAAAACCCTAGCCTAAGTCACCCGAGCCGAGCTACCACCCTAATCTCTAGCTTCGGCTACCCTCAAACCTGGCTCTAGCTACCCCCTCTCAAACCCTAACCTAACCAAGCCCAACCCTAGCTCCATGCCGAGCATGACCTAGCTAACCCGACCCTCTCTTTCTCTCTCGCTCTCTCCCTGCCATGCTGGCCCCACACCCGAGCTACCCTCTCTCCCTGGCCCACCTGGCAGCCCCTGACCTAGCCACGCCCTGCACGTGAGGGAGGAGAAGGACAAAGGTGGCCGAAGCCACCTTTTTCTCTACCCTGATCCCCACGGCGCCTCCCCCTCCTCTTCTACTTTTTCTCTTTCCCCACGCCTCCTTTGCCTCGCCTAGATCCAACCCGAGCCGTGCACTACCTCCTCTTCCTCCCCTGCTACCCCACAGCCATCACGGCGGCCACCGTCGGCCTCACCTTCCTCCTCCTCGTCCAACCGGTGGCATGGCGATCTTGGCTGTCGGGGAGGACCAGCCATCCCTCTGCGTCGTCCTTGAACACCGTAGCGAGGAGGAGAAGCCACGGACCTGCCGCAGTTCCGCGACGCCGACGAGAAACCCTAGCTCTGGGTGCGCCTGCAATGCCGTCGCCCTGCTGCTCCCCGTCCCGATCCGAGCCTGCCAACGAGCCTGCGGTGAGCGTCAAATCCTCCCTGACACCTCCTTCCTCGCCGATGCTTCCTGTTCTCGCCGGACCACCCGTCGAGCGCCCTCTGTGCGCCGGCGAGCGTGTGCGTCTGTTCGCTGCTGTGTCACAGGAGAACTCCTAGCCGCGTTTCCCTTAACCAACACCAACCCCAAGCCACCGCAGTGGTCACCGACGCCTGCGCGCACGCATCGCGTCGCGGGTTCGAGCCCCCACTGCGCCGCGTTATCCGTCCGTCAGTTCGCCAGATCGTGGAGAAGAGAAACAGTAGCCGCACGTGTTTTGCAAATTCCCCCCAGCCTTTTGGTTTTCTATACCCACGCTCCACCCGAACCCCACCTGTCAGCCGCTGTTGTATTTTTTTTACAAAAGGCACCCCAGGTTCAGCAGCCTCAACCCGCAGCCCCTAGCGCCGCCAGGTGTCACTCCCGCATCGGCTGCACGCGCGTGTGGGTCTGCTTAACACCGGCCCCGCTCGTTAGTGGGGGTGGCTAGATAGATCCCGAGTGAGAAAAGACCACCGCGCGCCGATGTCCGCCAGACAGCTCTGGTCCCACCCGTCAGCGACTGGGGCTAGATTTATCTGGGTATAAAAAGTCTGCCTGTTTATCCGTTTTATTAAAACAAATCCAGAAATGGTTAAATTCAAATTCAAATCTGTCTTAAATAACTTTTCAATTATAAATCTAAATAAAACAAATGATATATGTTTTGGAATCAGAAAAATGTGAGGAATTCAAATATGGCATTCAAAATAATGTTTGACCACTTTAAATTTTCGAGATGATTAAAATTACAAATAAAATGCCCTTTTCTTAATAAATTAATAACTTTAAATCTATAACTCCAAATTTAACAAATAAGATGTCTAAATCGATTAGCGCGACGAGCCCGTTCTATCTACGAATTCCATGTTCCAAATTGAAGCATGCATCATGTCATTAGTAAAAATCAGAACTGTTTATGGCAATAAAACTGGGCCAAATAAATAATAAAATGCTTTATTCTTGTACCCCACACCTCACCATGCCATGCTACATTAATGCCATGTAAATTGTGCATCATTCATCATGGCATGCTTGTTTGCTTGTCGCATATTATTCATATGCTTGTGCACTTTATTTATGTTGGCCCTTGTTTGTTTGGTTCTTCTTCAAATAGACGCCCAGCAGGAGAATTATCAGGAATCACAGGAGTTCTACCCAGATCCATCTCTCGCTTCAACTGAGCTGCCAGGCAAGCACTACCACATGCTTGCATACATATAGTACCTATTGCTTCTATCTTATTCTTGCATCATTGAGTCGCGATTGCATTAAATTGAATCCCAAGTACTGCATAGCCTTTCTTTTTAGACCCCACCGAAGCTTGTTCCTCCATCCCATGAGCCACTACTACAGGAGTTGTTTGAGCCATGCGGGTCATAGAACTGCATGTGTAGGGTATGTGAGTGTCTGATGGATAATGAGGTACCTAAAAAACTTAACCTGAGTAGTAGTGGGATAACTAATGAAAGCGGCACCGGTGAGAAATATCTGCTATTTGGTTCTTCATGCTCACTTGTGTCCTGTAGGACCCCGAGTACTTGATTCCTGTTCCTTGACTATTCGTACTATCCACATCCGGGAGGCCTTATGGACCCCCCCTGAGCCAGAGCTTGATTCATTCTTACTATCCTGTACTTATGCCATGTTACTGCTTTACTTAAGATTGTGCGTGGAGCACCTGTACTGTTTTGGATCGTGGAATGTTTTCGCGGTATCGACAAGCCCAGTCACACTTTCGGGTTCCCAGTCGTTTACAGCCATTGACACAAACCTTGGGTCCGTCTCAGAGCCGGCCAACTTTGTTGCGGGTGGCTTAATGGGGTGGCCCCCTGAAATATTTCTGAATCCTGTGATCGCTTTGTCGTGAATGCCTCGTTGGGTTTTGAGTTGGTTTTTCTGAGGTTGATCGAGTGTGTGTTGCTATTTGTGCACCCCTGAATGGTAAATCTTTCTGAAAGTCGTGTCCGCGGTTATGGACGACTTGGAGCACAGTTTCTCGATCATAGACAAGTATAACTAAAGTACCGTTTTTAATCTGACTAAATACCTGCTTAGTAAATGGTGCAATACTCATGGAATGGTTAATAAAACTGCCAACGAATGGGTTGTTCGTCCGCTTTCTCGTTGGTAGGCGAGAAGGAGGATGGATCTGTTAATTATGCTGTTATAACTGTTGTTCTTAATTCACGGACATCCGTCTATCATTGGTTAGGCAGATGGTTAGCGAGTATCTATAGACTTGTTAGTTTTATCTTTTGCTGCAATTGCGTCACCCCAGGTATATGTCCCCTTTAGAGGCATAAAGACTTGCTGAGTACCCCTAGGGTCTCACACGATAAATTGATTGATTTAGATGAATAGGTGTACTCGCAAGATGGATACTGGGTGGAGGAGACGGATGATGTTGGCAACGATCACTCGGTGTAGAGATTCCGGGAACGGGGATCCATGAGATCTGTGGGCAGGAGGTGTTTATTTATGTGGCATCTTATGCCGATTTGCTTCTTATCCGTACTCGGATCTTGTCTTCCGCTTCCGCCTGATACTCTGATGTTTGATGTATGAGGAGCTATCCGAAACTATTATATCTATCTAGGATATTTGGATCTTGCCGTATGGCGTTGCAATATTTCTATTTCTTTTAGATGGAATGGCTCTGAGGACTGTTGTATGTGGCTTGCATACATACTCACTTGTGTATGTAGTTGATCCCTTCGCCTGCCGATTACACCGCTCGTTCTTGTCGCGATGTTTTGGAAGTGGTTAGGACAGCCGAAAGGTCTACCTATGAGTGGCCCTTGGGCCCCACCGTACTATTTTAACCACTTTCGCTCATCCAGGCTTGCAACTAAGAGCGTAATTCACCGAGGTAGTTACAAGCAACTATTAAGACATGTGCCTGGATCTCACATATGGCATCAGAGCCGACCCTTGCGATTACACGGGTGTGTGCGGGTCAGTGGCGGGATATGTGGAGCATGGCGCGTGTGGCCCAGAGTGGACACGGCATGGCACATGTGCCGGCACTGGACGCACAGACGCGTGCCAAGAGGGAACGTTCCTGGGGTGTGCTTGATCGATGAGGGCATCGATCTTCTAAAGGGTAGGTGTATGTGAGATCCAGGCACATGGCTTAATAGGATTGATAGGATACCCATATCAACAAGTTGCAACTTCTTTTCTGGGAGCTCATTCGAAAAGAACTCTAAGGTTAAGCGTGCTTGGCCTAGAGCAATTCTAGGATGGGTGACCGACCGGGGAGTGGTAACCGGGTGCACACGAGTGAGGACAAAGTGCGCAGAAAAGAATAGTGTTGGTCTGTGGGGCTAGTCTAGATATCCTATTAAGCTACCAGGGTTGACACCCCCCGGGCCCAGGAGTGGACGGGGTGTTGCATGGGCATTAAATGTTATGTTTTATCTTGTGACAACAAAACAATGATCATGGCATTTATGCACACGCATTCCAAAATATGGAGTAAATCCAAGCTAAAGGAAAAAGAATTGGATCCATCCCAACCCACATGAGCTAGATTGAATGTCGAAAGAAAATAAAAGCTCATGGGTAATTAGGATGGTGGAATTATAAGGTGGTGACAAAGAAAGGTGATGGAGTTGAATAAAAGATATGCCCCCAACTCAACTTGGGCATCAAGCATTTATTAAGAACCAAAAACAATATATCAAGAGCCAAATACAATTACTAATGCATATGAGAGAAGAACCAAATGAAAAGGGTTTTATATGATGCTCAAATGCAAGGTAGCATGATGACATGAGCGTGATATAATTATGATGCAACAATTATATGTAGGAAGTAGCCATTATATTACTAGACCAAGTAGCATTACATATGTTAGACAAATGGGATGCTACACCTGCAGACTCTCGATTGCTTGAAGGAAAAGAAGAAGCTAAAGATAGAAAGTTTGAAGGGGAAAACCCTAACTTGTAACCGAGTCGACCTGCTACCTGAGACCTAGCCTATCTATATAAAGGCTAGGAGGGGCGGCGAGAAGGACACACGCAACCCTAGTTTCCCCAACCCTTGCCAGATTGCATCTGCGCACCATTGTAACTTTCGACTCCTTCGATAATTCCACGAGCAGACAAGCAGGAGTAGGGACCTCTACGAGGCCTGAACCTGGGTAAATCCTTTGTCCCCTATGTGTTTGTTTGCTAGCCGATAGATGTCTCCATCGCTCCCTCCTTCTCCAAAACCCAAGTCCATAACAATGAGCATTGATGAGTTAAACCCTCGTCAGTGAGAGTTTTAGACGTACATAAAGTTGGGAAAATTAACCAGATGCAGCTAGATCATGTCGTCGTCGGTGCTGCACTGCCGTAGGGGCTGGTAGCACAGCTCGAAGACCTCGGTGGGATGCTCCCATCATGATGGTTACTGGCCTTCTTTGGTGTTGGCCCACGGGTGTCACTCCATGCCTTTTTGTTGGAGCTTCCGGACTTCCGGTCATGACAAGACCACAAGATGACACTTATTCTATCTTTGTCTTCATTTTTTCCTAATTTTTTAGTGATTCATATGATGGTTTGAAATTGGAAGTACAAAGTATATTCTCCCATTCTCCTGACCATCCAATCAGCTGTTATATCCATTGCCATTTTTGTAGATAATTTGTTCTGAATTTCTTCAAATCCAGTTTTGGGAAGATGCAAAAATTATTATGCATATGTATTTTTTTTGCGAAATAACTTTGTATTACTCAAGAAGCATCGACAATTACAAAATCTAGACAAGTGTCAGCTAAACCCTCAGAACTAGAGGATAACCACACTACTGCACGGGCTTTTGTTCTAGCATAATTAGCCATAAAATGGCTACTAATATTTTGACCTCTCTTTACATGAGTAATACAAGTTTGACAAACTTTTAGCAAGTTTTTATCTCCTCCACCATGGTTGTGTAAACTGAGCGATCCAAATCTTCAATGCGTAGTAGTTTGATTAATTCCAAACAATCTGACTCAATAATTAGTGGCTGAATACACCACTGCTGTTGTAACATCCCAAAACTTCAATCCAAGCTTATCAAGATCTAAATCATCCAAAAATAGGGTTATCAAAAACTTTTCCAAATTTAAAATGAAAGCATTCATATATGTGTGCATTTAAAATAGGAGTTGTTTGAATTGCCATGATTGAGTGATCTAATGCTTGTAAAATGTTTCTTAGGTGATTTAAACATCATCTACATCGTTCCCAAACTTTTCCTAAAGAAAATCAAATCAAAAAGAATTAAAATGGAGGAATGGTCATTTTGGCCATTTTAATCCACTACACTACTTGGAGTGTTCCTAGCACTCAATTCTTAACAGAAACAATTCTTGATCTTTGTACCCCTTGTTAGTACACATAATGAGGTACCAAGGACCACCTTTGGGTCTGCTAAAAACATTCTGTTGCTTATTTTAAGTTGCATTTGAAAATTGAATCTAATGCTTATGCATAGATCACCCCTATTTCGAAACCCCTCTATTTGAGCTCCACTTTCAAAACCCTTGCAACCAGAGACTACCTAGCACTAGTGGAGATCACTCAAAAAATTTGAAACCAAAATTCAAAACTTTTTCTCTTGCGGCCATTTCCTCAAACACCTTGTGGGCATAAATCTGGCCAAATTCAAAACACTGTTTTGAGCAGTGATCTTGGTCACCATTTGTGCCTAACCTTGTCCCCTTGTTCCCCCAGTACCAGCCCTACCCTTTGCTAGCCCGGCCAAACCCTGTGCACACGACCAAATGGTCATGGCCATTAAGGCCGAGCACCTTGAGCACCCCCACCGGTGACATCGTGCCACAGCCGCCGCCAGCCTCTCTCGCCATGTCTAGCACGTCGCTAGTAGTCCACCTCCACCGTCCAACCAACCCCAGGCCAGAGACAGAGAGCAGAGCGGCCAGGAACCACCGCGCCCGGAGCTGGTCGACCATGTCGACGCCGCCCGCAGAGCACGCCCTATCCCCGCTCGACCAGACCGCCCCTTGGCCGCAGCACGCGCCCGCCGCTCCACCTCGACCTGGAGAACACCCCAGACATCCCCGCTGGCCGCCCAATGCCTCACAGCCACCGCTCGCCGTGGACACCGCCGCCTCTGCCGCGCAGAGCGCCACCTTGCCCAGACCGCGTGCCACCGCCCCTACTGCTGCATTCAATGCCTAGAGCACCGCCAGGGAACCACACGTTGATCGCCACCCGCAGCCATGCCTCTACCCCGCCGTAGCCATGTCGCCACCATCGCCTACCCATCCCGCTCGGTCTCACCGTCGGGCCTATAAAAGGAGCCCTCCCCAGCCTCTTCTCTCCACACCATTCCACTCCCCTCACCTCACTGAACCTCACCCACATCTAGCCGGAGCAAGGCGAGCTCTGCCTCGCCGGAATTGGAGCCGGAGCAGCCGCGGCAGGAGGAGAAGGGCGCCACTGATTGCGACCACCCCAAGCTCCGCCGCAACCGCGCCTCGCCTCGCCGTCGTCTTCCACTTTGTTTGCCCGTCTCGCCGACCCCGCTGGAGCCCTGGCACGTCCCCAGCAGACCCCCACCGAGCCGCTAGGGTTCGAGCTCGCCGGTGACCTGTTCGTCGTTGACGACGACCCTCAGCCGTAGATTCCCCTTCTAATTCTACGGCCCACAGCGCGCGTACCGTTTCGCGTGTTAAGTGCCGCTGACAAGCGGAACCCCCTGTCAGCTGAGCCCCGTGCCGCGGAGCGCCACTGGGCCGGCCCAAGTCGTTTCCCGCGCTAGCCCACACATTCAAATCTGGATTTTTCTTTTTAGTTAAATCTAGTTTCTGTCCACTATTTTAAAATTTAATTCTGGGAGTTTTTCAAATCCAAATAGCATGAAACTAATTTAGCCTGAAAGCTATTAAGATGATCTATCCAAGCCCGTTGGATTTAATTAAATTAGAGTTATAGATCTCTCCTAGTAAAAATAAGAATACAGAAGCATTTGCAGCTTGCAACATTTTTATAAAATCAACCAAGTTAGCTTTTGAGTTGATTCCAACTCTCAAAAATCACATTTCATCATATCTATCCAAATATGTAGTAATATTAAGGTTTACATGCAGTGACTTTGGACTAGTACCAAAATAATGCTATATAGGCATTTCTAGTCACTTTAAATCATTAAATAATGAACTTAAACCAAAGTAATGTTGATCCAACCTTTAATTCTCATTCCCACATGTTAGAATATGTGGTGAGGACCTGTGTCCACATGATCCCATATTGTAGGTGGTGAATATTAAATCTTAGTTAATTTTTTTAATGAGTAGAAATTACTTTTCTAAAATAAAAAGAATGAAACTATGGAATTAAACTTGTGATGCTTGTGATGATAAAAGATCATCCAAGGTGTGTATTAGAATGCTACTTAGCCTAGTTAAGTATTGTTTGGTGATTGTGTACTCCGTATGTATTTATAGACGATAGTACCGACCAAGCTTTCGAGGAGGAGGAGTTCTACCAAGAAGAAGAAGAAGAATAAAACTTCAACCACTGCACCAACCAAGGCAAGCTACTACTAGCAAGCTAGCACTTTTAAGTGCAAGCCACCATTAACAGTGCAAGCTAACACTTGCAAGTTTAGTACTTAGCAAGTTAGGACCAAACTAGATGGTTTAGCAAAGATGCCTTAAGCATGCTTTGATCACACCCCCTTTGACTAGTAGTACCCCAAGTCTTATTTACAAGTTTCACTCCCTTAGTTTACACAAAGTTCTTTACTTGTTTTGAAGGTAGCATAAAAAGTATAAAACTTGACCTATTTAGAACCCTTTAGATGTCATTCTATGGCATGAGATTGAACCCCTCTTTTCCACCTTAGTGAACACTCTTAACTTAGTAGGTTAGAGTAGATCCAAAACTTGAGTCACTTTAGATGGGAGCACTTGGTGAAAATGAATTATGAAAACCTTGGAATGATGAGTCATTCTATTAAGATGTTTTGACATGTGTTGAGAAACACAAATGGTTGATGATGATGAAAATGTTGAGGCATGAGTCTTAACCCTTTTATAAAACTGATGGTTGGATTCGGATGCGATACCATTCCAAATTTACCATACAACCACACTACCTGAATTGGGTAAGGCTTAGCTGGAAATTTATATGCATTAGTATTAGTTCCCTCACGGGAGAGGTCTGAGCTGAGGCTACCTCTCATGATGTCCACCTATGCAGTGCCCAAGATGACTGATGGTCATGGTTGGGAGGCCATGCTCATAGGAGAGGTGCTTATATTAGGGCGTGTAAAGGGAAGGTTATGTTTGATTATCTGCATACTAAGTATGATGATTCGGGGTTATCCCTGATAGATGTATCAAATCTTGTGGTGAAAGTGTACCACCTCTACAGAGTGTCAAACTATTCTAATAGCCGCGTCCGTGGTTATGGACAGTTGGAATGGCCATACTGTTTCGTTGTCAGATGTTTTCTAAATAACTTGAAATGAATGATGAATCTTGACTTGAGCACAACAGGGTTGTGTTTATGACAATAGTTTTTCCCAACTTAAGTGATTCTAGAGTTTTACTTTATCTTTCTTTGCTTCAGAACTCAGCTTAGGTTTCAAACTTAACTTTATAGTTAAACATAGAGTTAGCACTTTAATCTAGATTCATAATACTTGTTAGTGGTAGTTTGCGAGTACTTAAAGAGTACTCATGGCTTTTGTACCTGGCTATTATCATGGCCAGACTATGAAGGAGACTATCAAGATGATGGCCAACAGGACAGCTATGATAACTAGGACTATCTGCCTTTGTCAGCATTGCCTGTGCCCCTGAAGATGGACCCCACCGCTACACTTATCTTTTATTTCCGCTGCTTGTTGTATTAAGACTGGATCATGAGATCCTTATTTGTGTAAGACCTTAAGTATGGTTTGTAATGGATGATGTACTGTGATATCCAATCCGTTATGTCTCGCAAAAATGGTAATCCTGGGATTGCGAGGTATGGCATAACGGGCATCTGGGATTAAAAATCCGGGTGTTGACAGCAGTGCCAGGGATAAAACTTCTAGTACAGCCCTTAATTCATCTTCAAGTGCATCCCTACAATTGAACAGCTGACGGCATGAGGATATCACAATATCGCCCTTGTGATCATGAACAATTATTATGTATATGTAGTTTTCTTCGCATAAAGAGAAAAAGTGTACAGAAACAACAGGTCTAGCCAGTCTTGCATCATTTATTTGATATACTATGCTTAGCTCTATGGATAATCTGTGAGAAATAATTATTGAGGCGGGCCAGTTTCCAAGTCGTCCAGCGAGGACACAACGGACGGGGTCGGAGGTCACCATGCAAGTGAGTAACTGTGTCGCAAATTGGGGCACCTCGGAGACAGCCGCAGGACAACAATGTCGGAAGAGCACCCAACCCCACATCACCGCCGATTATGGTCAATTGGCTGCAAGGGAGAGCTTCGGTTGGGTCGAGGGATGTCGTATAGGTGAGAATCCGTGTTGGGATGCCGGAGCGGCTAGCTGACGCCTGCAACACCAGAGTAGCACCCAACCGACGCCACAACCACTAGGCAGAGAGAGATGGTGGTTAGGGAGAGCTTTTGTAAGGAATTGTTCAGGGTAGGCAGTGGCATAGAGGAAGGGAGGACGAGCAGCTAGGGTACTCCCCAATGCATGTGGAGCTTCCTTTTTTGGTGGAAGTGGAGGAGGAATGTATCTGGTGCACCCAGTGCACCCAAGTTATGGTTAACACTTCCAAAAAATTCTGAAAATTCGAATAAAAAATCATGAGATAGATACCAGTTGTTTCTAACATTTCAGAAATTTTGAAACTGGGATTTTGTAGCACAACTCAAAGAACAAAAATGACAAATTTATTACTACTAGTAGTGTTAATGGGCCAAGTTCAAAGTCCAACTCACGATGGGTACTATTCAATGTCAAATTCATCTATTTATTTTCTCAGCTTGTATTATAAATTTGGATTTGAAGCTTTGTGGCATGTTAGATTCAATTAGTATCTATGTCATAATATTTTCTTCCAAAATTTTCAAAACTCCTAAATATGTTAATCCATGTTGGGTGCACCGGGTGCACATGAAATCCTAGTGCACCGGATATTCTCCCAAGGTGGAGGTGTCAGTGGAAGATTCATATAGGGAGAGCTGGAGAGGTCTGAGCGGTCGTGGTGGGGGTGGGGTTAGGGGAGGGGAAGGACACACGAAGCAAATCAATGGAGGTGGAGGTTGTCAGACTTCATAGGACTTCAAGGTGAGTGGTGTTTGCAATAATCACGTCGACTGTCGACTGAACCATCGATGAGGTCTGTAGTGGTGGCATGGCTGAAAAGCCGATGGACAAGCAAGGAGTGAGCAAAATTGAAAGAACATGATCTTATATTTTCTTCAATTACGTATATTTTTCTCGTTGCAATGCATGGAGTATGTTTCCTAGTCGTTTAAAAATGGCACAAGATGGGTCGACGAATGTGAAAGCTAAGATTTTGGTTCCTCATGCGAACTTAACTCTAGATGCCAACGGAATCTTTTGAGGCATGTTGATTTCGGATATCAGTGTCTGTACGGACCATATTTTTTTGGTTACGTCTCCCTGATTTGAACTTGATAACATTGCTCAATGGATCAGCCATTTAGTGAGGTTGCTAGGTTCGCTATATCAGCCTCTCATTAGAAGAAATGTGTTTATGATGGATTTTTCTTTGCTCATGCCTCCCTGTTTCAAACTTGATAATGTTGATCAATGCATCATCTATTTATTCAGGATGGTGGATCCCCCAAGTCAGCACTCATTAAAAGAAATGTGTGTAGGATGGACTATATTTTTCCACTCGCGCATCCCTGTTTCGAATTTGATAACATTGCTCGATGCATCTGTTGTTTAGTCCCACATGTCAGTCTCTCATTAGAAGAAACGTGTGTATGATGAACTTTTATTCTTCACTCGTGCCTCCCTATTTTAACCTTGGCAATATTGCTTGATGCATCAGTCGTTTGCTCTAACTGCTGGGTCCCCGATATCAGCCCCCTCTATAAAGGAAACATATGTATGTTGGACATTTTTATGTCGCGTGCGCTGTTTTAACGAGGGCCTAAATCCTGTCTGTCACATGCTTCAGATCCTTGGATTTAAACTCTTATTCATGAGGGCCTGAATCTTGTCTGTCACATGCTTCTGATCCATGCGCACTGCGCAGTGCTCACCTCGCCATTCTTCCTACTTGGATTTAAACTTCCATGGGAGGTACCTCTTTGAAAGATTGTTTCGACGGCGGAAAGTGACGTCGCCCGCTATTCTCGGTTTCTTATCAACCCGAGGAGCAAAGTAGTGGCAAAACAACACCACCAAAGACATCACCCTGACAAATCCTTCGCACATATGTGCGAACGTGGCTAGCGATAGTAGAGCATTAGGGTGGATCTGAACAAGGTGAAAGGCATATGAAGCCATCACCTCTAGGAAGAAGTCGGAAAAAAGGGAACCTGGCCTATCTTCAAAAAGCAACAATAAATGGGCATCTCCCCTTCATTGACACCCCCGCTAGGGCAGCAGAGCATGGTAGATATTTTCCCATGGCATTCATCGGCTACGAGAATCCCCAAGGCCTCAAGTTTGAGCTGGTCTACAGTGGGAGGAAGGCGGGCTCTCGAGGGCTTGCGATGCCCCGGAGCTCCAGATAGAATTCTAGTTGAAGACCCCTTGAGTCCTGAGCTCAACATCGGTGCCATGACAATGTGATGGGACAAGGTTCGAGGTGAAGGAAGAAGTGTGAATGGAGGATGCGTCGAGCAGAGGGGCAACATGTACTGTTACTTTATAGGCCCAGGCCTAGGAAACCTATCCACCCACCCTCTGCTCACAATTACTATCAAAGCCATCTATTGAATGACGGATGGCTCCGATTGCACATCTCAAGGCCAACACGACACCTTGCAGGCAGGCGAGGTAGAGACTCACATGATAAAGTTATGATGGCAGTCGCATGCCCACTCGGGATAAGGACACCACCCTAGCCAAACACGATCTGGCTGGAGCACTCCCGAGGGCTATTTTTGCATCTATGGGAGCAGGGGTATCCCAGATAGTGACAAGCGGACTGCGACCCGAGAAGAGGCACGCGCGGGGGGTACAACCGAGGTGTCCTCATAGGGCCCAGCGGCACCCCCGCCAACGATCTCGATCCGGATAGATTGTCGGGCGATAGGAATTAGGCTAACACCATCAGCGACAACGCGCTCAGCTTCGACGATCGTCCTCCTCTGTGCAACGGGCTCTCATCAGCTTCGACACCCACAAGATCTACGTTGGCGTCGACGAGTCCTGCATTCACCTGCAGCACGTCGTCAAAGGAGGGGAGCCACCCCTTAGTGCGGCTCGCGATCCGCGTATCACTCGCCTCGCCAGCTGCACTAAGGTAATGATGACTGCGCCTGACGCAGGAGCAAGCAAAGACCTGACAGAGGACCTAGAGACAACACCGAAGGTACCTAGGACTAGGGGTCCTCCACTAGAGAGGCCATAAAACGTGTTGCAGCAGGCAGTAGAGAGCCTAACCACTCCCATAGCTCCTATAGCAGATCCGTCTCAGGCACAAGTCGAGCTAGAGGAGACCCGACTAAAAATATTAGCAGGGGCAAAGAAAGTAGCAGCACTTCAGTAGTCATTGAACATCACGCTGCGCGAATATGCAAAGGCAAACATGATTAGTCCCACCCGTATGGACGATGTGAAGATTAGGGGTAGAAACCTCATTAGTGAGATAAACAAGGAATATGTGCCTAGGCCAGGAGAATCAGGTAACCCCATGTCAGTGGGTCTGCCGAGGTATTGTACCCCAGCAAAGAACCATAGGACAGCTGATGTAGCAACATTCGAGTTAGAGGGTCTGACTAGTGAAGCCCGAATAAGGCGGCAAGAAAGAGTCACTGAGTCAATAAAAATTGCTAACAAACAGAATGAGGAGTTTCTCAAGGCAAACCCGGCAAGGGTAGGAGGCTCGAAGGTCGTTCATTCGGCAGGGGGTGCTCCGAAAAAATCCACCGAGGCAGCATGTGAAACCCCCAAGATTAAGGCTAGGAAAATCCTAGACCTCTATTGATATAAGCCTAATCTAAATCTCAGAAGCGTATAGAGAGAGAAATGGTAACATTATAGTGACCCTACGACACAAAAATTATTACAGCAAGCTCATAACTGAGCAAAGAACCAATATATTACAAGCAGAGGTCACTGACCACAAACATCAAACAACGGAAGGCAAATTATGATATTAAGTATAGCAAACTTAACAAATGGACTAATAGGCCTGAAGCATAATGATGACGTCCCAATCCATAGATTCCAGACTGCCGACCGGGAACCCCAAACTACTTGTCAATGTCGATGTTGTAATGAACTCATCTTCTATGGTAACACTTACTTGCTGCAAAAGTATCAACAAAGCAAGGCTGAGTACAGGGTGTACTCCGCAAGACTTATGGCTGGTGGGGTTATTTTGCATAAAGCTAACTTTCTTTGTAAAAGAGGTAGGAGAAGCTTGACTAAGTAGAATATTTGAGAGCGGATAAGAAAAACTATATATCTAGCTTTGATCTTCTTTTGATATCCACTGAACCTTTATCAGCTGAACCTACCAACTAGGATCACCCCCTCAATCCCTGAGGAAGCATCCTTAAGAACACCTCACTTCTCTTGTCAAGTTTTACGATTAGGTTATTCTTCTCTATGATCTTTGAATCCATTCCCAAGTCGTCCATAAACGTGGACACGGCTTTTTGAAAATATTATTACCCTACAGGGGTGCACAACTTTACCCACACGTACCAACTGATTCTTAGTGCCAGTTAACATTACCCCTCTTCCTTGGAAGGCCGGCAGAGAGTGGTTGACCATGACCTTTACCTTGATTTCGCCGAGACCATGAGTCACGCCCTAAGGAGATGCCGCTGTAACGGGTCAAGTCCCGAAGCCGGTCCCTAGAGATGTGTGCGGGGAACAAGATTACGGAGTCTGTGCCTCTCTTGTTCCTGGCCACGCTTACCTACCTGTATGAATGCACCTCCTTCACTGCCTGCGAGAACAACCAGAATGCATATGTCGAATGGAACGCCCGAACTATGTGACCCATGGAATCTACTAGGCAAGTTAGTTGGTCAAGGGGGTTTCCAGGCCCCTGTTTGGTTGTACGCTCATCTTGGTTCAAGAGGCAAGAACTCAGATCCTAAGGGTGGCAAGTATGGGACTGCAAAAACCACAACCCGACGTGGCCTCCCATACAAGCCTTAGCATGTTTAACTTTCATCTCTGATCATACCACGTCATTCTATCCAACTAGGTTGATTCGTAGCTCTGATTCATCAACCGGATGGACTAGCAGTAACAGCTAAGCATGGCTAAGCACAACAGATATAAGTAGCTCTAGCGAAGCTCATAAGCCAAACCCTAGTTATGCTAGGAGCAGTGGATCAGGGATTATAGGCTACAAAGGTAACATGCATCAGATAGGATTACTGAATCTATTGATAGGAGACTTTGGAATCGTATGCACATGGAAAGAATGACATACTTTGAAATCATAGGATTATATCATGTGTGGGGATATGCTTGCCTTTGCATGTTGATACTCAGATATAGATATTCGGAAGTCTTGTACTTGACTTGGTTACATTTGGTCAAGTATTGTTCGTCGATCTTCGATGGTGTTGATCTCAGTCTTCAATCTTGGACTCGATCTCGTTGCTCACATCAACTCTGAGGTCTACCGAGAAGAAGCAGAAACACCGGAAAGGAAGGCAACAATCAACACATGGCATCGATGCAATGATCAAGCAAGTATGATGATATGACAAGTTAAATTGTATTGAAATGGAACCCTAAGGCATGCTTGGTAATTTAAGCGGGGTCCGAGGGGTGCAAACCCTAGAATAGGGGAACCTCAGAGTCACCTACGGGGTTCAATTAGTTCTTCTAATTAAACTTGCCATATAAGTTGCTTACCAATGCATGAGTATGAGTCTATTTTGTAGATCTCATTTTTTTGAATATTTTGATATATTATACATATTTTTCTGACTTAAAATGAATTAGTTATGATTTTTCCCATTTTAAATCCATTTTTAAATTATTTTTAAATAATTAAACATTTTTGGATATTATATAAGTTATTTTCCATATGGCCCCACATGTCAGACTTTTATTAATTTCAGAAATTAATTCCAAAATGAATAAAAACCTGACAGACAGGGCCCACCTATCATATTAATATTTACATAAAACATTTTAAATAAAAAGAAAAGGGGATATGACGTCATGCTGACGTCAGCAATGGAGCTGCCCCCAGATCGACGGTGGTCCAGGCGATTGAGGGCGCGTGAGAGGTTACGGGTGGGGGCGTTGGGTAGAGGGCGTCGAGGGGAGTTGAACGATGGTGGAGCCGCCCTCGAATGGTCACCGGAGCTTCACCGACAACGACAAATGGCGATGGTGCTTACAGGTGGTTGACGGGGCCGAGCTATAGAGCGAGAGGGAGAGAAGGAGAAGGTCCACGAGGACCAGCAACTCACCAGGAGCACGACGGTGAGGTTGGGGGCCAGAGGAGGCCAGACGGAGGGGAATCAATGACGAGTGCTGTGGCGGCCAAGGGACACCAAGCTCGATTCCGGCGACGCAGGAGCTTCCCGGCTTGCGTTCTTCAGCAAGAAGGATGAGGACTTCATAGTTCTTCCAACACTGGCCTCAACTCGAGCTAGGGTGGTCAGAAACGATGGGGACGACGACGATCGGCGAGGTAGGGTTTCGACCAGAGAGGGAGAGGATGAGGAAGGGGATAGGGTTCGATGAGCAGCGGTGCAAGGTTACTTGTAGACGCATCTGGCGTCGGTAGCGGTCATCGCAGCACTGACGGGAATTGTGGCGCAGACGAGTGGCGGAGGTGGCGACACAGAGGAGCTTCCGTCGGCAAGGAAGAAGAAACGAGAAAGATGACAGGGGGGTACCGGGCTGGCTGGGCCGCACTTGGGCTGGGAGTGGGCCACTACACGCTGCACTGGGCGGCAGAGAGAGAAGGGAGAGGGAAAGAGGGCGAGCTGGGCTGGGCCTGGTTGCGGTTCAGGTTGTAGTTTTTTCATGTCAAATTATTTTTCCATTTCCTTTTCTGTTTTCTTTTGTCTCTTTTGTAATTTCAAATTCATCTCTATTTTGGGTCATTCAAAAATACTAGAGCCTTTTGTAAAACTAGAGAAATATTGTGGGGCCCTTTTAGTCCATTTGGGATCCACATATTTTGGTAGTTTTCAAAATACAAAACCATTTGAGAGGGTTTATAAGAGGGGGCAAAATTAGGGTTTTGTGATTATTTCTTTCATGAATTTTCTTTAGCAAAGATGATGATGCTCATGAATGCACAAAAATAATCTAATTACTATTTAATAGAACTAGGGGTGTTACAGTTCTATCCCCCTTAACATAATCTCGTCTCGAGATTCCTAGGTAGGAAGATAGAAGGAACAGGGTTACACTAAACTTTGACGATCTTCTCGGAGAGGTTGATCCTTGCCACCATTATTGAATGTATGAAGCGTTTCATTTTCTTCGAGGTAGCTACACACGCTAAAGAAGAGAGGGAATGACACAGAACCATAAATAGAGTATCTCATGGTCAACTCATGGATATATGTTTCATAACATCTCTGGAGCTAACGAGCATGAAACACGTCAAGGTAAAGGTGGAAACAAAAGGAGAAGGTTTCATGTTGTTAGATAACTGGTCTTCATAAGGATAGAGACCATGGAGATTCAGAAGAGTTTGAGCTTCTAAAGAGAGCATACAACAGAAAGAACACAACCATAGACTTCAACATATGAAACTCTACTAGATGGCTTAAGTAGATCTTCTAGGGATACATAGATACAGATAACCAAGATGTTGAACTACTTTTGATACAGAAGGATCACTCTTCATTCAACAGAAGGTCAAGATAGAAAGGTTGTTTTAGTGGAGAGGACTCATAAGAGTCACAAAGAACATGTAACAAGAGGAACTTCTGATTATCGAAATCATAGTCGCTCTTCGAACATGTTAGAGGAACCGAAGGAAACTCTTTATTCATCCAGCTTTATCAAAATCTTTGCCAAAGACCATGATATCACTTCACACCACTAGACGAATAGATAAGAAGATTCTTGATGACACGAAGACAAGAAACTTCATTCTCATACTTTAGTTACTTGGCACAACAAGATGCTTGCCAACATAAAAGGGTCTGGAGGATCGACCGAGAAACATTTAGCAACTCTACTTTAAATGTTCTCCTTGATGTTCGAGAAGGCGAACATCAAGTAAAAGGTCGGACTTCGGTTACAAACAAAACCATAAGCACATCTCCTATAATAAATCATAGAAGAAGCCTCATGAAGAGTGGTTGATATTGCTGATCAAAGAATGTGACAAGAGGTCTTCCGGCTAATTGTATCAACCATCACATCAATCTTGCCAGATTTTGAAAGAGACCTACGTCAAAAACCTTGATGAACACTAACCATCATTGATGTTTGAGATTCAGGTCGGGTTAGGTGGAAGGATAATTCGAACTCTGCATTTCCAAATAGAAAGGTTGCAACATTTACCACAAAGGTAAAGTTACTAAAGTCTCAAGACATGGACTACATTGTCAAGCTCCAAAAGATGAGCTAGGTTGCAAAACCCATGTATTAACAAGTTATCAAAAGATAGTTGCCCCTACATGAATTGATTGCAACGAAACACAAATGCATTCTTATTGTTGGGAGACATTTAGGAGGATACTGAAGTTTTAAGGACTTCTTCTCTTCCATGTCATATCAGTTAGTGGCTTAGAGTGCTTAGAGAATCTCCTTGAGAGGTGAAGGTATCCACCTACCATATCAAGAATACTTCACACATGCTTAACTAACTTAAAATGATTCCCGAGGAAATAAATATAACTATACTCGAATCCACGGCGACATCCTTCAGCAATTGCACGTGAATCAGAGAAAGTCACTTCTAACATCCAGAACATTTGCTTCGAGATAACTTAAAGAAGGTTCTCAAAAGTTTCCAACATTACTGCCAACTATTCCATATGAATCTAATCTTGCATGGAGAAGATAAGGATGCCATCGATGGGCTCAATAGCAAACTTATCCAAATACTCCACGAATATGGACTCATATGTGGTATGAACAAAACAACAATATTGGTCAGACCAAGGGACATGAAGATGTACCTAGGTGAAACATCACGAATAGATACACGATCAGGATTGTTCTTGGGTCTGAGTTTGATTTTTCAATAGCCTATATCAAATCAAAGGTGGGGACGATAACATTTCCATGAAGAAAACACTATCCTTCTTCAGCATGAACAAAACTAGACATCCCTTTAGGAGGAACAAGTTTGATAGAACTTTTGTCTTACAACTCTCCAAGTTGTTGTTTAAGCTCAACCAACTAGTTCAGGGGTACCCAGTATGGATCCTTGGAGAAAGGAGCAGTTCAAAGAACTTGTTTGCTCAAGAACTTGACTACACGGTCATGGGCAACATGGTGATACTTCTAGAGAGACATCTAGAATATCAGGATCCACCGATATGTCACTTAGTTCAGGAGAAAACTTGCTTACTAAGGCAAGTAGACATAGTCTCAGGGCTTTGGCACAAGCCTAACTCTTTGACCAAAGAGAGTGTACCAGAATAATGGACGTGGTAGCATAGTCAAACTTAGCTTATTGATAGGTTAACCATCATGCTAAGAATGACACAAATGTCCTTGTTGAGGTCTAAAGCAATAATGAATGTTAAGAATCTCAGATGGCCACATTATTACGCACATGCATCATTCATGAACACGAAAGCTCGGAGGAAGGGTGGATAAATATGTGTAAGAGCATAACTTCATTAAGGCAGTCATGAAACTCATCATAACCTCTTAATATAAAGGAGGGTGATACTCGAAGGCAGAACAGACAGAAGCTAATCGTTGCCTCTTGATCTGCGGGTTACAACACTTTGACCTGGTCCTGGATATGACGAGGTACTGGAGTTTGTTTCTCATGACATCCCGAAATGGTTTGTCTTGATGGACCACAAGAGTATATTGCATCGGAGGACACCAATGCACACTTACTACTTGGCTACCAACTGGTAGACAAAGGTCAGAAACAACAAGGGAAAAAGGAACATGCTCAGGATAGAATCCCAAGATGTGGATGCATAAGTCAAGAATCTTTCGAGGACCGATGCAGAAAAGGGAGGTATGGCAGAGTCACGAATATAGAAGTGGGTCTCACGAGGAGATCTTTTGTCGTGATCTATTTGGTTTCCGTTAAAGAACATCTACCATATCTAGTGGTAGGGGAAGTCCTTAATTGTCACAATTCAATCGCGACAAATAGCACAAGCTTGATGGCTATACTAGAAGGTACTAGCCGTCCTGAGGTAATGTTTGAACATTAACAACAGGGATCGACAAATGGATCTTGGGTTAAAGGTCAGCTTCATGTACAAGATTCATAACACCAGAATCCAGCACAATCAGGGATCTTCGGTTCAAGTCCAAGGTTAAAACCCGAGAAAGAGGTCAGTGACACAGCTTACACTACAATATAGTAATCACGAGGTAGCTTCCAAGAGAAGAAACAACTTCTGAAGTACCCAAACAAACAAAAAGGTGGCACACGAGGCAAAAGGAAACCTCGAAGCCTTGAACAGATCACTGTGGAACCATCAACATGATGTTGTGGACCCAAAAAATAGAGAGATAATGTTGGAAAGGAATCTCTCAACTAAAGCAGAGCAAAGGGAAACAAGGAACACACATACAACTGACTCTAGAGAACTCAACACTAGGTCAACTGGTTGAGAAACGACATGCCAAAAAGGCACCTAAGCTTTGAAAGACGAGACGAGATAGAAAAAATTCTCCAAAATCAACACAAGATAAGATGACCCAGAGTTAGAGCGAAACTGGATAAGGAGAAAAAGAAGCATACCAGAGTTTTCATAATGACTTTTCATCTTTTAAAATAGTTTTCACAAACACTAGACTCAACATCGACCAATAGAAAGGTTTTCCTATGGTCGGTACTGCTCTAATACCAAAACCCGTGACACCCCCAAGATTAAGGCTAGACAAATCTCAGACCTCTGTCTGATATAAGCCTAACCTAAATCTTAGAAGCGTACAGAGAGAGAATCGGTAACATTACAGTGATCCTACAACACAAAAATTATTACAACAAGCTCATAACTGAGCAAAGAACCAAAATATTACAAGCAGAGGTCACTGACCACAAACATCAAACAACGGAAGGCAAATTATGCTATTAAGTATAGCAAACTTAACAAATGGCCTAAGAGGCCTAAAGCATAATGATGACGTCCCAATCCATAGATTCTAGGCTGCCGACCAGGAACCCCAAACTACTCATCAATGTCGATGCTGTAACAAACTCATCTTCTATGGTAACACTTACCTGCTGCAATAGTATCAACAAAGCAAGGCTGAGTACAGGGTGTACTCCACAAGGCTTATGGCTGGTGGGGTTATTTTGCATAAAGCTAACTTTCTTTGTAAAAGAGGTAGGAGAAGCTCGACTAAGTAGAACATTTGAGAGGGGATAAAAAAGATATATCTAGCTTTGATCTTCTTTTGATATCCACCGAATCTTTATCAGCTGAACCTACGAACTAGGATCACCCCCCCAATCCCTGAGGAAGCATCCTTAAGCACACCTCACTTCTTTTGTCAAGGTTTACGATTAGGTTATTCTTCTCTATGATCTTTGAATCTGTTCCCAAGCTGTCCATAACCATGGACATGGCTTTCGAAAAGATTATTACCCTGTAGCGGTGCACAACTTTACCCGCACGTACCAACCGATTATTAGTGCCAGTTAAGATTAGCCCTCTTCCTTGGAAGGCCGGCAGAGTGTGGTTGACCACAACCTTTCCCTTGCTTTCGCCGAGACCACGAGTCATGCCCTAAGGAGATGCCGCCGTAACGGGCCAAGTCCTAAAGCCGGTCCCTAGAGATGTGTGCGGGGAGCAAGATTACGGAGGCCGTGCCTCTCTTGTTCCTAGCCACGCTTACCTACCTGTATGAATGCACCTCCTTCACCGCCTTCGAGAACAACCAGAATGCATATGTTGAATGGAACACCCAAACTATGTGACCCATGGAATCTACTAGGCAAGTTAGTTGGCCGAGGGGGTTTCCAGGCCCCATGTGGTTGTACGCTCGTCTTGGTTCAAGATGCAAGAACTTAGATCCTAGTGGTGGCAAGTATGGGACTGCAAAAATCACAACCCAACATGGCCTCCCATACAAGCCTTAGCATGCTTAACTTTCATCTCTAATCATACCACGTCATCCTGTCCAACTAGGTTCATTCGTAGCTCTGATTCATCAACTGGATGGACCGGCAGTAACAGCTAAGCATGGCTAAGCACAACATATATAAGTAGCTCTAGCGAAGCTCATAAGCCAAACCCTAGTTATGCTAGGAGCAGTGGATCAGGGACTATAGGCTACAATGGTAACATGCATCTTGGAAAGCTATCCCACCAGGAGTTGCTTTGGAGCATCTAAAAAATCCATCTATTACCCCTTCAGTAGAATCCGAATCAGTTTATATCCTGGCAAATCCCAGATCAGAAGCTGCCCCAATGGACATTGACTGGGGGAACACCTCGGCAAACCTAGGGACTATCTCGGTAAACCCAGGGACTACCTCGGCACCCGGGGACTACCATGGCAAACCTAGGGACAGTTCAGCTTGGTCCGGCAGAGGTTATGTCGGTGGATCCAATGGAAATTGACGAAGTACTTTTCCCATCTTGTACTATACCAACATGGGGGCAGACAATATTTGAGTTCTTGAAAGATGGAACTTTTTCGAGTGATGAGGTACTCAAGTACAAATAAGAGCAAATGTGACGAGGGGTAATCTCGGCAATGCCCATGATGATGGACTTAGGGTTTCACGGAAAAGTGAATGATGGGATTTCGTCGGATATCAGGAAAACAATGAAGTCAAAGTCGTCTGAATATTTGGGAACCACACTATTACAAGTTGTCTGGGAGTTTTCGGTACCCTTGCTTGGGATTCTCTCGTCCTATATATAATAGGCCAGGTTTCAAAGCTGTATGCGGATAGGTTTCATACACGCGTAATTACAATACCAACACAATGTCGGTTCATAGTCTCTTTCCTAATACAATCAAAGTCTTTGTCGGTTGCTTCCTTGGGCTGTCATCTGGAATCTTCATGGGCTGGAAGCTCTTTTACCCAATATAGGGTAGTAAATCATCAGCATCCGAGTAATCATACCTATGTCAGTAGCCCCCGAGACTCTACTTGAACCGCAGTTTTAGGTTGAGTCTCAAAGTTTATTTTTCCTTCTTTTTATTTAATTTTTCTTTATTTTTCATAGGGATTTGGCACAACGAGTCTGATGCTTCCGATGGACCGGGAATTCGTTAATTGCTCCTGGGCAAAAACAAGGTTGTCCTACATTAAATTCAAGTCCCTAGACCAAAACTCGGAATTTACTACTAGCGTAATTCAGTTCGGGCCGCTAAGGTCTTACGGAATTCTGAATTCCAGCTTTTATTTTATCGGGTACCCAACGCGTCCGTCGAGATTTTTCATCGTATCGTTGATAAAGATTTTTTACTGGCAGAGCGCATTCTTGTGTGATTACCAGGCCACATAGGACGAATCATGGGGTCTTACCTTCATGTGTTTGAACACATCATTTGGATTTTTGTCACGTTTGAGCGTGATCCGAGATTTTTGGCTTTTTCGGCGGTTGGCCTGCTTGGCTAATTTATCAGATAGTTTTAATGCTTTATACTAGCTCCTGATGGGAGTAATCTTTATTTTAAGGATACCTTTTTGAGGATATTGATGTAAAACTCAAAGGTATTTTCAATCATGAACATTTTTGCTTTATACACAATTGGATTTCTATCGGGTGCGCGCCAGCACTCCCGATGGGAGTAGCCTCTGAGGCTATGTTCGGATGCCTGTATCTAAACATAGGCTCATAGTTGTTGTTAGCTTGATGGAAAACATAGATCTTCTGAACAATAATAAAGATCTTGAGGTACGAAAAACTTATCTCTTTATACATAAGGCGAAAAATCGATGATACATTATTCTTTGGGTGAATGGCATCTAGCCATTGGCCTGGATATTCTGGCTTTAATAAGCCGAACTGTAACTCTTATCATATTGTAAGTAATCTTATGCGTAAAAGCGTTGTAGCTGTGCTATGTTCCATGGATTTGAGTAATTTACTCATGTCTTCTTGTCTTGTAGTCGATATGCTCCCCCGGGAATAACTTCTGTGACAATGTATGGTCCTTCCCATGGAGATTCTAACTTCTTGTGGCCATCTTGCTTGAGGCGAAGAAATAGGTCCCCTACTGCGAAGGACCTAGGCCGCAATCTTCTGCTATTGTAATTGTGCAAGTTTTGCTGGTACATAGTTGCTCTTTGTAAAGCTTCATCTCGAGCTTCATCAAGTGCATTCACATCATCTTCAAGTGCTTCTCTTGATTCCTCTTCATCATATGCAGCTACTATTAGGGATTCATGTGACACCTCAACAGGAAGCACGGCTTCTGCACCGTGGACCAGGAAGAAAGGTGTCTCTTGTGTCAAATTATTTGGAGTTGTACGTAAACTCCATAAGACAGATGGTAATTCATCAACCCACGCTCCTTTTGCTCTGCCAAGCAGTGCTAGTAGTCTTTTGTTGAGTCCAGCGGTAACTAATCCATTGGTTTTTCTACATGTCCATTTGTTTGTGGGTGAGCTACCGAAGCGTAGCTTACTTTGATACCCATCTCCTGGCAGTACTCCTTGAACTCATTAGAAGTGAAATTTGTCCCATTGTCCATGATGATGCTGTTTGGTACGCCAAACCGACATACTATGGACTTAATAAAATTCACAACCGAAGTTTCGTCTTGGGTGGTGACTGAAGGAGATATGCCCTAGAGGCAAATAAGAAATAGGTTTTTATTATCATATCTCAATTAGTTTATAATAGTTTCATATTGTGCTAGAACTGTGCCAAGTAGAAGCATTGGTATAGGTGTGGTATGAAACAACCAAGTCCCTATTAGCCTCTATTCATACTAGTTCCTTGGTCACGAAGATGATCTGGGTTTCAAGATCATGGGCATTTATGCCGACTAACAATGAGATCATGTCATTGGAGAATGATGTGGTTGGACATTCCTCGAAGGATAGAAACACGATCAAGTCATATAGTTCATTATTGCAACAGCTATACCTAGACTCCTTCTCCTTAGACCGTGAGCTCATATTACTCACTATTTCCCTAGGCTGCTTTGACTACATCAAACGCCATCTGGTAATACGGTGGTTATAAAGGTGTACGTTGGGTATTCCGAAGGAACAATAGATGACATGTGACTGCAAGACCGGGATTTGTTCACCCACATGACGGGTAAAGATACATACGGCCGACTTGGTGAGATTACATCTATAAATGTTGCAACATGTGACTAGGTCACGGGGATGTAATATCACGGTAACAAGAAAACATAACTTGTTGTGAACGAGATTGAACAAAGGTATGGGATACCAGTGATCGGATCTTGGACAAGTTGTATCAAGAAACAAAAGGAAGAGGATGCTACATTTAGACGGTTCAAACGACATTGTCATCAGGAATGCATAGGGGTCACATGGATATCCCTGGTCCCTCTGTTGATCATTGATACAGATAATGTCTAGAGCATTCCCTAGCCATGAGAGGATACACTTAAGGGTACGATGAGAGCGATCGTTCGTAAGACGGAATCACAGTAGAGAAAGAGAGAAAGCCGGAATATTTCCGCAGAGAGATCCGAAGTTGTTCGGAGAAAGAATAAAGGACCGGAATCATTCCGGGAAAGATCCGAAGTTGTTCGGAGTAAATCAAAAGGGAACCGAAAGGTGTTTCGGGCCAAGATAGATTTTATAATATGTATTCACATATTAATTAATGTATTTAATATTAAATATAATATTAAAATCTAATTTGAAGGGTCATTCCGCTAATGGGCCAAACTTCCTAGGGAAATAGGGCCCATGAGGGAAAACCGGAAGGGGGAAGGGCCAAGGGCCAGACGCCTTGAGGGGGCCCACCCGGCCAGCCCAGGGCTGTGCGCAGGGTGGGGCCCACCCTAGGCCGGCTGGCCCATTAAGGCCCATGCGCCTCCCCCTCTCCCTTGAATAGTCCCACATGGGAAACCCAAAGGGGAGGGCACACCCCTCCCCCTATATAAAGGGGTGCCCATGGGTGGGATTAGACACACCAATATTTGGAGAAGTCCTTTGGTTGAATTCCTCCTTCTCCCTCTCTCCCTCCATGCCTCGTGACCATGGCCATAAGTCTGGGCTGTGCGATCAAGGCACACCTGCAGTACGTCGTTGCGATGCAAGGATTCCTAGCCAGATATCAACTTCCGCACTCCCAGGGGGATCGGGGAGACGGAGGTCTCATCATGCACCGGATGTGTACGAAGACACGAGGCGCAACACTTGGGGCGCTTAAATGTCGTGAGCCGGAGCTGTTGCACAATGAAGATGATGAAGATCAAGAAGGAGCAAGGGGTGACCTGCGAGGAGCTTCGCGACCTTGAGATCGGCTACGAGTACGACTACATCAACCACGTTCCCCACGGAACGTTAACCACGTACAGACTACAAGGGTATGTATTCTCTACGCATTGGCCGTTACTGCATTACTACATAGATAGATCCTAGGCAAGTTTCTGGGGTTTCATCGTAGGAAATTTTTTGTTTTCTGCGCCGATCCCCAACAGTGGTATCAGAGCCGATCTATGCGTAGGAGTGTTGTACGGCCAGTACGCACAAGTATTGTGCGGGCATTGATCCCTTAGTTGTTACTGATGGGTTCTTAGCATGGAAAACAAAAAATTTCTACCGCAAGAACGAACAAAACCCAGATCTAATCTAGATAAAAGCCAAGATGTAATCTATTAGACATGTGCAACGAGATAGATAGGAACTAACCCTCGTAGATCCGAAAGCGTTAACGAGATTAGATCTCGTGGTTGATGTAGTCGATCACTTGCCGATCTCAAGATCGTGTGGACGATCCTTCCGGCGTCGCGTTCCGGCAGCGCTTCCGCAGTCGGTCAAGTGGACGATCCTTCCGGCGCCGCGTTTCGGCAGCGCTTCCGCAGTCGGTCACACGTGCGGAGTCGAAGCAGACCTTCCTCTCCTCGTTCCAGCGAGCAGCGGAGGTAGTAGATCTTCTCCACGGAATCCCAGCAGCACGACGGCGTGGTGGTGGTGGAGTAGAGAATTCTGCAGGGCTTCGCCTATGCCTGTGCAGAAGAAAGGAGGAGGAGAGAGGCGGCAGAGATTGGGAGTTATGGAGCAGGGGGTGGAGGGGGCGCCCCTGCCCCTCTATTTAAAGGGGGTGAGGCGCCATGGGAGGGGGAGTCCTTGTAGGACTCCCCTCCCTCAAGGGCCCGCGGATTGGGGAGGGGGAGGAGTCCTCCTCCCCCACGACTCCTAGTCTTGACCCACCAGGACTCCTTGATCCCTTCCTTGGTTTTCAAGCAAACTCCAAGAAACCTTCCAGAACCTTCCAGAACATTCCGAAACCTTCTAGAACCCTCATACAAAATACTCCGGAACATTTCCTAACTCATAAAATGATCCCCAATATATGAATCTTATTCTCCGGACCATTCCGGATCTCCTCGTGATGTCCCGAATCCAATCCGAGCCTCCGAACAACATTCGGTCTCCAACGCATATTCCATATCTACTTAAAACAACTTCGAACCTTAAGTGTGTCACCCTACGGTTCGTGAATATGCAGACATGATAGAGACACATCTCCTATCAATAACCATCAGCGGGACCTGGAGATCCATAATGGCTCCCACATACTCAACGATGACTTCGCGATCGATTGAACCATTTACATATGAAACCAATTCCCTTTGTCACGCGATACTATACTTATCCGAGGTTTGATCGTCAGCATCTCCATACCTAGTTCTACCTCGTTACTGATAAGTACTCTTTACTTGTTCCGTGATATGTCATCCCTTGTGACCCAGTCACATGCTTGCAAGCTAACTAGATGACATTCCACCGAGAGGGCCCAGAGCATATCTATCTGTCATATGGATGGACAAATCCCAATCTTGGTCTATGCGCTTCAACACATACTTTCAGAATACCCAATGACACCTTTATGACCACCCAGTTACGAAGCGGTGTTTGATGTCATCAAAGTACCCATCCGGTGATGGTGATTAACACAACCTCATGGTTGAAGGATTAGGTTACTATGCTTTTTAAAAGCTTACAGCAATACGAACTTAATGACTTGATCTTATGCTACACTTACTATGGGTGTGTGCGTCCATCACATCATTCTCCTAATGATATAACCTTGTTATTAATCACATCCTAATGTCCATGATCATCAATTAATCAACAAGCTAGTTCAACAAGAGGCTTACTAGGGACTCTCTTATGTTTACAAAACACACATGTATTAGTGTTTCCTAATAATACAATTATAGCATGGGATGTAAACATTCATCATAAACACAAAGATATAATAACAACCACTTTTATTATTGCCTCTTGGGCATATCTCCAACAGTCTCCCACTTGCACTAGAGTCAATAATATAGATTACATGGTAATATACCGAACACCCATGGCGTTCTGGTGTTGGTCATGCTTTGCCCTAGGGAGAGGTTTAGTCAACGGATCTGCCACATTCAGATCAGTGTTTACTTTGCAAATCTTTATGTCACCATCTCGGACATACTCGCGAATAGCGTGGAAACGTAGCTTGATGTGCTTCAGCTTGCTATGTGACCTTGGCTCCTGCGCATTAGCTATGGCACCTGTGTTGTCACGGTAGATGGCCATCGGGTCCAACGCACTGGGAACCACGCCAAGTTCAGTAATGAATTCCTTCATCCAAACGGCTTCTTGTGCAGCCTCCGAAGCAGCTATGTATTCCGATTCAGTTGAAGATTTCGCCACAACGCTTTGCTTCGCACTCCTCCAGCTCATTGCAGCACCATTCAAAATAAATACGTTTCTCGATTGTGACTTCGAGTCATCCGGATCGATGTTCCAACTAGCATCGGTGTAACTGTTTACAACAAGCTGTTCATCACCTCCATAAGAAAGAACCACATCCTTAGTCCTATTTAGGTACTTTAGGATATTCTTGACCGTTATCCAGTGTTCCATTCCAGGGTCACTTTGATATCTGCTAGTCAAACTAACAGCATGTGCTATATCCGGTCTTGTACACAACATGGCATACATGATAGAACCTATGGCTGAGGCATAGGGAATATTATTCATTTTCTCTCTATCTTCTGCCGTAGCTGGACTTTGAGTCTTACTCAAGGTCTTACCTGACAACATGGGCACGAACCCTTTCTTGCTGTCTTCCATTCTAAACTTCTTTAGAACTTTGTCCAAGTATGTACTTTGTGAAAGCGCTATTAGGCGTCTTGATCTATCTCTATAAATCTTGATGCCTAGAATATATGCCGCTTCGCCAAGATCCTTCATTGAAAAACTATTATTCAAATAGGTTTTGACACTATTAAGAAGTTCTATATCATTCCCAATCAACAATATGTCATCTACATATAGTACTAGGAATGCTACAGAGCTCCCACTCACTTTCTTGTAAATACAAGCTTCTCCATAAGTTTGTATAAATCCAAAGTTTTTGATTACTTTATCAAAATGTTGATTCCAACTCCGGGATGCTTGCTTCAGTCCATAAATGGAGCGCCGAAGTTTGCATACCTTGTCAGCATCTTTAGGATCGACAAAACCCTTGGGTTGTACCATATACAACTCTTCCTCAATGTCACCATTAAGGAACGCCGTTTTGACATCCATCTGCCAAATCTCATAATCGAAATGTGCAGCAATTGCTAACAAAATCCTCACAGACTTTAGCTTCGCTACTGGTGAGAAAGTCTCATCATAGTCAACTCCTTGAATTTGTCGGAACCCTTTCGCGACAAGTCGAGCTTTATAGATGGTAACATTACCATCAGCATCTGTTTTTCTCTTGAAAATCCATTTGTTCTCGACAGCCTTACGGCCATCCGGTAAGTCCACCAAAGTCCACACTTGGTTTTCGTACATGGATCCCATTTTGGATTTCATGGCTTCTAGCCATTTGTCGGAATCTGGGCTCACCATAGCTTCTTCATACATCGCAGGGTCATCAGCGTTGTCCACCAACATGACGTTCAAGGCAGAGTCATACCAATCAGGAGTGGTACGAACCCTCGTTGACCTGCGAGGTTCAGTAGTAACTTCGTTTGAAGTTTCATGATCATTATCATTAGCTTCCTCTCCAATTGGTGCAGGCGGCACAAAAACATCTTCTGGTGCTGCGCTACTCTCAAATCCGAGAGAAGGTTCAATAACCTCATCGATTTCTACTTTCCTTCCAGTCACCTCCTTCGAGAGAAACTCCTTCTCAAGAAAGGATCCATTCTTGGCAACGAAAACTTTGCCTTCGGATCTATGATAGAAGGTATACCCAATTGTTTCTTTAGGGTATCCTATGAAGACGCGTTTCTCCGCTTTGGGTTCTAGCTTATCAGGTTGTAACTTCTTTACATATGCCTCGCAACCCCAAACTTTAAGGAACAACAACTTAGGTTTCTTACCAAACCATAATTCGTACGGTGTCGTTTCAACGGATTTAGATGGTGCCCTATTTAAAGTGAATGCGGCTGTCTCTAATGCATAGCCCCAAAATGATAACGGTAAATCTGTAAGAGACATCATAGACCGAACCATATCTAAGAGAGTTCGATTACGACGTTCGGACACACCATTACGCTGTGGTGTTCCCGGCGGTGTCAACTGTGAAAGTATTCCACATTTCTTTAAATGCATGCCAAACTCATAACTCAGATATTCACCTCCGCGGTCAGAACGCAGAAATTTAATCTTCTTGTTACGATGATTTTCCACTTCACTTTAGAATTCCTTAAACTTCTCAAAAGTTTCGGACTTATGTTTCATAAAGTAGACATACCCATATCTACTTAAGTCATCCGTGAAAGTGAGAACATAACGATATCCACCACGCGATGCTACACTCATTGGACCGCACACATCGGTATGTATTATTTCCAATAAGTCTGTAGCTCGCTCCATTGTACCAGAGAATGGAGTCTTAGTCATTTTTCCCATTAGACATGCTTCGCATCTTTCAAGTGATTCAAAATCAAGTGATTCAAGAAGTCCATCAGAATGGAGTTTCTTCATACGCTTCACTCCAATGTGACCAAGACGACAGTGCCACATGTATGTAGAATTATCATTCAATTTTATTTGTTTAGCATCTATGTTGTGAACATGTGTATCACTACTATCGAGATTCAGTAAGAATAAACCATTCATCTCAGGTGCATTACCATAAAAGATATTACTCATATAAATCGAACAACCTTTATTCTCGGACTTAAAAGAGTAACCGTCTCGCAATAAACAGGATCCAGATATAATGTTCATGCTTAACGCAGGCACCAAATAACAATTATTTAAATTTAAAACTAATCCCTAAGGTGGATGTAGAGGGAGCGTGCCGACGGCGATCACATCAACCTTGGAGCCATTTCCAACGCACATCGTCACCTCGTCTCTTGCCAGTCTTCATTTATTCCGCAACTCCTATTTCGAGTTATAAATATGAGCAACCGAACCAGTATCAAATACCCAGGCACTACTACGATTACTAGTAAGATACACATCTATAACACATATATCAAATATACCTTTGTTCTTGATGTTGCCGTTCTTCAGATCCGCTAGGTACTTGGGGCAGTTACGCTTCCAGTGACCAGCACCCTTGCAGTAGAAGCACTCAGTTTCAGGCTTAGGACCAGCCTTGGGCTTCTTAGCAGAAGCGGCAGCTTTCTTGCCGTTCTTCTTGAAGTTGCCCTTGTTATTAGGCTTGCCATGTCTCTTGAAATTGGTGGTCTTATTGACCATCAACACTTGGTGCTCCTTCTTGATCTCCACTTCAGCAGTTTTTAGCATGGACGACAGTTCAGGCAACGTCTTGTTCATGCAGTGCATGTTGTAGTTCATCACAAAGTTCTTGTAACTTGGTGGCAGTGATTGAAGGAGACGGTGAATCCCCAATTCATTAGGAATCGATATTCCCAACTCTTGGAGCTTGTTTGCATACCCAGACATGGTGAGCACGTGCTCGCTAACGGAGCTTCCCTCTTCCATCTTACAGTTAAAGAACTTTTTGGAGGCCTCATAGCTCTCCATGGCCGCGCGAGTCTCAAAAATTAGCTTGAGCTCCTTAATGATCTCGAACGGGTCGTGGTGCTCAAAACGCTTCTGGAGCTCCGCTTCTAAACCGTACAGGATGGCACACTGAACTGTGGAATAATGATTTTTCCGAGTGGCGAAAACATTCTTTTCGTTATCGGTGGCATTATCTACAGGTGGGTCACCTAGCGGTGCTTCGAGCACATAGGTCAACTGACCAGCCCTGAGGATGATCTTCAGTCCACGGAACCAGTTCGTGAAATTGCTTCCATTGTTCTTAAGCTTTTCTTTCTCTAGGAACGCATTGAAATTGATGGAGGGGGTCGCCATAATCTACAACAATTTGCAAGTAGTTTAGACTAAGTTTATGACAAATTGAGTTCAAATTTAATTCTTAAACTAAGTAGGTGAACTCCCACTCAAAACAACATCCCTCACATTGTCTTAGTGATTACACGAACCAATTCCACTACACCAAGTCCGATCTTCACGAGAGAAGATGTAGTTTCATCGGCGAACAATCTTCATGTTCATCATATCATTTATATGACTCATGCTCTACCTTTCGGTATTCCGTGTTCCGAGACCATGTCTGTACATGCTAGGCTCGTCAAGATAACCTTAGTTTCCGCATGTGCAAATCTGGCTTGCACCCGTTGTATGCACACGTAGAATCTATCACATCCGATCATCACGAGATGCTTCGAAACGACGTGTCTTAGCAACGGTGCCAACTAAGGGTGAACACTTTATTACTTGATATTTAGTGAGAGGGATCATCTTATAATGCTACCGTTGCGATCTAAGCAATACAAGATGCATAAAGGATTAACATCACAGGCAATTCATAATTAGTGTGATATGATATGGCCTTTTCTTCTTGCGCCTTTGATCTCCATCTCCAAAGCACGAACATGATCTCCATCATCACCAGCATTGCGTCAAGGTCAGTGGCGCCGCTTCATGGTTGTCCATCATCACTAGCAACTATTACAACTACTTGGAATAAAGCTATTACAAGATGAATAGACACGCAGGTCTTAACAGAATTAAAGACAACCATTAGGCTCCTGCCGGTTGCCATATTACAACAAGGATCATTGCATACATTAAATACAATCACAATCACATGATGGCCATATCACATCACAAAACCCCTGCAAAAACAAGTTAGACGCCTCTAATTTTCTTTGCAAGTTTTACGTGGTTTGGGGCTTTCGCATAAGACCGATCGTACCTACGAACAAGAACCACAACATTGATACAAGTGTTGTCAGATGCTCATTGTAAATTGAATCTTAACTATGGTGGGAGAGACAGACACCCGCAAAGCCACTTGTGCAAAGCAAGTTGCACGTCAAGCGTGGAGCAAGTCTCATGTGCGATGACATGTAATGTTAGCCCGAGCCGCTTCATCCAACCATGCCGCAAGATGCAAAGTACACGCTAAGACACCGACAACAAAAGCATCAACGCCCACAAAAACATTGTGTTCTACTCGTGCAACAGATCTACGCATAGATACGGCTCTGATACCACTGATGGGTTCGTAGCATGGAAAACAAAAAATTTCTACCGCAAGAACGAACAAAACCCAGATCTAATCTAGATAAAAGCCAAGATCTAATCTATTAGATATGTGCAATGAGATAGATAGGAACTAACCCTCGTAGATCCGAAAGTGTTAACGAGATTAGATCTCGTGGTTGATGTAGTCGATCACTTGCCGATCTCAAGATCGTGTGGACGATCCTTCCGGCGTCGCGTTCCGGCAGCGCTTCCGCAGTCGGTCAAGTGGATGATCCTTCCGGCGCCGCGTTTCGGCAGCGCTTCCGTAGTCGGTCACACGTGCGGAGTCGAAGCTGACCTTCCTCTCCTCGTTCCAGCGAGTAGCGGAGGTAGTAGATATTCTCCACGGAATCCCAGCAGCACGACGGCGTGGTGGTGGTGGTGGAGTAGAGAATTCTGCAGGGCTTCGCCTATGCCTGTGCAGAAGAAAGGAGGAGGAGAGAGGCGGCAGAGATTGGGAGTTATGGAGCAGGGGGTGGAGGGGGCG
Organism: Avena eriantha; assembly: GCA_910589775.1. NCBI lineage: Eukaryota > Viridiplantae > Streptophyta > Magnoliopsida > Poales > Poaceae > Avena > Avena eriantha. The sequence goes on along the minus strand of OU342744.1, from coordinate 455,005,281 downwards.
CCCCTGCCCCTCTATTTAAAGGGGGTGAGGTGCCATGGGAGGGGGAGTCCTTGTAGGACTTCCCTCCCTCTAAGGCCGGCGGATTGGGGAGGGGGGAGGAGTCCTCCTCCCCCACGACTCCTAGTCTTGACCCACCAGGACTCCTTGATCCCTTCCTTGGTTTTCAAGCAAACTCCAAGAAACCTTCCAGAACCTTCCGGAACATTCCGAAACCTTCTAGAACCCTCATACAAAATACTCCGGAACATTTCCTAACTCAGAAAATGATCCCCAATATATGAATCTTATTCTCCGGACCATTTCGGATCTCCTCGTGATATCCCGAATCCAATCCGAGACTCTGAACAACATTCGGTCTCCAACGCATATTCCATATCTACTTAAAACAACTTCGAACCTTAAGTGTGTCACCCTACGGTTCGTGAATATGCAGACATGACAGAGACACATCTCCTATCAATAACCATCAGCGGGACCTAGAGATCCATAATGGCTCCCACATACTCAACGATGACTTCGTGATCGATTGAACCATTTATATACGAAACCAGTTCCCTTTGTCACGCGATACTATACTTATCTGAGGTTTGATCGTCAGCATCTCCGTACCTAGTTCTACCTCGTTACTGATAAGTACTCTTTACTCGTTCCGTGATATGTCATCCCTTGTGACCCAGTCACATGCTTGCAAGCTAACTAGATGACATTCCACCGAGAGGGCCCAGAGCATATCTATCCGTCATATGGATGGACAAATCCCAATCTTGGTCTATGCGCTTCAACACATACTTTCAGAATACCCAATGACACCTTTATGACCACCCAGTTACGAAGCGGTGTTTGATGTCATCAAAGTACCCATCCGGTGATGGTGATTAACACAACCTCATGGTCAAAGGATTAGGTTACTATGCTTTTTAAAAGCTTACAGCAATACGAACTTAATGACTTGATCTTATGCTACGCTTACTATGGGTGTGTGCGTCCATCACATCATTCTCCTAATGATATAACCTTGTTATTAATCACATCCTAATGTCCATGATCAGGAAACCATGATCATCAATTAATCAAAAAGCTAGTTCAACAAGAGGCTTACTAGGGACTCTCTTATGTTTACAAAACACACATGTATTAGTGTTTCCTAATAATACAATTATAGCATGGGATGTAAACATTCATCATAAACACAAAGATATAATAATAACCACTTTTATTATTGCCTCTTGGGCATATCTCCAACAGTTACCCTCTAACGTGTACTTGTTTATATTGCGGTATTGTTTGATGAAGCGGCCCGGACCGACCTTACGCGTATTCATACGCGAGACTGGTTCCACGCTCAACATACAGCTTGTACTGTATAAGTGGCTAGCGGGTGTCTGCCTCTCATTCCATAGTTGATATAGCATTTACAACGGAGGGCCCCGAAAGGGGTGTAATAGAGACAACTATCGGATCCATGTTGTGGTTGGAAAGTTCGTAGTTTAGAAACGGTTCTAGTGCAAAAGCCCTAACAACCACGTGAAACTCGCAATAGATAAAGTAGAGGTGTCTAACCTTATTTTGCAGGGGCATGTGATCATGATATGGTATTGGTCGTTACAAAGGTAAAGTAGTTTACTTTTCTGTTGCTAAGTAGTGTAGTGATAGTCATCGTTTCGATGGACAACCTGGTGGAGGCGTCATGGACTTGGCGTCAAACCAAGGGCACGATGGAGATCATGCCGGAGAGCTCGATGGAGATCAAGGCGCAAGAAAGACCATATCATATCACATTATACATATGATGTTGATACCAGTTTTACATCTTATTGTGTGCTAGTATTTAGATACTCAATGGTAGCAAATAAGATAATCCCTATTGAATTCCCATTGTTCCGTGTTCCCCTTGTGTGTGCACCACCAAGAAAGTTCTTTGGTATGATGCCGGCCGTGATGATCGGGGGTCAGACATATCTACGTTCACATACAGTGGGTGTAAGCCATGTTGCACAGCGAATACACACAAGTTAGATTTGGCGAGCCTAGCACGCCATAGAAGCGTGGCCTCGGAACACAAGAGATCGAAAGATCGAGCATGAGTCACATGGATGATGTGATTGGCATTAGTGAATGTCTACCTTTGATAATGCACTAATGGCCGTGATGATCGGGGGAGGTGCAGAGGATAGGGATCATGCGATCACTAAGATCGTCCAGGGGATGACCGTTTTAGTGGAGACCAATTATAAATTGATCTCTTATTATAAACTTAGTCTAGATGTGTATTGGCAAATACCTTAATAGATCTTAGCCTATCCCATTGAGGTCCTTTGCGACCATGGGAATATATTGCTTAATTTGGAACTTAGCAAAAGGGTCCAACTTCATAGATTAATACCCACGCCTGAGGGATATCCTCGTAAAAGGTGATCTTCTCTTCTTGATACAATAACCATTAGGAGATAATTCGATGACTCCGGAATGTTTGGAGAAACACTTAGCAATCTTGCATTAGAGTTGAGAACTCTTAGAAGGGCTTGATTGCAAATGGAGTCATGGATGAAAAAGTTATATGTTAGATATACAAAATTATAAAAGTGGTTCTTGCAAAACTCATTGCAGTTTGCAAAGTATTTGATACTTGTCCTGATTTGTGAAAACAAGATGATCTGCTTGAGAATTGCTAGTTTTGAGGCAACATGACTTGATGACGGCAAGCAAAATAGTTGATGGCCGACATCACCTCTTCCCTCAAAGTTTATCATTTGGATTAGTGGATTTGAATAAATTTGTAATCCTAGTTTGTGTGTCTTGCTTTTGGCGAGACGATTATTCATATGAACAAGTTACAAACCAGTTTGTACTATTCTTATGAATAATACCTTATGGTCACATTACGATTACAAATTAGTTATTCTCATCACTATATTAATGATAATAGTTTAAACATTTATAAAGGATTAGAATGCTAAAAGATATCCAAAGCTTAATAATGAAATGACACTATAGTTTAAGTCATTTTGGTTATTGCAGGTTCTTTATGAAAGATCGGGGTCCTATATGCATTCTGGTAAAACGGTGATATGCGAAGAAATGTTGAATCTTATACATAGTGATGTATCATATTTTCAACAAGTAGTGGATATCATTTATTGTAGACTTAAGTGAATAAGTGTATTTTCTTAATGAAACATGAGTTTTGAAATGATTTGAATTGTTCAAATGAGTTCATAACTAAATAGGATATTGAATTAACTGAATTAACAAGTCTCTTCGATTTGATCGACACGACTAAAGTATTCAAGTTAAGTTTAGCATAAAAGGAACTTGTGAAAGATGTTTGACAAATTATGATAATTGGACGAATTCAAACTTTGTTGAAATGTCTAAACATCATAATCATTATGTATTAGATACATATAGTATAATATTATCTCTTATAGGGGTTATAGTTGTCATTTAGAGTTAGAGATCGAAATAAGAAAAACACTCATTTGAAATACAAAGGAACATCTAAAGATTCGTGGAAACAACACCATAAGTGTTATGGCAAGTTCAAGTTTCTAGAGATTTCGATAAGTAGAAATCGTGGCGAATAAACAATTCTTTGTAGAGCATTCTTAGAAAGCTATGAATGCATCTTCCACAAAAGAGGCAAACCTTCTGTTGTCCTAAGTTGATGTGTCTTGATGAAGATACAGATGGAAGAAAGTAAAAGATCAAAACAAGGTATTTGACCTTGCCTCCGAATTATTGAGTGGTGCAGCGGAATTTGTTTCGTGAAACCAAACTCTACAAATAGAGGAGAAACCAATGATAATGATCACAAAGTTTTAGTGAATACTTTTACTAAAGAAAGTAGGATTCAACTATATATTCTACAAGTTTGTGGAATTATATTATTGATTCACTTGTTATGTTTTGAACAAGACATACCTACAAATTACAAAGAAGCGTGATGGATCCGAGTGCGAGAAATTACTAGGAGTCATAGAATCCTATATTAAGTTACATTTAAGATTGCAAAGTAACATGTTACTTGATCTTATTAAAGTAAAGAAGTTTACTTGATATTTCTGATTGACTACAAGGTCATGAGAAGGAAATGAAACTTAATGAATGACAAAAGCTCGATTTGTCACAAGTTTGGACAAATTCAAGGAGTTGACTACGACAGTAGTGATGCTTAAGTCTTTTGGATTTACACTAGAAATATATGGATATTGAAGTCTCGTAATTGGAATTCTCAAATTGATGATGATCAAAGAATTTTGGAATGTCCAAGATTATCGAGATGACCTAGATTTGAGTGGGAGCAAATAAGCTTGGCTAATTCATTATATGTAGCTGACATATTTTGAGTGGGAGCTAAGTGAAATCCCTTGATCTCAAACATGAATGTCATATTTGAGTGGGAGCAGACTGAAATCCCTGGATCTCAAACATGAATGTCATATTTGAGTGGGAGCGTGAAATCATTCTAGAATATGTAGACGACATATGTGAATGATGTGATTGGTAGTATTTGAGTTAGGATGAGGTTGAAATTATTAAACAATAAGATCTATCGAGATAGATTGGTGAGTTTAATAAACACTGAATGTCGAATGCTTCCTGGACTTGATTCTAAAAGATGTTCAGAATGTCCTAAGCAATATTCTAAAGAAGCTCAAAATGGAACAAGGTAAGAAAGAAGTTCTTACTGTATGAAGCATTGAGTATTGAAACTATGGTTGAAATAAAGAGATGCGTTGCATCTCCTATGCCTCAGTCATAGGTTCTTCCATATAACCATGTTGTATACTCGACATAATGTGACTCAAGGTTCTAGTTGGAAGGACTAGCTCTTAACTGTAAGAACATGTCTTTAAGTGATTCCTGAGTTGATCACTGAACCATAATTAAGTTTGTACTTAAGTAGCAAGAAGCAATGTAAGTGGCATAGATGCATTTCATGCACTAGGATCTACATAGATATAGAAGTATAAAGGGTACATCTGATGTGATGTATAATGTTATGGCGGGGCTAGTTCGCTTTTAACGTAGAATGATGTGTCACAGGGCCCAGTGCCCATGAGAAAGCCCTCGAGGTTGATCTAAAGTCACTGTAAGCTCCTGGAATCAGGCCTCATTCTGCTGCCATGACTATAGTATATACACAAAGGATAACAAAGTGTGTTTCGAAGTTTAGATGACAACAGTGAACAACGACCGTCATCATAAACACTAGAAACAAAAGTCTCACTTTGTTGCCAAACAAATACTTCGACCCATTATACGATAATGGTGTGAATGTCAAAATTAGGAAGACATTAACGATTTGCAGAAGACATAATGATCTGGTAAAACAGAACATGGACATGACGTTTCCCATGAGCATTCATGATCTGTAAACGCATATGGTATATGGTTTATATGAGTAAAATGCAAGCTAGTTTATTTGTACTCTAGTGCAAGTGGGAGACTGAAGGAGATATGCCCTAGAGGCAAATAAGAAATAGGTTTTTATTATCATATCTCAATTAGTTTATAATAGTTTCATATTGTGCTAGAACTGTGCCAAGTAGAAACATTGGTACATGTGTGGCATGGAACAACCAAGTCCCTAGTAGCCTCTATTCATACTAGTTCGTTGGTCACGAAGATGATCTGGGTTTCAAGATCATGGGCATTTATGCCGACTGACAACGAGATCATGTCATTGGAGAATGATGTGGTTGGACATTCCTCGAAGGATTGCAACACGATCAAGTCATATAGTTCATTATTGCAACAACTATACCTAGACTCCTTCTCCTTAGACCGAGCTCATGTTACTCACTGTTTCCCTAGGCTACTTTGTCTGCATCAAACGCCATCTGGTAATACGGTGGTTATAAAGGTGTACGTTGGGTATTCCGAAGGAACAGTAGATGACATGTGACTGCAAGACCAGGATTTGTTCACCCACATGACGGGTAAAGATACATACGGCCGACTTGGTGAGATTACATCTATAAATGTTGCAACATGTGACTAGGTCACGGGGATGTAATATCACGGTAACAAGAAAACATAACTTGTTGTGAACGAGATTGAACAAAGGTATGGGATACCAGTGATCGGATCTCGGACAAGTTGTATCGAGAAACAAAAGGAAGAGGTTGCTACATTTAGACGGTTCAAACGACATTGTCATCAGGAATGCATAGGGGTCACATGGATATCCTTGGTCCCTCTGTTGATCATTGATACAGATCATGTCTAGAGCATTCCCGAGCCATGAGAGGATACACTTAAGGGTACGATGAGAGCAATCGTTCGTAAGACGGAATCACAGTAGAGAAAGAGAGAAATCCAGAATCGTTCCGCAGAGAGATCCGAAGTTGTTCGGAGAAAGAATAAAGGGCCGGAATCATTCCGAGAAAGATCCGAAGTTGTTCGGAGTAAATCAAAAGGGAACCAAAAGGTATTTCGGGCCAAGATAGATTTTATAATATGTATTTACATATTAATTAATGTAATTAATATTAAATATAATATTAAAATCTAATTTGAGGGGTTATTCCGCTAATGGGCTAAACTTCCTAGGGAAATAGGGCCCATGAGGGAAAACCGAAGGGGGGAAGGGCCAAGGGCCAAAGGGCCAAGGCCCAGGCGCCTTGAGGGGGCCCACCCAGCCAGCCTAGGGCTGTGCGCGGGGTGGGTCCCACCCCAGGCCGGCTGGCCCATTAAGGCCCATGCGCCTCCCCCCTCTCCCTTGAATAGTCCCACATGGGAAACCCAAAGGGGAGGGCACACCCCCTCCCCCTATATAAAGGGGTGCCCATGGGTGGGATTAGGCACACCAATATTTGGAGAAGTCCTTTGGTTGACTTCCTCCTTCTCTCTCTCCCTCCATGCCTCGTGACCATGGCCCCAAGTCTGGGCTGTGCGATCGAGGCACACCTGCAGTACGCCGTTGCGCTGCAGGGATTCCTAGCCGGATATCAACTTCCGCACTCCCGGCGGGATCGGGGAGCCGGAGGTCTCATCGTGCACTGGATGTGTACGAAGACACGAGGCGCAACACTTGGGGCACTTAAATGTCGTGAGCCGGAGCTGTTGCACGATGAAGATGATGAAGATCAAGAAGGAGCAAGGGGTGACCTGCGAGGAGCTTCGCGACCTTGAGGTCGGCTACGAGTACGACTACATCAACCACGTTCCCCGCGGAACGTTAACCGCGTACAGACTACAAGGGTATGTATTCTCTACGCATTGGCCATTACTGCATTACTACATAGATAGATCCTAGGCAAGTTTCTGGGGTTTCATCGTAGGAAATTTTTTGTTCTCTGCGCCGATCCCCAACAGTGACAGACATTGCTTCGATCCATTTAGTAAATTTGTCGACTGCTACTAGCAGAAAGATGTGTCCTCCTGGCGACGACCTGTGAAGTTTTCGCACCATATCGAGTCCCCACTGAGCAAAAGGCCAAGCCAAAGGTGTAGGATTTTAACTCAACGGCGGGTGCTCCAGGCTTTGTTGCGAATTGTTGGCATGCTTCACATGTTCTGACGATAACTTTTGCATCTTGAACTACAGTGAGCCAGTAAAATCCTGCCATGAATGCTTTAGTAGCAATTGCCCGGCTACTAGCATGGTGACCACAAACTCCTTCATGTATATCTTTGAGTATGATCTTTTCTTCTTCGGGTGTTATACAACGTTGTAACACGCTTGAAATACTCCTCTTATATAGCCCCCCTTTGATTATTCTGAAGGCCTTCGATCTTTGGGTGATTTGCCGGGATTCTATCACATCTTCAGGTAGTTCTCCCTTAGTCATATATGCTATATACGGCTACATCCACGTAGGCTCTATTAGCATGACCTCTCTAATTTCCTGCTCTTCTTCCTCAATGGCCTCTTCTATACGCTTGGTTTCTGATGGAGCCCCCGAGTCTTTTTGCGGATGTTTCTTTTTTCCTGTTTTTGGAGCTACATTCTCGGAGACTCTTTTTTGCTTTGATTGACCACTCTGTTATTTCTTCCCAAAAAACTCCTGGTGGTATTGCTAAGCACAAGGATCCTATGTTTTCTAGATTGTCGGCTTCTTCATTGCTTGCTCTCCCTATGTGCGATACTTCGCACCCATCAAATTGAGCCACCATAACGCCATATAGATCGTAGTAAGCAATCATATTTTCACTGACAGCGTCACACTTGTCATTGCTTGCTGTGCCACAAGATTGGAATCTCCAAAGATTTTGAGGCGAGTTGCACCGCAAGCTTTGGCCCTTCGCATGCCATGCAACAAAGCCTCGTATTCATCACCATTATTGGATGCGTTTGCAAAGCTCATCCGAAGTATATAGCGAATTTTGTCGCCTTGTGGTGATACTAGTATGACTCCTTCTCCTGCTCCTTCCGTTCTTTTTGATCCATCAAAGTACATTGTCCAGGCACTAGAAAGTTCTGGTGGACCCGCACATTGTAACTCTGTCCATTCTGTGATGAAATTCGGCAGAACTTGCGACTTGATTGCTTTGTGCTTCTCATACATGATATCTTGAGGAGATAATTCAATGCCCATAGAGAGACACGCCCATTTGCTTCTGGATTGTTGAGGATGCTTGACAAAGGTGCTTCATTGACCACTATGATCGGATGTTCCGAAAAATAATGGCTTAGTTTTCGTGCTGTCATAAATACCCCATATGCTAGTTTTTGGTATTATGGTTACCTTTGTTTGGATGGCGATAAGACCTCGCTTAGGAAGTAGACTGGCCTCTGCACACCATGGGTTTTTCCTTCTTCGGGTCGCTCCACGACCAAGACCGTGCTGACACCTAATTTGTGGCAGCGATATATAGTAGTAAGGGCTCTTTCTCTTTTCTCAACACGAAGACAGGAGATGTCGAAAGTGTCCTTTTAAGATCTTCAAAGGCACGCTGAGCTTCTTCCGTCCATTCAAATTTTTCCGATTTCCTCATGAGGGTGTAAAATGGCAACGCCTTTTCTCCTAACCTTGCATTGAAATGACCGAGTGCCGCTACTCGCCCTGCCAGCTGCTGTACGCCACGTAGATTTGTTGGCTTCTTCATTGTTAGGATTCCCTGTATTTTCTTGGGATTAGCCTCGATTCCTCTGGCTGATACCAGATATCTGAGGAGTTGCCCTGCTGGGACTCCAAAGGAGCATTTCTTCGGGTTTAGTTTGATGCTAAACTTGTCGAGATTTTTGAATGTTTCTTCGTGGTCCTTGATGTCTACGCACTTCTATTCTTATAGACAATTGTTGGGCCTCCAAGTGCAGAGGTTTGTAGAACAACAACAAGTTTTCCCTTAAGTCAATCACCCAAGGTTTATCGAACTCAGGGAGGAAGTGGTCAAAGCTATTCCCTCTCAAGCAACCCTGCAATCAAGATACAAGAAGTCTATTGTGTCCCCAACACACCCAATACACTTGTTAGGTGTATAGGTGCACTACTTCGGCGAAGAGATAGTGAAATACAAGTGGTATGGATATAATTATAAGTGGTAACGGTGCCAGAAAATAGCTTGATGGCGTCGAAGAGACTAAAGGAAAACTGAAATAAAGATAGCAGCAAGCAAACATGTAACAGATCTAGTTGCAAATGGTGTTTCAGTGCTTAGAAACAAGGCCTAGGGATCATACTTTTGCTAGTGAACACTCTCATATAAATATATTATCTTCATGATACTACTCTTAACTACTCTCCAGTTGGACACTCTAATCCATGGTAGGGTTATAACAGCACACCTCAAAGTTCATATTTCCCATCTAGATAACCCCACACTGTCACCTTGAGTACTAGATGAGTCCAACAAACACCACAATTTCATAAAGACATCCAACTCCAAATATAACTCATAATAAGTATTTGTAATCTCTAGCCGAAGTGCCACCATGGTGTGCACGCTGTCACTTTCACACACATGGGGAGAGCAGAGATCTATTAAAGCACTTGAGTAGCAAGGTAGATCTATAGATTACAAGCTCATGATCTCGGTAAGATCATGCATAGAGAGAGAGATGAACGCATAACTACCGGTAGATCCCTTAGCCTCGAGAGAGATCTACTCCCTCCTCATCATGGTAATCGATAATGGTGATGGAGATCGATGGAGATGGCTCTGAGGGCACTTCCCCATCCCGGCAGGGTGCCAGAACAGAGACTTTATGTCCCTCGAATCTCCCCTTCGGTGGTGGCGGCACTGCGGAACTTTTTGTGGATAGAGGCTTGATGATTTAGGGTTTGCATCAGGAGGCTCTTATATGTGAGAGGGGAGACAGAGGGGGTGCCAGAGGGGCCCACACCACCCCCTGGCGCGTCCTGGCCTGGCCCGCGCCACCAGGTGGTGTGGCCACCCTCTGGCCCTTCTCCGTCTCGTATTCTGGCTCTAGGTGTCCCCCGGTAAAATAATAACTTTGGATTTTGTCCCGTCCAATTCCGAGAATATTCATTTTCTGACTTCCTGGAACCAAAAACAGCAGAAAACAGGCAGCTGGCACTATGACTCTTGTTAATAGGTTAGTCCAAGAAATCATATGAAAAGTACTCCAAAGTGTGGACAAAACATAAGAAAGTAGATAAAACCAAGCATCGAACATCAAAAATTATAGATACATTTGCAATGTATCAACATCCCCAAGCTTAACTCCTGCTCGTCCTCGAGTAGGTAAGTGATAAAAAGAAAGAATAATTTTTGAGGTGACATGCACCATCATAAACTTGATCAAAGTATTTGTAAAACATTGATAGCTGGGATCATAGTACTTCAATCATAACATGAAAGACAAAGTTCTAACAATAAGGCAAAGCAACTATGTTGCAACATGAAAAGACACAAACAAAAGATTCATGAATAACAATGCTTTGCAAGACGTTTGTTTGTTTCTCATAAAGAAAACATGGCATAATGGCATTAAGCTTGTCCCTCATAGAGTAGCAAACATAAATGCATAGGACACCTTCAAAGTTCATAAGAGTGAGTAGATACAAATAGTTTAAAACAAGCAATATCAAAGCTATGCATCAATCAACAAGTCTTGGGACAATGCACATAGAACTAAGAATGTCCACTATGCTCTCAAAGTAGGTGCGTAAAGATAGAAGGTGGAGACTCAACATAAAAGTAAAAGAAAGGCCTTCATAGAAGGAAGGAGGGATTCAAGTTTCATAAAGAGCTTCCAAAAATTATGGTACTTGTTAGCTTTCAGCTCTCATTGCCCCTATCATAAGCATCTTGAAGTGATTAAGGTTAAAGTGAACAAACTATGGAGTATATGCTTGACAAAGTATAAGTTGGAAATCTCATGTCCCTTGAATATGAGGGTCGCTCCTCATGCTACTCAAGTTTAGTTACCGGTAAGTTCTTGTCATAGTAAGTACATGTGTATCATAGAGAACCGCCAACGGGGTACCCCTTGCCTGATGATACGGAAGAATCCCCATATCAAAATGACAAGGCAAGCGGACAACGAGCATCTCAGCAATCTTCTTATTTACCATGGGAATATGGTGCTTTTTCTCTCTTTCCTCTTTTCTCATATCTCTTTTTTTCTTTTTCTCTTTTTTCTCAATATCTAACTCTTTTTATAAGAAGAATGCTTCATAGACAGCTCATTATGGTTACGCTGCAGGTTTCCACCATGACAACATGGATTAGACCAGCGGCCCAGACGTTTCTCTAACACGCATACATAACTCTATGGACTTACATGCTCCCCTTTCATTTCACACTGACGACATCCATAGACAAAAGAGCATGATATCAACTAGGTACAAAGTACAAGTGCAATGTTGAAAGCGTTCCCCATGACAGCATGGTTCTGCCAATCCCCAACATATAGGTGCAAGCATATACAACATAGATGTCACAATGGTTCAAGTTTATTAAGGGAAAGAAAAGTAAAGTGTGCCATCAAGTTCGTGAGAGCTTTAATCACTAGTTTTCTCATAACAAGTTTAATTCGGAAGGTAGATAAAAACATGAATATACTTGGAATAGCATATGCTAATAGGTAGGTATGGTGGACTCTTTGGAACAACTTGGTTTTATTTGGAGTTGGATGCATGAGTGGAACTAATACTTGGTTATGGAGGCTAGCAAAAGACTGGGAGCGACCACCTAAGAGAGCAATAATGGCCATAATCATGTAGAGGGACAAAACATCATTAATCAAAGTATAAAGTGATATTACAATTCGAAAACTAAATGATCATAAAGGCTATGTTGACTTGGGATAGTCATAACATGGTGTGAGCATGTGCCAAGTGAACCCAAATAAAGCATCAAAGGAGAATACCACAATACTATGCTTTAATATGCTAAAACAACGCATGATTCTTCCAAGGCACATTAAGCAATCTCAATTGTTTATAAAAAGTCATGCTATAGCAAAGAATACTAAGCATAAAGCCAAAACAATATCAAGCATGGCATGACAAAGCATAGGCCACAGTCAAAAACAAGCTCTCTTTAACATTTAAGCACGAACTTTCCTACTCTTTTCCAAACCAAACCAAACTATTTGCAAACCAATGTATGAAGAGGGGGGGGTCCAACCAATTTGTTCAGCAAACAAAGCAAACGAAAAACAAAAACGAAAACAAAAAAGAAGACGCTCCAAGAATAACACAACTGTGCATGAAACAATAAAAATGAAGTGTTTGGAAGAAACCTGGGATTTTTATTGATGAAGAGGGGGATGCCTTGGGCATCCCCAAGCTTTGACGCTTGTACTTCTTGGATATTTCTTGGGGTGACACGCGTGGCATCCCCAAGCTTGAGCTTTAGTCCATCATTCATCTCATTACTCATTCCTTCTATACATCTGAAATTTTTCCTTCATACAAAACTTCACACAATCTTTATTAGCAACATTAGTGCACTCAAGATAATAGGTCTTTAGGTTCGGTTCCAACACCAATAAACTTCCATTAGAACACAAGCTACTGTAACACTTCCCTCAAAAAGCTCAATTCCCCAAAAGAACTCAAAAAGGAACCAACAAGAAGCAATATGCAAATAATGGCAGAAATGTGACAAAACAGAACAGAAGGTAAAGACGAATTTTTTCGAAGACCTTCTATTGCTCAAATCGAAAAGTGTTAAACTAAAGAAAGTTAGATAACAACCTGGGGCAGAAGCACAAAAATTCAAGCCTCAAAAGGACATACAGAAATTTTAAACGAATTTTTACGGTGAAGCATAGAAATCTGTTTCGGTGCAGCAACTTTCCCAATCATTACTTCTCTCTCACTAGAGGTTACTCTTAGCACAAAAAGCAAATAAAAAGGAGCGGTTATTACTGAAGTGATAACTTCCAAGACTCATCTAAAACTTTTGGCCAATAAGTACTTTTCTTTAACGCCTTTAAGTTAGGCATGATAGTTTGAGAAGATGCTCATATAAGAAATATGAATTGAAGTAAAAGAGAGCATCAAGAAGCAAATTCAAAGCACATTTAAGTCTAACCCACTTCCTATGCATAGGAATCTTGTAAAGAAACAAGTCATGAAAGCACAAAGCAACAAGCATAGTAAAGCAAAACAAGTGCAACTTCAAGACCTTCAACATAAAGAGGGGAAACTTATTATTGAGATGCATAAAACCATGTTTCACTCTCTCATAATAACTTTCAATAGCATCATGAATAAAATTAACAATATACTTATCACATGAAACATTCTTATCATGAGCCACATGCATAAAATAATTGATACTCTCCATATAAACATAGTCATTCTTATTAATTATAGTGGGAGCAAATTCAACAAAATAGCTATTATTATTATTCTCGTCACCATAATCATCAAATATAGGAGGCATATTGTAATCGTAATTAGTTTTCTCCTCAATAGTAGGTGGACTGAAAATATCTTTTTCATCATTGTAATCATCATATATTGGAGGTTTGGTATCATCATAAGCAATAGAATAGCTATCTTCCAAAGCCGAGGAACTAAAAAGATCATTTTCATAAAAACTAGCTTCCCCAAGCTTAGACTTTTCCATAGCATTAGAAATAATGGTGTCCAAAGAATTTATACTAACAACATGGCTATTAGCATGCAAATAAAGTTCCATAGGTTTTTAATTTTCTCTTCAAATGCTTCATGTCCTAACTCAAGAGAAATACTATAAAGCTCTCTAATTTTTGTTGTTGTTTTCCATTAAGCCTAACTAGTGAAAAAAAGAAACAAAAAGACAAAATTGCAGAATCTAAAGGAAATAACTTCGAGCACTCACACTAGAGGATGTGAGTACCTTTTACCTTACCTCCCCGGCAACGGCGCCAGAAAATACTTGCTGGCGCGTGGTTGACGTGGGAGCTTCTTCTTCTTCAATCCCCGGCAACGGCGCCAGAAAATAGCTTGATGTCTACGCACTTCTATTCTTGTAGACGTTGGGCGTCCAAGTGCAGAGGTTTGTAGAACAGCAGCAAGTTTTCCCTTAAGTGGATCACCCAAGGTTTATCGAACTCAGGGAGGAAGTGGTCAAAGGTATTCCCTCTCATGCAACCCTGCAATCAAGATACAAGAAGTCTCTTGTGTCCCCCAACACACCCAATACACTTGTTAGGTGTATAGATGCACTAGTTCGGCGAAGAGATAGTGAAATACAAGTGCTATGGATATATTTATAAGTGGTAACGGTGCCAGAAAATAGCTTGATGGTGTCGAAGAGACTAAAGGAAAACTGAAATAAAGATAGCAGCAAGCAAACATGTAACAGATCTAGTTGCAAATGGTATTTAGGTGCTTAGAAACAAGGCCTAGGGATCATACTTTCACTAGTGAACACTCTCATATAAATATATTATCTTCATGATACTACTCTTAACTACTCTCCGGTTGGACACTCTAATCCATGGTAGGGCTATAACAGCACACCTCAAAGTTCATCTTTCCCATCTAGATAACCCCACACTGTCACCTTGAGTACTAGATGAGTCCAACAAATACCACAATTTCATAAAGACATCCAACTCCAAATATAACTCATAACAAGTATTTGTAATCTCTAGCCTAAGTGCCACCATGGTGTGCACGCTGTCACTTTCACACACATGGGGAGAGCAGAGATCTATTAAAGCACTTGAGTAGCAAGGTAGATCTATAGATTACAAGCTCATGATCTCGATAAGATCATGCATAGAGAGAGATGAACACATAGCTACCGGTAGATCCCTTAGCCTTGAGAGAGATCTACTCCCTCCTCATCATGGGAATCAGCAATGGTGACGTAGATCGATGGAGATGGCTCCGGGGGCACTTCCCCGTCCCGGCAGGGTGCCGGAACAGAGACTTTCTGTCCCCCGAATCTCCCCTTCGGTGGTGGCGGCGCTGCGGAACTTTTCGTGGCTGGAGGCTTGATGATTTAGGGTTTATGCATCGGGAGGCTCTTATAGGCGAGAGGGGAGACCGAGGGGGTGCCGGAGGGGCCCACACCACCCCCTTGCGCGGCCTGGCCTGGCCCGCGCCACCAGATGGTGTGGCCACCCTCTGGCCCTTCTCCGTCTCGTATTCTGGCTCCAAGTGTCCCCCGGTAAAATAATAACTTTGGCTTTTGTCCCGTCCAATTCCGAGAATATTCATTTTCTGAATTCCTGGAACCAAAAACAGCATAAAACAGGCAACTGGCACTATGACTCTTGTTAATAGGTTAGTCCAAGAAATCATATGAAAAGTACTCCAAAGTGTGGACAAAACACAAGAAAGTAGATAAAACCAAGCATGGAACATCAAAAATTATAGATACATTTGCAATGTATCAGTCCTTGATGAGCACAGATCCTTGTCTTGTTGTAACTATAACGTCATTGATGTATACTTGTACGTTCGTGCCTATTTGGCTTCCCAAACATATCTGCACCATCCGCTTATATGTTGCTCTGGCGTTCTTAGGCCAAAGGGCATTGTTGTGTAACAGAATACACCATAAGGCGTGATGAACTCCTTTTTCTCCTGATCTTCTTCCTTCATCCTAATCTGGTGGTATCCTGAGTAAGCATCCAGAAAAGAAAGACATTCACATCCCATGGTTGCATCGATTATTTGGTCAATTCGTGGAAATGGGAAGTGATCTTTTGGACAATGTTTGTTCAGTGTAGTAAAGTCGATGCACATCCGAAGTTCTGTAGTATTTTTCTTTGGAACACATATTGGGTTTGCGACCCACTCTTCTTTTGTTAGGCCTTTGATAAAGTTGGTATCGGTAAGGCGGTGGAGCTCCTTTCCAATGGCTTTATGCTTTGGTTCTCCGAAGCGACAAAGCGGTTGCTTTACTGGCTTCGCCTTTGGATCCAAATTTAATGCGTGCTCAGCGAGTTCCCTGGGAATCCCTAGCATGTCAGAAGGTAGCCATGCGAAGATCTCACAGTGCTCATGGAGGAACTCGATGAGTGCACTTTCCTATGAGGGATCAAGATTGGAAGCCACAAATGTTGTTTTCGTCGGGTCGAAGGGGTGGATCTGTACTTCTTTTGTGTCCTTTTCCGTGTCAAAAGCCTGATCGGGATTGACACGTGCTACTTCCAGTGGTTCTGAGTTTGCTGAAGTTTTGAGTTGTTCAAATTCCGTTGCCATCCCAAAAGATTCAGAATTTTTGTTGAACTCTCTGTCGCAATTGTCGGCACGTGTGAAGCTTCCTTTTATCGTGATGATTCCCTTTGGTGCTGGCATTTTCATGACTAACTATGCATAATGCGGTACGGCCATAAACCGTGCGAAAGCTGGTCATCCCAGGATCGCATGATATTGTGATGGCCAGTCCATGACTTCGAATACGAGTTTTCTTGCCTGAAATTTACTTTGGAACCAAAAGCAACATCAAGAAATACTTTGCCTAAAGGAATTTTGGCTTTACGTGGTACTATTCCATGGAAAGATGTTTCTGTTAGCGCGAGATTGTCCTAGGGGTAGCCCATTATTCGTAACGTTTTTGCGTAGATCAGATTTATGCTGCTTCCTCCGTCCATGAAGACTTTGCTCATAACGTACCCGCTGATTTGTGCTTCGACTATCAAGGCTGAGTGACCTGGTCGTGGGACTCGAAGTGGGTGATCGGCTCTGCTGAATGCGATTTCTTGCTCGGAGCAATGGAGATATTCGGGTGTGGTTGATGTTGTTGTTTCCGCCACGCCCCTTCTGAATCATTGACATTGCCCCTTTTGACCTAGGGTATTCACCATTTTGATCACTTGTGTTTTGTGGTGGCACTGCTAGTGATGGTGGTGTGCCGATGGCTAATGTTCCAGGAATAGATGTGTATCCTCGGTTTGCCGCTTCAGTTGCTTTTGCATTGCATAGCTCCTACATCTTCAAGAATGTTCGACAGTCTTTCATGAGATTGTTAGATTGTCACCTGCCTACTGAGTCGATGTAAAAGTGCATATTACAGGGTCCTTCCAGCATTTGCATTGCGGACATAGGTGGATCTCGAGCTCTTGGCTGGTACCGCTATGTTGACTGGCTTCCTCCGACGTCATCCCTGTTATGGCGGTACCCGTCGTTGTAGTCGTTGCTTTTGTTGTTACCTTCACCCGAGAAACTAGCTGCAACGTAACTTGGCCCTGTGTTCCATCATTGTTCCTTCTTCTTCTATCGTTTTCGTGTTTATCCATGTCTTCCTCGGGTGATCGCGTACACTTGTTATGCAACACGTCTTCTCCATCAACCCAGCAATTTGCTATTTCCATGAGTTGTGAGATTGTTTTGGGTTTAACCCGTCCTAGTTCTTCTATGAATTCTCGGCGACAGAGGCCATCCTTGAAGGCATCGATGGCCCTTTCATCGGATATGGACTCAGCCAAGTTTTTTAAGATATTCCATCATTGGATGAATGATCTTATTGATTCCCTAGACTGTTGTTTGCATGCTCACAACTGCTCCAAGGATGCAGGTCGTTTAAACATTGATTGGAAGTGCCGGATGAATTTATCTTCTAGGTCGTTCCAGCTGCCGATGGAATCCTCGGGTAGCTGCCTGAGCCACGATCTTGCGGCACCGGTGAGATGCAGTTGTAAGCTTTGCATTGCGGTGGTTGTGGATCCGACTTGCAACTTAACAATGGCCAAATAGTCTGCTAACCATGCTTCGGGTTCCTGGAGTCCGTCGTACTTGTGGCGATCGTGCGGAAGTTTGAAGTCCTTGGGTACTGAGGTTTTTCGAATCCTCTGAGTGAAACAGCTAGCTCCACATAGTTCGTAATCGTATTTGTTGTGTCCGTCGTGGTATCGTCGGCTGCGGTTTTCGTCTCTTGATCCATTGTTCCTATGTTGCGTGTTGTCGTTTCTTGTGTTGCTTCGCGGCTCGGGTGCTGCGAGATGTTCCTGGTGTGGCAATCGAGATCGTCGGGTGTTCCCCACTTGCCGCGGAATGCTGTGATGGCGTGGGGATCTATCGGGTTGTCGTGTGGTCCCTTGCTCTGATTCTACCAGGGAGGCTCCCACCATGCCAAGGTTCATCAGGGCGGAGCGGTGGAGGGCCACACGGGGATCGTCGGGTGTGGGCTGAGTTGTGAGTAGATATGTTTGCATGGCCACGATGGTTGCTTGGGCCGTTTTTGCCTTGATGTTTCCTGCTTGATCGATCAACATGAACGATAGTTCTAGATCGCGGATGAGGCTGCCTCTCTCTGCTTTAGGGATATTCGCTAATCGAGATGTTCTCCTTCCTGGTGGTACTCCTCCTGTTACGCTCCCTAATCCTCGGGTGGAGATTAACTGTGCCCGTCGTAAGCTGGATTCATTGGCTAATCTCTTTATTTTGTCGAGTTGCCTTTGCGTCCTGAGTAGATCTCTCTTCTTGTGATGAAGCAGATATTGATATGCTAATAAATCCTCGTGTGAAGCATCCGCTGTCATCGGGACTGCTCCCGAAATTTCTTCCCTTTCCCTTTGACATGCTGCTTCTGGTAGCTGAAGAGTTCGCCTCTCTCCTTCATGTGGCTCTCCGCTTCTTCCTTAGACTATGCGGTTATCTGCCGTTTCTCCTTCGTTTCCGTGGTCCCCTTCATTGCTGTGATTTCCTGCATTGTCATCTGATAAAATATCATTGGGTTCGAGGATAGGTTTATCGTTAGAGTCACGTGGTTTTGAAGTGTTCTTGTTGACCATGCACACTTGGTGGCGTGTTATGCGTGGGCTGGTGATGTTGTCTTCTGCTCTGAAGGATGCGCTGAATATTCTGAGATTGTAGTTCTAGGTAGATCTTCGCCATCCTTATTCTGAAGTCGATGCTTTCGCTGCTTTCTTCGGATTCGAAGTTTGCCGGGCTTGCTTCGTGTGGTGGGGTTAGCTGTGGGTCTGATCCGAAGGATAGATTGTCATAAAGACCATCAAGGTCCCCCAGATCCATCTCGATTTACTCACTTTCTTCGCCTGCTTCGCTCTGTGCTATGGCGTCCATGGAGGACCCGACGGAAGATGCTGATACAACTGCAGGCATAAGTTTTTCCACCGACGGTTCTGATGTAATCAGGGCCGAAGGGTGAAATTCTTGCAGGTCTTCTACTTGGAAGTGGAAGATTTCGACGATTAAATCGGATCCGCCGTTGAAATCGGCGGGTACCAATACAGGGGTGGGCGGGTGTGGAACTACTTTCGTCAGGTTGATTCTTGGTGGAGAGCGGTCCACCGAATCCATGGTTCTAGTGTTCAGGTTTCCCACAGACGGTGCCAATTGACGAGGGGTAACCTCGGAAATGCCCATGATGATGGACTTAGGGTTTCGTGGAAAAGAGAATGCTGGGGATTTCGTCGGATGTCAGGAAAACAATGAAGTCAAAGTCGCCTGAATATTCAGGAATCGCACTATTACAAGTTGTCTAGGAGTTTTATGTACCCTTGCTTGGGCTTCTCCCGTCCTATATATAATAGGACGGGTCTCAAAGCTGTATGTGGATAGGTTTCATACACGCGTAATTACAATACCAACACAATGTCGGTTCATAGTCTCTTTCCTAATACAATCAAAGTCTTTGTCGGTTGCTTCCTTGGGCTGTAATCTAGAATCTTCATGGGCCGGAAGCTCTTTTACCTAGTATAGGGTAGTAAATCATAAGCATCCGAGTAATCATACCTATGTAAAAAGGCATATACCATAATCAACGCCGAGCTATATAAGAGAAGTGTCACAAATTTCCTACAACGCTATGTTGATCCGACAGAAGGGATGGACATCCTCCGAGATATTCATCAGGGGGAATGTGGGCATCATGCCTCGTCTAGGGCCCTAGTGGCAAAAGCTTTTCGGCATGGGTTTTACTAGCCAAGTGCCCTGTAGGAAGCCGAGGAACTTGCGAAGAAAAGCAATGGGTGTCATAGGTACGCTAGCAAGACAGATCGGCCGATGTCTAAACTCAAAAATATACATATCACTTGG
Source organism: Avena eriantha (assembly GCA_910589775.1). NCBI lineage: Eukaryota > Viridiplantae > Streptophyta > Magnoliopsida > Poales > Poaceae > Avena > Avena eriantha. The sequence goes on along the minus strand of OU342744.1, from coordinate 454,984,915 downwards.
CCATTTGCTATGTGGTTCTTGGATATGTTGGACCGTTTATGCCAGCCAAGGGAAACATGACCCACATCTTAGTCATGGTGGACAAGTTTACAAAGTGGATTGAAGTAAAGCCAATAAGAAAGAGTGATGGAGCTACTGCCGTGACCTTTCGCAAGGACATTATCCTGAGATACGAGTATCCACACAGTATCGTAACAGATAATGGCACAAATTTCGCTGAAGGAGCATTTCCCATTTTTGCCAAGATAAGAAAATCTTGCTAGATGTCGCATCATGGCCCACCCCGCAATGAACGGGCAAGTGGAAAGATCCAATGGACTAGTGTTGTCCGGGATAAAACCCCAACTCATTGAGCTCCTGCAAAGATCAGCGGGGTGCTGGATTGAAGAACTCCCAGTAGTACTATGGAGCTTAAGAACAACTCCGAATCGATCAGCAGGCTATACACCATTTTTTCTAGTATATGGGGCCGAAGCTATACTACCAGCCGACATAGAGCATGACTCTCCTAGGGTCACCCAATACACAGAAGTCGAAGTGCAAGAAGCCCGACAAAACGATGTTGATCTACTGGAAGAAGCGAGAGAATTAGCATTGTCCAGATCCGCCATATATGAGCAAAATCTCCGATGCTATCATAGCCGAAAAGTGAACCCCCGAGTTTTCCGGGAAGGTGACTTGGTACTTCGACTAGTGCAGCACACTGCCGGCATGCACAAGCTCTCACCCCCTTGGGAAGGTCCATTCATTGTGAGCAAAGCATTGCACAATGATGCGTATTACCTTATAGATGCTCAACCACATGAAAAGAACAAGGCGGATATGACATGAGAGGAATCAAAAAGGCCATGGAATGTAGCACTACTTCGTCCATTTTACACTTAGCTAAAAGTGTATGTATCCCGAACCCTCATATGTCAGCTTGTATGTTGGCAATGACCTTATTAATGTAACCTCGGTACCCTGAGCAGAAACTCAGGGACTGCCTTAGTAGTAATTGTCATTTTCTGTATTTATTTTTTATACGTCGGCTGGCTTAAATTACTTGCACCTTGATACGTTTCTAACGTATCCATAATTTTTGATGTTCCATGCTTGGTTTTATCTACTTTTTATGTTTTGTCCACACTTTGGAGTATTTTCTATACACTTTCTTGGACTAACCTATTAACAAGAGCCACAGTGCCAGCTGCCTGTTTTCTGCTGTTTTTGGTTCCAGGAAAGTCAGAAAATGAATATTCTCGGAATTGGACGGGACAAAAGCCAAAGTCAGTTTTTCACCGAGGGACACACGGAGCCAGAATACGAGACGGAGAGGGGCTAGGGGACCGCCACACCACCTGGCCACGCGGCCAAGCCTGGCCCGCGCCAGGGGGTGGTCTGGCCGCCTCGGGCACCCCCTTGGCCTTCCCTTTCCCCTATAAGATGCCTCCGATATAGAAACCCTAAGTACCTGATCAAAATTCCATGAAAGAGTCTGTAGCCGCCGTCATCTCCATCCCTAGACCGGGAGGGATCTGAAGCTCTTCACGGCACCCTGCCGGAGGGGAGAATTCACCCTGGAGGCCTTCTTCATCATCATGCAAGCCTCCGGTGTGATGCGTGAGTAGTTCATCCTTGGACTACGGGTCCATGTAGTAGCTAGGTGGCTGGTTTCTTCTCCTTTGTGCTATCATATTTAGATCTTGTGAGCTCCGTTCATGATCAAGATCATCTATTTGTAATCCTACATGTTGTGTTTGCGGGGATCCGATGGATATTGAGATGCTATTTCAGATTGATTATTGATTCTATAATGTCTTTGTTATTTGTGATCTTTCATGCTTTCCATTGTTAGTAGTTGTCTTGGCCAAGTAGATGCTAGCAACTCCAAGAGTTAGTATTTATGCTCGATAGTAGGTTCATGCCTCTAGTAATCTGGGGAAGTGACAGAAATCTCTAAGGTACTAGATGGTTGTTGCTACTAGGGAGAAAACAACAATCCTTTGTTCATAGAACAATCGTATTGTTTACTTTACACGCAATGCGTAATGCAATTATCTGTTGCTTGCAACTTAATACTTGAGGGGGTTCAGATGATAACCTGAAGGTGGATTATTAGTCATAGATGCAGTTGGATTACTGTCTATGTATAATGTTGTAATTCCCAATCAAATATCAAAGGAGTCAAGATGATTAGTATATGCATATTGCTTTCTCGATGTTTGTCAATTGCGCTGCTGTAATTTGTTCACCCAACATGTTATCTATCTTAAGGAGAGCCACCACTAGTGAACTATGGACCCCGGTCCTTTCTTTACCATCAATCTACAATTGTTTACTGCTTTCTGTTTACTTTCTACAAACTATTACTTTCTTCCACACAATACGGTTAATCCTTTGTTTTCAACAAAACCGGTGAGATTGACAACCTCACTGTAAGTTGGGGGCAAAGTTCTGTGGTTGTGTTGTGTAGGTTTCCACGTTGCTGCTGGTGCCGGTAGTGCGCCCTGCCAAAGTCCAGCTAGCAACACCTTGGAGGTGTTTCCTTGCTCCTACTAGATTGATAACCTTGGTTTCATAACTGAGGCAAAACGTACTGCTGTACTCATCATACCTTCCTCTTGGGGTTCCCCAACGAGCTCGTTATTACACGAGTCAACAAGTATATTTTCTGGCACCGTTGCCAGGGAGTCAAGGATATCTTCACAAGGGGAGTCCCTCATAACCAATCTCTTTACTTTGTTATTTTTGTTTTGCTTAGTTTATTTTTGCTTTGTTTGCTTGTTTCTTTATCAAAAAAATAGTTCCTACTATAGTTGTTATTTTCATTGGTCTGTTATTGTCTTGCTTTATCATGCTTTCTGTCAATGGTTGGTTTCTTTGAAACTGAATCTTATTGGCAAGGTGGGTTCACGGAAGAACAAAAATATTATTATAAGGAACACCGCTTGTCACAGAAAGGGAAACACTTATGGGAACAAATGTATACCATTGCTATAAACGTGTGCTCTACTTATAATATTACTTATTGCTTTGATAAATCTTGTTGCTGTAGGAGGTATAAACACCTCCCTTTTCAATGTGAGTATAATGATAATGTTACCATATATTCTTATGTTAAAGGGAATTATGACTTTTATGATGTGGAACAAATTGAAGAATTTATTGCTTGGAAGGGTGCATTTGAACTTGCTAGTTTGCTTGAAAATACCGATGATTCACCTTATAAATATGAGGTTTAGGATATACTTAAATTTTGCTTTGATAATTACAAGGTAGAAAATGGCTATATTCTTGAATATCTTAATAGATGCTCTCCACCAATGGAAGAGACTAATGCCTTGCAGGAGCCTATGGAAGAAGAAATTGCTGAAACTGGAAGCTTATTGGATGAAAAAGAGGAGGAGAGTGATGATCAAGAGGAGGAAGAATGGATCTACCCATCCCTACCTTCTAATGAGAGTAACTCTTTACCCCTTACATTATTTGATTGTCCCCCATGCTTACCAAAGGAGGACGAATGACATGTTCCTAAGGATTCTTTTGAAAATGTTTATAATAAAGATCTAGTGTTTTTATATCATGAAAAGCATGCTTTATGTGATAGTTATATTGTTGAGTTTATTCATGAGGTTACTGAAAATTATTATGAGAGAGGAAAGTATGGTTGTAGAAGTTTTCATGGTATTGAAACACCTCTCTATGTGCTGAAAGTTTTGAAGTTATTCTCGTTTTATCTTCCTATGCATGTCACTTTGTTCTTTGTGAATTTATTTGCATATGAGATTCCTATGCATAGGAAGTGGGTTAGACTTAAATATGTTTTGAATTTTCTTCTTGATGCTCTCTTTTACTTCAATTCATATTTTCTATGTGAGCATCTTCTCAAACTATCATGCCTAAGTTAAAGGCGTTGAAGAAAAGTACTTATTGGGAGATAACCCAAAAGTTTTAGATGAGTCTTGGAACTTATTACCTCTGTAATAACCTCTCTTTATCCTTTTTATTTGCTTTTTGTGCCAAGAGTAACCTCTAATGAGAGAGAAGTAATGATTGGGAAATTTGCTGTCCCGAAACAGATTTATGTGCTTCACCGTAAAAATTCGTGTAAAATCTCTGTACATCGTCTTGAGGCATGAATTTTTGTGCTGCTGCCCCAGGTTGTTATATAACTTTAGTTAGTTCAACATTTTTTTATTTGAGCAACACAAGGTCTTAGAAAAAATTGGTTTTTACCTGATGGTTTGTTTTGACAGATTTCTGCCATTATTTGCATTTGCTTCTTGTTGGTTCCTTTTTGAGTTCTTTTGGGAAATTGAGATTTTTGAGGGAAGTGATATAGTAGCTTGTGTTTTAATGGAAGTTTTACTTGTGTTGGAACTGAACCCAAAGACTTATTATCTTGAATGCACTAATGTTGCTAATAAAGATTGTGTGAAGTTTTGTATGAAGGAAAAATTTCAGGTGTAATGAGAATGATGTAATGAGATGAAGGATGGACTAAAGCTCAAGCTTGGTGACGCCACCCGTGTCACCCCAAGAAATATCCAAGAAGTACAAGCGTCAAAGCTTGGGGATGCCCAAGGCATCCCCTTCTTCATCAATAAAAATCCCAGGTTCCTTCCAAACACCTCATTTTTATTGTTTCATGCATAGTTGTGTTGTTCTTGGAGCGTCTTTGTTTTTTGTTTTTGGTTTTTGTTTGCTTGGTTTTCTTAGTTTTCTGAATAAATTGGTTGGACCCCCTCTTTCATACATTGGTTTTCAAATAGTTTGGTTTGGATTGGAAAAGAGTAGGAAAGTTCATGCTTAAGTGGTAAAGAGAGCTTGTTTTTGACTGTGGCCTATGCTTTGTCATGCCATGCTTGATATTGTTTTGGTTTTATGCGTAGTGATATTTGTTGTAGCATGACATGTTATAAACAATTGAGATTGCTTAATGTGCCTTTGAAGAATCATGCGTTGTTTTAGCATATTAAAGCATAGTATTATGGTATTCTCCTTTGATGCTTTATTTGGGTTGACTTGGCGCATGCTCACACCATGTTGTGACTATCCCAAGTCACCATAGCCTTTATGATCCTTTAGTTTTCGACTTGTAATATCACTTTATGCTTTGATTAATGATGTTTTGTCGCTCTGTATGATTATGGCCATTATTGCTCTCTTAGTTGGTTGCTCCCAGTCTTTTGCTAGCCTCCATAACCAAGTATGAGTTCGACTCATGCATCCAACTCCTAAAACCAAGTAATTCCAAAGAGTCCACCATACCTACCTATTAGAATTTGCTATTCCAAGTATATTCATGTTTTTATCTACCTTCCGAATTAAACTTGTTATGAGAAAACTAGTGATTAAAGCTCTCACGAACTTGATGGCACACTTTAGTTTCTTGCACTTAATAAACTTGAACCATTGCGTCCATATTTGTTGTGTATATGCTTGCGCTTTATAAGTTGAAATTAGCAGAACCATGTATCATGGGGAACGCTTTCAACATTGCACTTGTACATTGTACCTAGTTGATATCATGTTCTTTTGCTTATGGATCCCGGCGGTGTGAAATAAAAGGGGAACTTGTAAGATCATGGAGTTTGTATTTGTGTTAGAGAAACACCTGGGCCACTAGCCTAAGCCATGCCTAATAATGGTGGAAACTTGCAGCATAACCATAATGAGCACTCTATGAAGCATCCTCAATAAAAACCTATGCAAATAGCAAATAAAAAGATTGCTGAGATGCTCATTGTCTGCTTGCCTTGTCATTTTGATTATGGGATAGCTCCTGTATCATGTGCAAGGGGTACCCCGTTGGCGGTTCTCTATGATACATATGTACTTACAATGACAAGAGCTTACTTGTGACTAAAGTTGAGTAGCATGAGGTTCGGTCTTCGTAAGTAAGGGGCATGAGATTTCGGCTTATAACTTGTAACAACCTCGGACCCTACGCTCTAAGTTCAAGCCTGGATGAACCAAAAGTGGTTAAGGGTCTTATAGCGGGGGCCCAGGGCCACCCACGTGTAGGCCCATCAACTGCCCTAACCACTTCCAAGAGCATCGGGACAAGAGCGAGTGGCGTAGGCAACATGCGAAGAGATCAAATACATACACAAGTGAGTATGTATGCAAGCTACCTTACAACAGTTCTCAAAGCCATACCATCTAAAAGAAATAGAAATATTGCGACGCTATACGGCAAGATCCAAATATCCTAGATAGAGATAATAGTGTAGGATAGCTCCTCATACATTAATCAACATAGTATCAAGCGGAAGCGGGAAACAAGTTCTGAGTATGGATAAGACGCAAATCGGCATAAGATGCCACATAAATAAGCACATCCCGCCCACAGATCTCACAGATCCCCATCCCCGGAATCTCTACACCGAGTGATCGTTGCCAACATCATCTGTCTCCTCCACCCAATATCCATCTTGCGAGTACACATGTTCATCTGAATCAAACAATTTATCGTGTGAGACCCTAGGGGTACTCAGCAATTCTTTATGCCTCTAAAGGGGACATAAACCTGGGGTGACGCAATTGCAGCAAAAGATAATAACTATCAAGGCTATAGAGACTCGCTAACCATCCGCCTAAACAATGATAGACGGATGTCCGTTAATTAGAAACAACAGTTATAACAGTATAAAGTAACAGATCCATCCTCCTTCTCGCTTACCAACGAGAAAGCGGAGAAACAACCCATCCGTTGGCAGTTTTATTAATCATTCCTTGAGTATTGCACTAATTACTAGTCAGATATTTAGTCAAATTAAAGACGGTACTTTAGTTATGCTTGACTATGATCGAGAAACTGTGCTCCAAGTCGTCCATAACCGCGGACACGGCTTTCATAAAGATTTACCCTGCAGGGGTGCACAAATAGCAACACACACACGATCAACCTCAGAAAAACCAAATCAAAACCCAACGAGGCTTTCACGACAAAGCAATCACAGGATTCATAATTCATTTCAGGGGCCACCCCAATAAGCTACCCGCAACGAAGTTGGCTGGCTCCGAGACGGACCCAGGGTTTGCGATAATGGTTGTAAACGACTGGGAACCCGAAAATGTGACTGGGCTTGTCGATACCGCGAAAACATTCTGCATTCTTAAACAGTACAGGTGCTCCATGCACAATCATAATTAAAGAGGTAAAGCATGGCATAAGTACAAGATAGTAATAAAGCCCCAAAACTACTTTGTGGCCCCAAGAAATAAAGTGCAAATCAAGCTCAGGCAAAGGGGGATTCATAGAGTCTCCCGTATGTGGATAGTGCGAATAGTCAAGGAACAGGAATCAAGTACTCGGGGTCCTACGGGACACAAGTGAGCATGGAAAACCAAATAACAGATATTGCCCACCGGTGCCTCTTTCATTAGTTATCCCATTACTACTCAGGTTAAGTTGTTTAGGTACCTCGTTAACCAACAAACGCTCACAAACCCTACACATGCAATTCTATGACTCGCATGGCTCAAACAACTCCTGTAGTAATGGCTCATAGGATGGAGGAACAAGCTTCGGTGGGGTTTAAAAGTAAGGCTATGCAATACTTGGGATTCAGTTTAATGCATTCGCGACTCAATGATGCAAAAATAAGATAGAGGCAATAGGTACTATATGTATGCAAGCATGTGGTAGTGCTTGCCTGGCAGCTCAGTTGAAGCGAGAGATGGATCTGGGTAGTACTCCTGGGATTCCTGATAATTCCCCTGCTCGACGTCTATTCGAAAGAAGAACCAAACAAACAAGGGCCAACATAAATAAAGTGCACAAGCATATAAATAAAATGCGACAAGCAACCAAGCATGCCATGATGAATGATGCACAATTTTCATGGCAATAATATATCATGGCAAGGGTGAGGTGTGGGGACAAGAATAAATCATTTTATTAATTATTTGGTCAAGTTTTATTACCATAAACAGTTCTGATTATTTCATATTTATATGATGCACGCTGCAATTCATATCGTGGAATACATAATCAGAACGGGCTCGTCGCGCTGATCGATTTAGACATATTATTTGTCAAATTTGGAGTTATACAATTAAAGTTATTAATTAATTGAGAAAAGGAATTTTTATTGCAATTAAACAATTTCGAAAATTTAAATTAGTCAAACATTATTTTGGATGGCATATTTGAAATCCTCACATTTTTCTGATTCAAAAACATATATTATTGGTATTATTTGGATTTATCAATAAAAAGTTATTAGTTTCTAGATATTAAAACATATTAAACAATTTTTGGAATTATTATTATTTAGAAAAAGATACAGAAACTTTTGGCACTTGATCTGAATCTACCCGCAGTCGCAGACAAGTGGGACCACGGGGTGAAGGGCCCAGCTCGCGCGCAGGCCAGCCGGGTGACGACACATGGGGTAGCCAGGGACCGTGGGTCTAGAACCAAGAAAACCGAGGGGCTTTTGTGGAAAAGCTTCTGGGAAGATGATGGACGGATCGAGCCAAAATCGAAAAAAATAGCTAGCTGAAGCCCATCTTCCCGAGACGATGACGACGAAACCGCTGCATATCTCGCGATTCCCCGAACACGAAAGTTGGAGAGGGTTCAACGTTCTACATCTTTCATTTAGGAGGTTTCGTTAGAGGTAGACTAGGTTGGCCGAGATCTTGTGATGAACAGAGGCTAAACACAGGTCGCTGGGGGACTGAATTTTTGTCAGACAAACGTGAGGTGCATCAAACTTGTGATAGAGATTCCCATGGCTGTGGAGCTTCGTTTAGGGCGAGGCTTGGTGCTATGGAAAGAAGGATGTACCGGGAATATGTGCCGTGTTGGGACATCTCCAGAGGAGATCTAGGTGTGCCGGGAGATCTCGCGAAACAGAGAGCGACACGGGGGTTTTCTGCTGCTATCTGCTGTTGTCTACGCGTGATGTGCAGCTGCTGTGCGCGCGCGGGGGTGTGGCATCGACGCGTGCTGGCGAACAGGAGAAGGCGAGACAGGGGAACAGAGGGAGGCGAAGCTCACCTCGATCGATTTCCATCGGGAACGAGGCCGATGGTGGACAGGAGCGCCCAATGTTTTGGCGGACTGTCTAACTGACGATAAAAACAAAGCCTTCTTTCCTCAACACCAGACAAAGGTTCTCACAGATACACGTGATGAAGGACTCGAATCTAGATGAAATTGGGACAGGAAGGTGAAGGAGAAGAACGGGGAAAGGACGGGGTTCCTCACCTCGATCGATTCCCACCGAGGACGGAGCTGATTGCAGAGGGAAATGACGGTGTCGGTGAACTGCAGCGCCCTGGCATGGTATAGCAGGAAGACGACGAGGGGGAGGCAGCCCCTGGCACTTCCGGGTCTGCTTCAGCTGTGCGCTCGATGCGGAAGTCCACGGTGGAGCTTCTCCGCTACTCCACGGTCTTAGGTGGCCACTGGTTCGATGGCGGCAAGCGGCGCACTCAGACGGCCATGGTAGCGGCGGAGGGGAAAATAGAGGGGAAAAAGGATGGGCGAGCTAGGGTTCTTGTGGGGCTCGGGGCTGTGGCCTTAAGGAGTGTCAGCCTAGACTGGTGACGAGGATGACGGCAGGAGGAAAGCCACCCTGCTCCGTCTGTGTCGGTCAGCGCTAGGAGGGGAAGACAGAGGGAAGATACACAGTAACGTCGTCGCTGTCCTCCTGCGCGAAGCGGTATGGGCCGAGCGAGAGAAGAAGGTGGGCCGGTGGCTGGACTACCAAGCTGCTAGCGACGCTGGGCTGCGGTCAAAGTTGCAGATCGCTACTGCTGCTGCTCTGCTTAATCGCCGCCTCCTAGCTTAACTGAACCTGAAACGGCAGCTGAGGGGAAAAGATTTAACTGAATGTTGTTGCTGCTATCATCTAAAATTGAAGGAAGCTTGCAAATGCCAATAGAATCTGCCTGAAATCTTCAGGATTGGAACAAACATTGCCCCAAATTAGAAGGAAGGGAGATCGAATCAGCAACGCAACAAAATACAAGCACGAGCTGATTTGGTGCGGGTTTGAGCTAGATTCAAAGTAAGGAAAAGGAAAGATTCACAGTTGTTTCTGTCCTTTGTTTGAATTCCAAACTCAAGAACCACCTTTTTTTATAAAAAATGGAATATAAAAGAGAGATAAGATAAGCATTGTGCATGGATCATGCATGGAGTCATGTTGTAGTTGTAAAAACAACTTCACTCTCATGATCTTTGGAAAAGTGCCATGTTGAAAAACCATTCAAATCCTATCATGATTCGATTTAAGAGATGGGCATATTTGAAGTGAGAAGGCCAACAATAGTGTGTGTGTTCCACTATGGTTGACGTGACCTTATCAAGTCAAATCTAGTCACATTTCAAATAGAACCATGGAATGAACTAAATGGCTTCTACTTCTACATGGTAGGCAAACATCACCATGTAGGCTCCCATAGCAAATATTGTGGAAACAATATGAGACCATCTATGTAAGCATGTAGAAAAGGATTGAATCCACCCCAAGTTGATATGAGCTAGAACTAAATACCAAAGGAAGAAGCATTTGCTCATATGTAATTGGGATGGTAGAATTAGGTGGTTAGAGCCAAAAGGTGGTGGAATTGGTAATAGATATGCCCCCAACTCAATTTAGGCATTAAACAATATATCAAGAACCAACTACAATGTATCAAGTTGGAACTACAATTAAAAAATGCAAATGCATATGAGAGAAGAACCAAATTAAAAGGGTTTATATGATGCTCAAATGCAATGTGGCATGATATAATGATGATGCAATGATAAACATGTAGGAAGTATCATTTTTATTAATAACCCATGTAGCATTACAAATGTTAGACAGATGAGATGCTACATAACTTGTCAAACATATCCTCTTAGTTGTGTCACTTTAACCTTAATCACCTAAATATGCTTATGATAGGGGCAATGAGAGATAAAAGCTAATAAGTACCATAATTTTTGGAAGCTCTTTATGAAACTTGAATCCCTACTTCCTTCTATGAAGGCCTTTCTTTTACTTTTATGTTGAGTCTCCACCTTCTATATTTATGCGCCTACTTTGAGAGCATAGTGGCCATTCTTAGTTCTATGTGCATTGTCCCAAGACTTGTTGATTGATGCATGATTTTGATATTGCTTGTTCCTAAACTATTTGCATCTAGTCACTCTTATGAATTTTGAAGGTGTCATATGCATTTATGTTTGCTACTCTATGTCCGTGTGCTTTCTGTCATAGTTGCTCTTCTGGTGACTTTGAGCAACCTTCAGGTTTTCGAGAATGATGTGAACCTTCTCCTCTGCTTGAGTTACAATGTCGGGGCCAAACAATGTTCTTTCACCTGCCCCTGACCAACCAATCGGAGTTTGGCATTTGCGACCATAGAGGACCTCAAAGGGTGCCATCTGGAGACTCTTCTGATAGCTATTGTTGTAAGAGAACTCAACATAAGGAAGGCATTCTTCCCACTTCATGCCGAAAGAGATGACGCAAGAACGGGGCATATCTTTTAGAATCTGATTGATCCTTTCAACTTGCCCTTGTGACTGAGGGTGGTAAGCTGTGCTGAAGTTCAACTTTGTTCCCAAAGCATTTTGGAAACTTCCCCAGAACTTGGAAGTGAAGATGCTTCCACGGTCTGAACTGATCTCGAGAGGAACCCCATACAGAGAGACAATTCTATTGATATAGAGCTCAGACAACTGAATTGCAGAAATTGTTTCCTTGACGGGAAAGAAGTGAGCCACTTTAGAAAGCCTGTCGATGACAACAAAGATTGCATTGTTGCCTTTCTGCGACCTTGGAAACCCAGTTATGAAGTCCATCTCTACTTTCTCCTATTTCCATTCTGGAGGCTTCAATGGCTGTAGAAGACCGGAAGGTTTCTGATGGACAGCTTTTACTCTACGGCAGACATCACACTCCGAGACATACTTGGCACAATATCGTTTCAATCCAGGCCACCAATATTGTGTTTTCAAGTCCATGTACATCTTTGTGCTGCCAGGATGGATAGAAAGAACCGAATCATGAGCTTCTTTAAGCACTTGCTCTCTCAAACCCGGATACTTCGGAACAAACATCCGGTGCTTAAAGAATAGAGTGCCTTGGTCGTCAAGGTGGAAAGGTTCATACTTCGAAAGCTGAATCTTGGAGATGATGTTTTTAGTGTAAGGATCACCAAGTTGAATGGAGCGAACTTTTTCTTCCAAGAGAGGGGTTGCTAGAAGATTCAGAAGATACCCTTGATCCACAATTTCAAGGTCTAGCTGGCGGAATTCCTCGCACAAGAGAGGCTGTTGTTCTTCCACCATGAGGTTGTTGACATAAGCTTTTCGGCTGAGAGCATCGGCCATGACATTAGCTTTGCCAGGAGTGTAGTTGATCAAAAGATCGAAGTCGCTGATGGTTTCAGTCCATCTCCATTGGCGAAGGTTGAGGTCTGGCTGAGTGAAGATATACTTCAGGCTTTTGTGGTCAGAAAAGATCTCACAACGGTTTCCAAGTAAGTAGTGCCTCCATACTTTCAAGGCGACAACAACCGCTGCAAGTTCCAGATCATGTGTTGGATAGTTGAGCTCATGAGTTTTCAACTGACGAGAAGCATAAGAAATGACTTGCTTTTCTTGCATGAGGACCGCACCCAATCCTTGCAAGGAGGCGTCACAGAATATCTGGAAAGGCTTTGATGTATCTGGAGGAATCAAGACTGGTGTGGAAGTGAGCTTCTCTTTGAGTGTTTCAAAGCTAGCTTGACATGCAGGAGACCAAAGGTATTTCTTGCTTTCCTTGAGGAGATCGGTAAGAGGCTTCACAATCTTCGAGAAGTTCTGAACGAAGCGACGGCAATAACTAGACAAACCAAGGAAACTCCGGACTTCTTTGACATTTTTGGGTGGAAGCCACTCAACAATTGTCCGAACAGTTTCTGGGTTGATAGCAATGCCCTTAGCAGAGATGACGTGACCAAGATAGGTGACTTCGAGAAGCCAAAATTCACACTTGGAGAACTTAGTATACAGGCGGTTCCCACGAAGCTTGTTTAGGACACACCGGAGGTGTTCTTCATGTTCTTCCTTTGACTTAGAATAGACTAGAATGTCATCCAGATAGACCACGACGAACTTATCAAGATACTCCATGAAAACCGAGTTCATAAGCCTCGAGAAGGTGGCAGGTGCGTTGGTGAGACCGAAGGACATGACCGTGTACTCGTACAGGCCATAGCGGGTGGTGAAAGCTGTTTTAGGAACATCTTCCTTGCTAATCTTGATTTGATGATATCCACTTCTCAAGTCAAGCTTAGAGAATACCACAGCTCCAGCTAGCTGATCGAAGAGATCATTAATCCGCGGAAGGGGATATTTATTCTTGATGGTTTTAGCATTGAGAGCCCGATAGTCAACACAAAGTCTATCAGGCGGTCTCGCTTCTTCAAAAAGATGGTTGGGCTACCCCAAGAAGAAGTGCTATGCTGAATGAAACCCAACTTATCTTGTTCATCAAGCTGACGTTTGAGTTTAGCCAACTCAGCAGGACCCATTTTATAAGGCCGCTTGGAGATAGGAGCGGTACCTGGCTCAAGCTCAATCACAAACTTGACCTCTCGGTCAGGAGGCATACCTGGTAACTCTTCAGGAAAAACATCTGGGAACTCACGGACCACCGGAACATTTTGCAAGGCTTCCATAACATCAATGTCCTGGACACCCAAAGAGTAGAGCTGAATAGAAGGAGTTTGCTTTGGAGAATAGACTATGTGGCCTTTAGGAATTTTCAAAGAAACCGAATGTTCAGCACAATCAATCACAACTTTATTTGCAGCTAGCCATTCCATGCCTAAAATGACATCAATATCTGAGTTGCCCAGAATAATCAAAGAGGCCGGAAAGGAAGAATCCCCAATTTGAACCTGATTGTCATAGCTGATCTTGGAAGTTAACATCCTTGCCCCAGGAGAAAGGACCATCAGCTTTTTAGGTAACGAATCAGATGACAACCCATTCTCTTGAGCAAACTTGAAGGATACAAATGAATGTGATGCTCTAGAATCAAATAAAACTCGTGCATGGACTAAGTTAACAAAAAGCGTACCCAGCACAACTCCAGGTGCATGCTCGGCTTGAGCGACGTTGACACAGTTGGCACGAGCAACAGTGGACCTGGGCTTGGTGTTGATGTTGAGAGCCCGAGGTGGAGGTGCACGAACCATAGAAGGACTTGCTGCAGGTCTTGGAGGTGGAGGAGGAAGAGCTTTGTTGTTCATGGGACAACTCAAGTGTTGATGCCCAGTGTTCCCACAAGTGTAACAAACACCAGGTGGACGTGGAGCAGCGTAGCCAGGGACTCCACCAGGCGCTCCAGGGTAGTTGTGGTTGTAGCCCCTAGGAGCAGCGTTGAAGGAGTTTGGTGGCCTTGCCGCATAGCTTGAAGGTCTTGGTGGAGTCGGGAGCGGCGGTGCGGAATTAGGAACCCACACGCGACGCTTAGAAGGAGCTGTCATAGCTGAAGAGCTTGCTGGGTCACGACTGTGTTTCTTGTACTCCTCGAACACTTGCCTACTGGCTTCTTCCTGTAGAGCTGTATGTTGGAGTTCCAGAAAAGACCCCGGCCTTGCATGAGTGATTGCATATTTGATAGATGCATTGAGCCCTTGCATGAACCTCTTTTGTTTCTTCTTGTCATCAAAGATCTCATCGCCACCATACCGAGAAAGATTCATGAAGTTTCTGATATAGGTGTTGACATTGTCATTGCCCTGCTTGAGGTTGAGAAACACTTCCTTCATTCTCTCCATGACAATTTCCGACAGGTATTGCTCTTTGAAAGCCCAAGCGAACTGCTCCCAAGTAGGCTGAAAACCAGAGTGGTTTGCCTTCAGGTAATTCTCCCACCATAGAGCTGCGTCTCCTTTCAGAAGGTGCGTGGCGCATTTTACCCATTCTTGTTCAGGAACATCAGCAGTCATCAGCAACCTTGACATCTCACGAAGCCAATCATCAACATCCAGTGGCTGATCAGACACCTCAAAGTGGCGCGGGTTAAACTTTAGAAAGTCCTTGATGTCTCCTCGCTTGGGAGGTTGAGGTAGCGGGACAAACTCATTCCTCCTGACACTTTCTTCAAAGCGTTGCTGGTTCTGTTGCATTGTGCCCAAGGCATTAGCAATACTTGCCAACGCAGCCCCTAGTTCAGGTGGTATGTCCTCCTCAGTGCGGCGTGGTGGTGCCATCCTGCGATTGATATAAAACTCAAGTCAGTACCATAATGGAGAATAATAATAATCCAAAATAGTACCAAAATGGAATTAACCAAGATTAAGGATACAAATTACTAAGATGATATTAAAATATCAACAAAGTTCAAAGCACCTAGAAGATAGTAAGCATATCGCACACGACTGAACAAGGAGTGTGGTACACAAAGCTATCAAAGAAAAAAATTCCGCAATTTCGGCATTAAAATACCACTATATGCACAAAACCACTTAATGAATCAAGATTAGTAACTCTACCAATTCAATATACGAGAGCGAATGATAAAAGTAGTGGTATGGTCGCGACTCCATCCCGCACTAAAAGCATTACTCCGCACATGAATAAGTAAAACACATATCCCGACTCTCTTCCTTCTTAAGATGAACCTAAAGATTAGCAACTACGGAAACAAAAACCCCTAACAAGATAGCGTCGGATAACAAAGAGTAAGACAAGTCACGTCGGTTTAGAAAAACCTGTCGGTATGGAATGTACCAACAGTTGATAACCAATAGGTAGATAGCGACAACAAGTTGGATGCAACAGATAGACAAAGAATTACCCACACACACAGACACGCACTCACACAACCTATGGAACTACGGAACCCAGAACACGTGAATCCTAGTTTGAATTTTAGGAAAGGATTGAAAACGTTACACTTCCTTACCAGAAAAGGGTGGGTGGGTGGGTAAGAAGAAAAATGGAAGCAGTCATACTCTCGCATTTTGTTTTTCCCTACTATACATAACTACCAAAATATTTGCTAGACTGACAACGACCATTTTGGCTGAGACGCTGAAGGGCGGGATGTCTCTGATACCAATTGTAACAACCTCGAACCCTACTCTCTAAGTTCAAGCCTGGATGAACCAAAAGTGGTTAAGGGTTTTACAGCGGGGGCCCAGGGCCACCCACGTGTAGGACCGTCGACCGCCCTAACCACTTCCAAGAGCATCGAGACAAGAGCGAACGGCGTAGGCAACAGGCGAAGAGATCAAATACATACACAAGTGAGTATGTATGCAAGCTACCTTACAACAGTTCTCAGAGCCATACCATCTAAAAGAAATAGAAATATTGCGACGCCATACGGCAAGATCAAAATATCCTAGATAGAGATAATAGTGTAGGATAGCTCCTCATACATCAATCAATAGAGTATCAAGCGGAAGCGGGAAACAAGATCCGAGTACGGATAAGAAGCAAATCGGCATAAGATGCCACATAAATAAGCACATCCCACCCACAGATCTCACGGATCCCCATCCCCGGAATCTCTACACCAAGTGATCGTTGCCAACATCATATGTCTCCTCCACCCAGTATCCATCTTGCGAGTACACATGTTCATCTGAATCAAACAATTTATCGTGTGAGACCCTAGGGGTACTCAGCAAGTCTTTATGCCTCTAAAGGGGACATAAACCTGGGGTGACGCAATTGCAGCAAAAGATAATAACTATCAAGGCTATAGAGACTTGCTAACCATCCGCCTAAACAATGATAGACGGATGTCCATTAATTAGAAACAAAAGTTATAACAGTATAAAGTAACAGATCCATCCTCCTTCTCGCTTACCAACGAGAAAGCGGACGAACAACCCATCCGTTGGCAGTTTTATTAATCATTCCTTGAGTATTGCACTAATTACTAGTCAGATATTTAGTCAAATTAAAGACGGTACTTTAGTTATGCTTGACTATGATCGAGAAACTGTGCTCCAAGTCGTCCATAACCGCGGACACGGCTTTCATAAAGATTTACCCTGCAGGGGTGCACAAATAACAACACACACACGATCAACCTCAGAAAAACCAAATCAAAACCCAACGAGGCTTTCACGAAAAAGCAATCATAGGATTCATAATTCATTTCAGGGGGCCACCCCAATAAGCTACCCGCAACGAAGTTGGCCAGCTCCGAGACGGACCCAGGGTTTGCGATAATGGCTGTAAACGACTAGGAACCCGAAAATGTGACTGGGCTTGTCGATACCACGAAAACATTCCGCATTCTTAAACAGCACAATCATAATTAAAGCGGTAAAGCATGGCATAAGTACAAGATAGTAATAAAGCCCCAAAACTACTTTGTGGCCCCAAGAAATAAAGTGCAAATCAACTCAGGCAAAGGGGGATTCATAGAGTCTCCCGTATGTGGATAGTGTGAATAGTCAAGGAACAGGAATCAAGTACTCGGGGTCCTACGGGACACAAGTGAGCATGGAAAACCAAATAACAGATATTGCCCACCGGTGCCTCTTTCATTAGTTATCCCATTACTACTCAGGCTAAGTTGTTTAGGTACCTCGTTAACCAACAGACGCTCATAAACCCTACACATGCAATTCTACGACTCGCATCGCTCAAACAACTCCTGTAGTAATGGCTCATAGGATGGAGGAACAAGCTTCGGTAGGGTTTAAAAGTAAGGCTATGCAATACTTGGGATTCAGTTTAATGCATTCGCGACTCAATGATGCAAGAATAAGATAGAGGCAATAGGTACTATATGTAGCAAGCATGTGGTAGTGCTTGCCTGGCAGCTCATTTGAAGCGAGAGATGGATCTGGGTAGTACTCCTAGGATTCCTGATAATTCCCCTACTCGGCGTCTATTCGAAAGAAGAACCAAACAAACAAGGGCCAATATAAATAAAGTGCACAAGCATATAAATAAAATGTGACAAGCAACCAAGCATGCCATGATGAATGATGCACAATTTTCATGGCAATAATATAGCATGGCAAGGGTGAGGTGTGGGGACAAGAATAAATCATTTTATTAATTATTTGGTCAAGTTTTATTACCATAAACAGTTCTGATTAGTTAATATTTATATGATGCATGCTGAAATTCATATCGTGGAATGCATAATCAGAACGGGCTAGTCGCGCTGATCGATTTAGACATATTACTTGTCAAATTTGGAGTTATACAATTAAAGATATTAATTTATTGAGAAAAGGCATTTTTATTGCAATTAAACAATTTCGAAAATTTAAATTAGTCAAACATTATTTTGGATAGCATATTTGAAATCCTCACATTTTTCTGATTCAAAAACATATATTATTTGTATTATTTGGATTTATCAATAAAAAGTTATTAATTTCTAGATATTAAAACATATTAAACAATTTCTGGAATTATTATTATTTAGAAAAAGATTCAGGAACTTTTGGCACTTGATCTGAATCTACCCGCAGTCGCAGACAAGTGGGACCACGGGGTGAAGGGACAAGCTCGCGTGCAGGCCAGCCGGGTGACGACACATGGGGCAGCCAGGGACCGCGGGTCCAGAACCAAGAAAACCGAGGGGCTTTTGTAAGCTTCTGGGAAGATGATTGACGGATCGAGCCAAAATCGAAAAAAATAGCTAGCTGAAGCCCATCTTCCTGAGACGATGACAACGAAACCGCTGCATATCTCGCGATTCCCCGAAAACGAAAGTTGGAGAGGGTTCAACGTTCTACATCTTTCGTATAGGAGATTTCGTTAGAGGTGGACTAGGTTGGCCGAGATCTTATGATGAACAGAGGCTAAACACAGGTCGCTGGGGGACTGAATTTTTGTCAGACAAACGTGTGCATCAAACTTGTGATAGAGATTCCCATGGATGTGGTGCTTCGTTTAGGGCGAGGCTTGGTGCTATGGAAAGAAGGATGTACCGGGAATATGTGCCGTGTTGGGACATCTCCGGAGGAGATCTAGGTATGCCAGGAGATCTCACGAAACAGAGAGCGACACGGGGGTTTTCTGCTGCTATCTGTTGCTGTCTACGCGCGCTGTGCAGCTGCTGTGCGTGCGCGCTGGCGTGGCATCGGTGGGTGCTGGCGAACAGGAGAAGGCGAGACAGGGGAACAGAGGGAGGTGAAACCTCGATCGATTTCCATCGGGAACGAGGCCGATGGTGGACAGGAGCACCCGGTGTTTTGGCGGACTGTCTAACTGACGATAAAAACAGAGCCTTCTTTCCTAAACACCAGACAAACTTTCTCACAGATACACGTGATGGAGGACTCGAATCTAGATGAAATTGGGACAGGAAGGTGAAGGAGAAGAACGGGGAAAGGACGGGGTTCCTCACCTCGATCGATTCCCACCGAGGACAGAGCTGATTGCAGAGGGAAACGACGGCGTCGGTGAACTGCAGCGCCCTGGCATGGTACAACAGGAAGACGACGAGGGGGAGGCAGCCCCTGGCACTTCCGGGTCTGCTTCAGCTGTGCGCTCGATGCGGAAGTCCACGGTGGAGCTTCTCCGCTACTCCACGGTCTCGGGCGGCCACTGGTTCGACGGTGGGAAGCGGCGCACTCAGACGGCCATGGCAGTGGCGGAGGGGAAAACAGAGGGGAAAAAGGATGGGCGAGCTAGGGTTCTTGTGGGGCTTGGGGCTGCGGCCTTAAGGAGTGTCAGCCTGGACTGGTGACAAGGATGACGGCAGGAGGAAAGCCACCCTGCTCCGTCTGTGCCGGTCAGCGCTAGGAGGGGAAGATGGAGGGAAGATACACAGTAACATCGTCGCTGTCCTCCTGCGCGAAGCGGTATGGGCCGAGCGAGAGAAGAAGGTGGGCCGGTGGCTGGACTACCAAGCTGCTAGCGATGCTGGGCTGCGGTCAGAGTTGCAGATCGCTACTACTGCTACTCTGCTTAATCACCGCCTCCTGGCTTAACTGAACCTGAAACGGCAGCTGAGGGGAAAAGATTTAACTGAATGTTGATGCTGCTATCAGCTAAAACTGAAGGAAGCTTGCAAATGCCAATAGAATCTGCCTGAAATCTTCAGGATTGGAACAAACATTGCCCCGAATTAGAAGGAAGGGAGATCGAATCAACAACGTAACAAAATACAAGCACGAGCTGATTTGGTGCGGGTTTGAGCTGGATTCAAAGTAAGGAAAAGGAAAGATTCACAGTTGTTTCTGTCCTTTATTTGAATTCCAAACTCAAGAACCACCTTTTTTTTAAAGAAGGGAATATAAAAGAGAGATAAGATAAGCATTGTGCATGGATCATGCATGGAGTCATGTTGTAGTTGTAAAAACAACTTCACTCTCATGATCTTTGGAAAAGTGCCATGTTGAAAAACCATTCAAATCGTATCATGATTCGATTTAAGAGATGGGCATATTTGAAGTGAGAAGGCCAACAATAGTGTGTGTGTTCCACTATGGTTGACGTGACCTTATCAAGTCAAATCTAGTCACATTTCAAATAGAACCATGGAATGAACTAAATGGCTTCTACTTCTACATGGTAGGCAAACATCACCATGTAGGCTCCCATAGCAAATATTGTGGAAACAATATGAGACCATCTATGTAAGCATGTAGAAAAGGATTGAATCCACCCCAAGTTGATATGAGCTAGAACTAAATACCAAAGGAAGAAGCATTTGCTCATATGTAATTGGGATGGTAGAATTAGGTGGTTAGAGCCAAAAGGAGGTGGAATTTGTAATAGATATGCCCCCAACTCAATTTAGGCATTAAATAATATATCAAGAACCAACTACAATGTATCAAGTGGCAACTCATTTAATTATAATTAACTCATTTCTGAATGGAGTTATTATTAACTCATTTAATTATAAACTTAGTCTAAATTCCTTTTTGCAATTGTAAATGTAGAAAAGTTCTCCCCAATGCCACCTTTCCCGTTGACGATTGATTGGTTATAAGGAGAGAAGCTCAGATTAGATGGATCAAACTTCTCTATATGGGTTGCGTGTCTCCACGTTCTCCTTAGCGAGAATGACGTGGTCCTTACTCGACAGGATGGATTTGGATCAGCCCATTGACGTAGAGACCCCAGAGCAGCGGGAATACCGCTATCTCCATCAGGAGATGGCCTCCTTCATTTCAGTGACAATGCATTTCGGAATGGTGGACGAGTTGTGGCCTTTCGTGGGTGATATCAACCCTTGTACGGTAATGCTACAATTTAGGACACATTTCGTGGAACAAGCACGCATATGGGAGCATGAGCTGATGGGAGACTTCCTCTCCATTAAGATGGAGGAGAACTCATCACTCGAAGACCACTTGGAGCGCATGCATGATGTGTACATGAGGCTTGCATACTTCCTGGATAGCTGGATGACGGGCTCTTTTGCAAATGGCGTTGTGCTGCGGTCGCTACCACCAAGCTACCAAGCACAAGTCAGGACTTGCATTATGAGAGGCGACACGGAATCAATGGAGTTCCACCGGTTCGTAACACATCTCAGGAATGTGTTGGTGGAACCAAATGTCGCTGAGGACATCAATGACAAAGGTATATATTTGATATACAATTTTATAAATGTTATAATCTTACAAACACATTTGTAGTGTTAAGTATATTTGATACTTGTTCTGTTTTGCTGAAAACAGGTCCTTCTGCATGAGAGGTGTTTGCTGGAGAGGAGGTGACGTTGCGTGCTGATGGCGATCATGATGATGATGGCCAACAACACTCTCCCTCGACATTTATCATTTAGTTTATGTTTAGGATGATTATTATAATCAAAAGATTGTGAACTTCTTTAGTGTGTCTCACATTTTGTGAGACGGTTATTCATATGAGTTTGTCACAAATATTTGTTCCACTTTTATGAATGATTTCTATTCGTTCATATCTTGTTTGATTATATGTGAATTATCCTTGTTGTTTGAAACTAATTGATAATGCATGAACATTTGTAAAATATTGAAATGCCTTGAAATATACCCAACTTAAATGATATTCATTAATGAATGAAACCATTGTTTAAATTCAAAGTTATAATGATAATATGTGAAAGTCATTCGATTTCTTATCACATATAAATCATGCCTAAGTTTGGCAAAACTTGAACACCATGTATTACTTGAATACAAAGTGTTTAATGAATTGTTGAAAGTAAATACATATTCGATGTATTGTGTTTTAACAAAATGGTAATTATCATCATATGATTGTTTAAAAGTGTAAAGTAGTTTACCAAAGGAAACATGAATATGAAACTATTTGATTTGATCAAAGTGTTTCATCAACAAAGGGTATAAAGATAAATGAGGATCTAATTACTGTGATTTGATCAATAGTAATGAAATTCGACTTTATAAGAATGGCATAAAGAAATTGTGAAATGCAAAGTGTTTTGAAACGTCAAAATGCAAAGCATCACAATATGATATTAGATATCAAAATGGGTGAATAGAAGGCGCCAAATAAATCGTTGTAGTGCAGATGTAGAGACCATTAGTTAAGAAATAGTTAACACTCAATTAGAATATATATAGTGAACCATTTTAATTCGTGAAAGCGGCTCCATATCTAGTATGGATCATCGTATAAGTTTTGGGGTTATTCGATATAACCAAAACAATAGCGAATAAGTCCTTATAGAGTATTCATTGGAAACTTTGAATATGAAATCCATAGCTGAAACCAAAAGATAAGCAAAATTAGTATTGCTTGGATTTTGGTACATTCTTGAGAAAGTTCACTATTAGTGATATTTCTCGATTATGGAGCAATTGGAAGATAGTGAAAAACACGATTAGGATTCAAATCCCTGCATTAGAGCATTGAGAAGCGCAACGGAAAACGTTCCTGAATGATTCTCTTCACAAAGGAAAGAATCAATGATAATGATCATTGTGTTTTCCCCACTGGTGTTTTCACTACATGAAGTAGGATTCAAAATGTATCCCATATCTTGTATGGAGACATTTGTGAATCATTTATCATGATTATTGGAATATGACATACCTACGAACTACTAAGGAAATAATGGTAAACTAGAATTATGAGAAATCCTAAAAGCAAAATTCACTTGAGATTAGAAAGAAGTTTGTTGCTGAATCTCACAAGTAAAAGGCATTACTTGAATTTTCCCAAATAACTGCAAAACCATAGTGAAAAAGGGGGTGAATGACAAAAGCACAATTTGTCAAGTATTGGACGAATTCAAATGAATTTGATTCAAGTGTGCTGAATGTCTAGTGGAATTAAAACTAGTAAAAGTACTAGTATCTCATAGTAAATCTCCAAGTTTGATATTTGATCAAAGGATTTTGAAGTTGTTCAAAATAGTGAGTAGATATGCAATTTGCATGAAATTGAGTGGGAGCTATGAAAGTCTTCCTAAAACAATATGCGAATGACATATTTTTGAGTGGGAGCAATATAAGTCTCAAATTCAAATATGTAGGAACATAGTTTGAGTAAGAGTAGTGACTCATACCCAAATGTGTTAGGAACATATTTTGAGTGGGAGCTTATAGGAGTGATTCTTAAGTGTGTTAAGAATAAAAGCGCAAGTAACGATAAATAATGATTTATAAGGTGTAGAAGTTGATAATAAGTGTATTATGATATTATGTAGTATTCCTTAAGGGATTCTGAAAAGGGTTTCAGAATAGAAGTTAATTAAGGAACTGGTCCTTAACAACTCAAGTTAGGAATAGTATTAAGTTTAAACATCAATGGTTGAAAGAAAGAAAAGGATGATCATCATCCACTAGTTGAGACATAGGTTCTATCTTAGAAAACCCTGATGATAACTTGACATAATATGTAATCCAATAAGGAATGTTTGAAAGTGATTAAATTTGAATCACAGAACATTGAGCTAAGTTTGTCCGCAGTGTCTAGTAGAGAACTATAGACATATTTTCCAAATCCATAAAGGATGACATATCTTAAAACATAAAGGGTTATGTTATAAGGGAATATGTTGGAAACTCCTGTAAATACCGATTAAAGTCAAGTAGGAAGCGAGGTGAATAAAAACATCGAAAGTTGCACTGAGTGCACTAGTGTTTCGATGAATACATTTATAATAATAGATAAGGGTACCATCTAAAGTGTTGTATAATGTTATGGCAGGGCTAGTTC
Source organism: Avena eriantha (assembly GCA_910589775.1). Lineage (NCBI taxonomy): Eukaryota > Viridiplantae > Streptophyta > Magnoliopsida > Poales > Poaceae > Avena > Avena eriantha. The sequence continues at coordinate 454,960,815 of OU342744.1, read as the reverse complement.
GCTTTTAACATAGAATGATGTGTCCCAGGACACAGTGCCCATGAGAAAGCCCTCGAGGTTGATCTAAAGTCACTGTAGGCTCCTGGAATCATGCCTCGTTCTGCTGCCATAGCGACGATGCATACACACAGATGTTATCATGTGATGATAAAGTATTAATGTCAATCAAGGTGACATTGGTAAGTTGCAAAGGATTTGGGACTGTAAAGTACAGACCCAAGACTCAGCCTCTTCCATGAGCAAGCATGTTCAGGGTACCGGATATATGGTGCCAATGATTAAAGAACAAATACAGCTAGTTTATTTGAACTCTAGTGCAAGTGGGAGACTGTTGGAAATATGCCCTAGAGACAAATAGTAGTAAGGACTATTATCATATTTCATATAGTTTATGATTAAGTTTTACATCATGCTATAACTGTATTGAGTGGAAACATCAATACACGTGTGATATATAAACAACCATGGGTTTCCAGTGAAATTCTAGTCACTGGTTCATTGGTCAATAGATGATCATGTTTCCTGATCATGTGGAATTTATGCTAGTTGGAAATGGAGTCAACTCATTCTGAGAATGAGATGATGAACCAATACCCAACCTAAACATCGTCACCCGATCATGTCACGAAGTTCAAGTTACGATGATTAGAAATGAATCCTCATAGACTATTCCTTAGACCGTGAGGCTATATCAATCACTGTCTCCCGAGAGTGCTTAGATAGCATCAAGCGCCACTTGGTAATACAGTGGTTATATAGGTGTGTTCAGGTATTCGGAGGAAACCGTAGAGGAAATATATGTCAAGAGCGGGATTTCCGTCCATGTGACGAGAAGATTATAACAGACCGATTTTTGGAGTTTTCAAAAACTTCTATCAGAAAATAAGGACTAGAAAATTTCTTTCAATTGATTAGAGCATAACTAGAATTTTCGCACACAAATGGCTTTAATATGAATTAATACCAAGATGAACATAAACCATATTTATTTGTCTTTCAAGTTTGTTAATTCTGATTTTTTCTTCACTTTCATATTAAAATATGCTCCTCTAAGTTTATTTTGTTTTTAGTGTTCATTCGATATATCTGCTCTTGATCGCATTTTCTGGATTTATTCTAAAAGGGAAATCAATTCCTTCTCTTAAGCCTACTTGTGTTACAAAATCCTTGGATATAACTCTTTTTTTCTCTCTTTCACTCGACAAGTGGTGCAGTAACCAAGTTTCTTTCCTATTTTGTTTCTTCTCTTGTTTCCTTCCTTATGAGAAAGCCTAATATTTTTTAACATGCAGTCCATTTATTTTTATTCTTCTATTTATTTCTCTCATACATTTTCTTTTTCCTATGTATAAATGCATGCAACCGGTCTGCCTATCTCTTGTGCTTCTCTTTTCATTTTTTTTCTCATCAATCACCGAAGCTAGTACTAGTAGACCAGCAACCCTTTTTTTCTTTTAAACAACATAGCAGCAATCAATCCTAGGCGACCCAGCTTCTTCTATTTATTTATTTTCGTTTGCACAACCCAGACGTGCAGCTCTCTGTCTGTTCAACTGGCACACGATGGGAGGAAGTCCTACACGAGCACACACCGAGTGCTGCCACGGCTTCCTGTTCTTGGCCTTTTATCCGCGACCCTGTGAATGCTACGTACTGCCCCGATAAATACAGCAGCTCATCCGCTTCTTTTTCTCATCTGGCCCCGCTCCATAGGTCTACACACGATGCCCCACCTCCAACATAAACCTACAGCCACCATAGCTCGCAGCAGCACCGCCGCCAATGAATCCGATCAACCGAGCCGTCGCTACTCGAATCCTTGCGCCACCAGAATCTCCTTGACACTAGGATCTCATTCAGACGATCTATTCTTTGGTCCATAAACCACAACTCATCAATTTCACCATCTACTGCAGCTCGATCTACAAGTTCTTCACACGAATTCATCATGCGTGGTAAGAATCTAATCAATTCCTTTAAACTATACTCTCATATCATATAAACCTACCTCGCATACAACCTTTTCAGCCAATTTGTTCTCTTGGTCATGCCAGCTCTCAACCATGTCATCCGACGTCGGCATGGTCATGTCGTCTCAACTTTTTGCTACAATTCTATGAATTCTGTTCGCGTCAATTTGTGCTACGCATCTCTAGGATCTCATAGGAGAAAATGGATCTCGAATCCGACCACCGGAGAGCAAACACCATTGATGCCAATTTGTTATAGATAGACATCACCGTGGGACACCATGTTCTACTGATCTACACACTTATGCCTCAACACACAAAAGTTTCTATTTGACCTTAGGAACCATTCGGTGGAGTTGTATTTTAAATCCACTAGGTATAATTTAATCTAGGTTCTAATATATTAAATTGTGATCAAATCGATTTCATATTAGAATTATATGCTTGATTTTGTGAGTGGTTTATTTCCCCCAGTTAAATCATATGTGTAGGAGTTGTCTATAGGTTCTTTTTATCATTTTTTGTGATATGTTTATACAGTCCTTTGTATTTAAATAGATTGGTTTTATAGTTCATTATTTATAGAATTGCTTATGTTATTTTGTTAGAGTAATGCATTGTATGATGTTGATCCATGTTTAATATTTTATTCATGTATGACGTGTTAGTACTAGTTTGCCTAGTACTAAATGCTTAGCAATTAGTTTTCTTAGTAATTTATTACTTATTTAGTATGTACTATTTTGTAATAAGCTAGTAACGAAGTATGTATAAGATGATGAAAATATTTGATAGCTCTGGTTGGCTTAATGCATAGACTTAGTTGTTGTATGCAAGATATAGGTAGCTTATCATGTTACTCCATGTGTCATGCTTAGCTACATTGATGCCTTGTGTACCATGTGTATATATGATGCTTAGTTCTATCTATTATAGTACCATATCTTTGTGCTTCGATGCATGTCAAAATCTTGCATGTATGCAGGTTTATATATGATCTCATTTCATGTCATATTACATTCCTTGGGTTATATCCCTAGATTGTAACTTATTATCATGTCACCATTACATGCTTTATATTAATGTGTCTTTGTGTTTGCTAGCTTACATTTAATCTTGGATTAGATAATGATAATGTTGAGTGCAAATGCATATGATCGCTCATACATGTATGTTATCTTATGAGATGTTTTTATATTGCATAGTAGATCATCACATGCTTAGGCTAGTTTGGTTTCATGTTAGAAGTGCATGATAGTATATTCTTGTGAGTACATGTCTTCTTGTTAAGTACATATAATAGATTGATGTGAGTGTTACCTTTTTGGCATATGGTTGTATGCCTTGTTATCTCATCCTGGTGATCTTTAGCTTGACATTTATTTTGTACCATGTTATAGCATATCCAAACTATATATGCTTGTTTATCCTTTGCGACTAATTAGTGTCTTTCTATGACCATGTCTAGTAGATATCGTGCTTAATTTATACATGTGACAGTAGGGTTGTTGCAAATTGTATCTATAATTTATTTCTTATTTATAGATACCTTATATTAGTTTGATCCCTTGATATAAAATGCTTTGAATGTTCGATATCATGTTAGAGCATGTTTAGCTATTGCCTTATGATCATCTAAGTATACTTACGGTAGTAATTGTTTATTATCTGTGTTTACCCTTATGTGATGTGGTGTACATATATGGTTGCTAGTGTGATACATGTTTTCATAGTATCATCTTTAGTTTTCATTTCTTATTGTTTATGATGGATGTTTATCTTAGACTTTGTATCACTTACTTACTCGTGTTAGCATGCTAGATAATCATTGCTGCTCTTTATATCACTAGTATGATAGGTATTGTTTGATGATTGCAAGTTAGTATGATATGGTTTATTGCTATGTCTTGTTTACAAGTTTGCAAGTTATCTAGTTATGATAGATTATAGTAAATGGGTTTACTATGTTACACGGTTATGACCAACTATAGAATAACCCTTATATAGTGGGTATGTAGTCAGTTAGATATAACAAGATCTACCGACATATCTAATCATGTCTCTTTATCTCGATGAGCTATCCTAGCATCCTACTCATGCTATTTAATTCATATTCGAGTTACTGTAACTCACTTCCTCATCCTAACCAAGTTGTCCTGTCATATTCTACACCTACACATCCATCCATTTTGATTTGTATTTCATTTGGTATTTATTTCCTTGGTATTTATTTGGTTTTCATTTGCTAGCGTTACAACGAGTAGGGAGTGACGAGTCTGGTCGTGGACATAATCATCTTATTAAATAAGAAGGGTTCATCAACGAATGCATGCCCCTTTCATAATTATCCCATGTTTTACAAGTGCATGTTATTATTGTTTTACAAATATCTGCTATTTTGGTTACCCACATACCTTGATACACCTGTCGCCATACACAACCCTAAGTAGAGATTATATATTAATATTGTAGAGTAGATTTGCTTAGCCATGCTAAATAATATTTAGGATCCTTGATCTCCTCTCTTCGGAGGAATTGGATTACCCCCGGGTCACATATATACTTTTGAAACTTGTTGAGCTTGCTGAGCTAGCCATTGTTGCTTTCTCTACTCTATTCTACTATGGGTGAAACTTACCATCTAAATACTGGCGTGGGCGACAGCTGGATCAAAGGAAGAAGCGATTGGCTACCCTTCACTAGTTGAAGGGGCAATCCGTCATTCGTGCCGCATGAGGGCCTAATAAGTCTTGGATTTGAAGATTGTGACCAACGTACAACCGCATGCTATAATGGGCACTGGCTTGGTCAAGTAAGTTAGTCAGCCTTAGGTGTTGATGTCGCCGTACCGCTGATGAGGTGTCTGCCTGCGGGGGAGCCTTCGGCACAGATGGCGGGACTGGTTTGGGGACGTACTCTCAGTTCCGTGTGCCATACCCGGTGGGCTCGCCATATCTTTGGGGGATCTAGCTAAAAGACCTCGTCACAATCCCTCTGCCGGAACACTAATAGGTGTGCACTAAACCAGTGGCCACTGGTGGGCAATAAGAAGGGATTGTGTCGCGTGGGAAAAGTGTACAACCTCTGCAGAGTGTAAACCTATTCGAATAGCCGTGTCCACGGTCATGGATGACACATGAATCTTTCTTGACATACGGGAACCTGTCTTGCTACTTCCCTCGTTGCCCCTATCCTTATCCCGGAATCTATGAACTGTGTGAGTTGCCATGGACAATCACACTATTGAGAAATACCACATTGATGATAAACATGTTTTCGTCTGAAATAGCTTTTATCAAAACTACTATCACTTGTAAATGAAATTGGCTTTTATACAAAATAACCCTATGACCTCCACATAAAGCCACATGTAGATATATCAGGTTTTGCATAAGGGGTATGTTGAGTATGTCATGTACTTATGGCAATACTTTTGTTGAATTCAGAATACTATGAAGGGGAGGACTATGACTACTATGATGAAGCTGATGAGTGAGCCCTCGTGGACTACATCGACTGCCTGTGGCCGAGATGGAGTCACTACGCGTTTTATATTTCCGCTGTGCTTTCTGGATGTAATAAATGTCACTAGACATTTTACTATGTTGTTATTCAGACTTTGTAATAAATTACTTGTGTACGTCTGCAATGATATACATTTCGCTGTGTTGTAAACATTGATCTTGGGATTGACAAAAAAACACAGGGGGTCTAGAAGTTAAGTTCCGATCCTCACAGATACTCAAGGGCCCACTCGGAGAGGTTATATCCAATAGCTGCGCAGCGTGTGATTTGATCACAGGGATATCACTTGTCGGAACGAGTCAAGTAGCATTGTTCGGTAACAATATTGAACACGACATGGTGATGTCATTGATCAGATCTCAGGCAATGCAAGTATCAGGAGACAAAGGGAATAAGACACGACTGTCCTGGTTCAAACGACGAAAGATCTTCATGGAACGCACAGGGGTCACGTGGCCATCCAGGTCCCTCTGTCGATCATTGGTGCGGGAGTGTCCTGACCATGTATGGAGTGTTCCCGAACCGTGGGGTATCACGCTTAAGGGCTTGATGATGCTTAGAGAGTGTTTATAGGATCGGAAGAATCGCCGAAGAATAGTAGAGAGAAAACTGGAAGGGTTTCGATAAGTCCGGAGGATGTCCGGAGTGGAGGTGGAAGGTGTTCCATAGCCATGGAGGTTGAATAATATGTGAATGAATGTTAAATATTGATTTAATCATTTATTCATAATTATTTAATAAAGAGAAAGTCAATTTAAAAGGTCAAAAGGCTTAATGGGCTAATTCCCGGAGGGGAGAGGGACCATTAGGGAAAGGAGAGAGGGAGAAGGCGCAAGGGGGTGGCCAGCTAGGTCAAGCCCCCCCCCCCATGCAGGGCCCACTAGGGCTGGCCGGTGGCCTCCCCTCCCCCTCCTCTCCTTTAGTCCCACCCCGAAACTTTGAGGGAGGTAGTACCTCCCCTCCCCCTATATATAGTGTGGGTATTTGGCCAGATAAATACACCGAATAATCAATAAAGGTCTTGTCACTTTTGGGAGGACCTCCACTTGATAATTTCTCTCTCTCCCTCTCTCTCTCATGACCATGGTCCCAAGTTCGGACTGCGCGAGTGAGAGACATCTTCACCATGGAGCGGGATTCGGATCCAGGAGCTCTACTTCCACAACTGCTGCTGGATCGGGGAAGCGGGAGTCATCATCAGGCACCGGCCGTGTGTAAATCCCCGCGAGGTGTCGCACTTGAGGCACTCAAGTCGTTGGAGCCACAGGAGCGCGAGGACTTCATCACGACCTTGAGGTCGGCTTCGGCTCATCTACATCAACCACGCTCTCCTGAGCGTTGACAACGCTTTTCGGTCTTCAAGGGTAAGTTCGCAAAAAGCCCCTCCCGTTACTGTATTAATAATAGATAGGTCCTGGCAACATTAGGGGTTTAGGGGCGTAGGGTAAAATTTATTGTTTTCATACGCGGAACCCCTACATTCCGTTGTTAGTAGCTATCTTGGCCAAGTAGATGCTAGTAACTCCAAGGGTTAGTATTTATGCTCGATAGTGGTTTCATGCCTCTAGTAATCTGGGGAAGTGACAGAAATCTCTAAGGTACTAGATATGTGATGGCTTAGTGTACGGCGCCAGAAAAGTGCTGGTGCGGTGTTGATGTAGAGCTCGTTGGGAACCCAAGAGGAAGGTATGATGAGCACAGCAGCAAGTTTCTCTCAGTTATGAAACCAAGGTTTAATCGAAGCAGTAGGAGCAAGGAAACACCCCAAAGGTGTTGCTAGCTGAGCCTTGGCAGGGCGCACTACCGGTGCTAGTAGCAACGTGGAGACCTGCAGAACACAACCACAGAACTTTGTCCCCAACTTGCGATGAGGTAGTCAATCTTACAGTGTTTTGCGGAAAACAAAGGATTAAACGTATCGAATGGAAATAAGTAATAGTTTGCAGAAAGTAAACACAAAGCAGTAAACAGTTTGTAGATTGTATGTAAAAAAAGGGACCGGGATCCATAGTTCACTAGAGGTGGCTCTCCTTAAGATAGATAACATGCTGGGTGAACAAATTACAGCGGGGCAATTGACAAACATCGAGAAAGCAATACATGCATATACTAATCATCTTGACTCCTTTGAGACTTGATTGGGCATTACAACATTATACATAGACTTCCATCCAACTGCATCTATGACTAATAATCCACCTTCAGGTTATCATCCGAACCCCCTCCAGTATTAAGTTGCAAGCAACAGATTATTGCTTTACGAACTGCGTGTAAAGTAAACAATACGATTGTTCTATGAACAAAGGATTGTTGTTTTCTCCCTAGTAGCAACAGCACATCTAGAACCTTAGAGATTTCTGTCACTTTCCAGATTACCAGAGGCATGAACCCACTATCGAGCATAAATACTAACTCCTTGAGTTGCTAGCATCTACTTGGCCAAGATAGCTACTAACAACGGAAAGCATGCAAGATCACAAATAACAAAGACATGATAGAATCAATAATCAATCTGAAATAGCATCTCAATATCCATCGGATCCCCACAAACACAACATGCAGAATTACAAATAGATGATATTAATCATGAACGGAGCTCACAAGATCTAGACATGAAAGCACAAAGGAGGAGAACCAACCATCTGGCTACTACATGGATCCGTAGTCCAAGGATGAACTACTCACGCATCACACCGGAGGATGCTTTTTTCTTCTTATTTACCATGGGAATATGGTGCTTTTTTCTCTCTTTCCTCTTTTCATAATCTCTTTTTTTATCTTTTCTCTTTTTTCTCAATATAGGACTCTTTTTTTATAAGAAGAATGCTTCATGGACAACTCATTATGGTTACGCTGCAGGTTTCCACCATGTCAGCATGGATTAGACTAGCAGCCCAGGCGTTTCTCTAACACATATACATAACTCCATGGACTTACAAGCTCCCCTTTCATTCCACACCGACGACATCCATATACAAAAGAGCATGATATCAACTAGGTACATGTACCAAGTGCAATGTTGAAAGCGTTCCCCATGAAAGCATGGTTCTGCTAATTCCCAACGAATAAGTGCAAGCATATACAACATAGACGGCACAATGGTTCAAGTTTATTAAGCGCAAGAAAAGTAAAGTGTGCCATCAAATTCGTGAGAGCTTTAATCACTAGTTTTCTCATAACAAGTTTAATTTGGAAGGTAAACAAAAGCATGAATATACTTGGAATAGCATAAGCTAATAGGTATGTATGGTGGACTCTTTGGAATAACTTGGTTTAGGGAGTTGGATGCATGAGTGGAACTCATACTTGGTTGTGGAGGCTAGCAAAAGACTGGGAGCGACAAACTAAGAGAGCAATAATGGCCATAATCATGCAGAGCGACAAAACATCAATGATCAAAGCATAAAGTGATACTACAAGTTGAAAACTAAAGGATCATAAAGGCTATGGTGAATTGAGATAGTCATAACATGGTGTGAGCATGCGCCAAGTCAACCCAAATAAAGCATCAAAGGAGAATACCACTATACTATGCTTTAATATGCTAAAACAATGCATGATTCATCCAAGGCACATTAAGCAATCTCAATTGTTTATAACAAGTCATGCTACAGCAAATAATACTAAGCATAAAGCAGAAACAATATCAAGCATGGCATGACACAGCATAGGCCACAGTCAAAAACAAGCTCTTTTTACCACATAAGCATGAACATTCCTACTCTTTTTTCCAAACCAAACCAAACTATTTGCGAACCAATGTATGAAAGAGGGGGTCCAACCAATTTATTCAGCAAACTAAGAAAACAAAAGCAAACAACCAAAACAAAAATGAAAAAGAAGACGGTCCAAGAACAACACAACTGTGCATGAAACAATAAAAATGAAGCGTTTGGAAGAAACCTGGGATTTTTATTGATGAAGAAGGGGATGCCTTGGGCATCCCCAAGATTTGATGCTTGTACTTCTTGGATATTTATTGGGGTGACACGCGTGGCATCCCCAAGCTTGAGCTTTAGTCCATCCTTCATCTCATTACTCATTCCTTCCATACACCTGAAAATTTTCCTTCATACAAAACTTCACACAATCTTTATTAGCAACATTAGTGCACTCAAGATAAATAAGTCTTAAGATTCAGTTCTAACACTAAATAAACTTCCATTAGAACACTAGCTACTGTAGAACTTCCATCAAAAATCTCAATTCCCCAAAAGAACTCAAAAAGGAACCAACAAGAAACAAATGCAGAAAATGGCAGAAATCTGTCAAAACAGATCAGCAGGTAAAGCCAAATTTTTTCGAAGACCTTATGTTGCTCAAATCAAAAAGTTTTGAACTAACGAAAGTTAGATAACAATCTGGGGCAGAAGAACAATAATTCACGCCTCAAAAAGACATTCAGAGATTTTACACGAATTTTTACGGTGAATCACAGAAATCTGTTTCGGGACAGCAACTTTTCCAATCATTACTTCTCTCTCATTAGAGGTTACTCTTGGCACAAGAAGTAAATAAAAAGGATAAGGAGCGGTTATTACTGAAGTAATAACTTCCAAGACTCATCTAAAACTTTTGGGTTATCTTCCAATAAGTACTTTTCTTTAACGCATTTAAGTTAGGCATAAGAAGCAAAGAAAGAATCAAGTGTTCTCAAATGAAGAAGCGTTAAAACCAAAAAAAAATCATAGGAGAAGCAAAAGAAATCTTATCTCTCTTCTTAGGTAAATGTTCTATACCTTTCTTGAGTGGGATTTGATATTTAATGGTGCCTTCTTTCATATCAATAATGGCACCAACAATTCTAAGAAAAAGTCTTCCAAAAGTAATAGGACAAGAAGCATTTTATTCAACATCCAAAACATAGAAATCAACAGGAACATAGGCATTGTTAACCATAATAAGAACATCATTAAGACTCCCCATGAGTTTCTTTTTAGCATGATCATCAAGTGGGACATTCAAATAACAATCTTCAAGTGGAGGCAAATCAAGCATATCATAAATCCTTCTAGGCATAATAGAAACACTACTATCAAGATCAAATAAAGCTTTTAAATTAAAGTCATTCACTTTCATATTAATGATGGGTTCCCAACCATCTTATTTTTTTATAGGAATATAAGCTTTATGTTTCATCTTTTCTTCTTTAATCTTTATGAGAGCATCAGTAATATGTTTTGTAAAGGCCATGTTCATAGCACTAGCATTAGGACTTTTAGCAAGCTTTTGTAGGAACTTAATAACTTCATAGATGTTGCAACCATCAAGATCAAAACCATACTTATCATCTAAAGTAGTAGAACTATTACTAGCCTCAACACTAGTGGTGGTAATAGTAGAAACACTAATGTTTCTAGCAATTTCATCTTCTCTTTCCGACTTAGCATGTAATTCAGCTAATAGTCTAACTTTTTCATCAATTCTTACTTGTATGGCATTAGTAGCTGCAAAGGGATTATCATTAGTTTCAAGTTTAGCAACCATTTTATTCAAAGAAGATTGAGCTTCAACCAAAGATGCTATATTTCTTTTAGCATTAGAGAGTTTTTCCTCAATAGTTTTATTGAAAGCAGTTTGTTTACTAATAAACTCTTTAAGCATAACTTCAAGTTTAGAGGGAGCACTCCTATTATTGTTGTAAGAATTTCCATAAGCATTAGCATTGTTGGGAGGATATGGCTTATAATTGTTGTTACCAAAATTACTCCTATAAGCATTATTGCCAAAGTTGTTATTTCTTATGAAGTTCACATCAACTTGCTCTTCTTGAGCAACCAAAGAGGCTAAAGGAACATTATTTGGATCAACATGGGCTTTCCCATTAACAAGCATAGACATAATAATATCAATCTTATCACTCAAGGAGGAGGTTTCCTCAACAGAATTTACCTTCCTACCTTGTGGAGCTCTCTCAGTATGCCATTCAGAATAATTAACCATCATATTGTCTAGAAGTTTTGTTGCAACACCCAAAGTGATGGTCATAAAGGTACCTCCAGCAGCAGAATCCAATAGGTTCCTTGAAGAATAGTTCAATCCTGCATAAAAAGTTTGGATGATCATCCAAGCAGTCAGTCCATGAGTGGGACAATTCTTAACCAAAGATTTCATTCTTTCCCAAGCTTGAGCAACATGCTCATTATCAGATTGTTTAAACTTCATTATTTCACTTCGCATAGATATAATCTTAGCAGGAGGATATATTTTCCAATGAAAGCATCTTTGCACTTAGTCCAAGAATCAATACTATTCCTAGTTAAGGAATTCAACCATTCTTTAGCTTTTCCTCTCAAAGAGAAAGGAAACAATTTCAGCTTAATAATATCACCATCTATATCCCTATGCTTTTGCATCTCACAATGTTCAACAAAGTTATTTAGATGGGAAGCAGCATCTTCATTACCAATACCAGAAAATTGTTCTCTCATAACAAGATTGAGCAAAGCAGGTTTTATCTCAAAGAAAGTATCTTCAGGCACAGGTGGAGCAATAGGTGTGCTCATAAAATCATTGTTATTGGTGCTAGTGAAGTCACACAACTTAGTGTTTTCAAGAGTAGTCATTTTATGTGTTTTCAAATAAGAAAGCAAACTAGTAAAACTAATTTTTTTTGTGTTTTTGATAAAGAAACAAGCAAACAAAGCAAAACAAAAATAACAAAGTAAAGATATTGGTTATGAGGGACTCCCCTTGTGAAGATGTCCTTGACTCCCCGGCAACGGCGCCAGAAAAATGCTTGATGGCTGATGACCCACAAGTATAGGCGGTGTATCACATTATTTTCGAGGGAAGTGAAACCCAATTTATTGATTCGACACAAGGGAAGCCAAAGAATATTTGTAAGCCTTAACAACTGAGTTGTCAATTTAGCTGCACCTTGAAACAATCTTGCTCACAACAGTTTATCAGTAGCAACAGTTTTGTAATAGGAGTAGTAAAGCAACAGCAGTAGTAAAGTAAAGACAGCAGTAACAATAACAGTAAACAATGGGATTCGAGTGTGGTAGGCATAGGGATGGATGGACGGGCGTTGCATGGATAAAATGATTCACATAGCAATCAGAATATAGGGAAATTGCAGATAAATAACATAAAGCATCCAAGTACTAGACAATCCTAGGCATGTGTTCCATATATAGTCATACGTGCTCGCAATGAGAACTTGCACAACATCTTTTGTCCTGCCAGCCCGTTTGCAGCGGGGCCTCAAGGGAACTACTGGCAATTAAGGTGCTCCTTTTAATAGAGCACCAGAGCAAAGCATTAACACTCCGTGAACACATGTGATCCTCACATCAAAGCCATTCCCTCTGGTTATCCCGATTTCTGTCACGTCGGGGCCATTGGTTCCGGACAACAACGTGTGTATACAACTTGCAGATAAGACCATAAACAATACTATCATAATGAATCAATAACATGTTCAGATCTGAAATCATGGCACTCGGGCCCTAGTGACAAGCATTAAGCACAACAAGTCACAACCAAGTCATAAAGCACTAATAAAAGATACTAGGCACCATGCCCTAAAGATTTGATGCCATTACATGAACAATCTCATCCAATCCCTACCATCCCCATAGCCTACAGCGGGGGATTACTCACTCATAGATGGGGGAAACATGGATGGTCGATGGAGAAGTGATGGTGATGATGATGGCGATGATCACCTCCAATTCCCCGTCCCGGTAGGGTGCCAGAATTGAGTTTCTGGTGTTGTTTCGTGGAATCTGGTGGTGGCGGCGGAGCGGAACTCCTTCTGGAAAAACGTCGAACCCACCGAAGTTTTTAGGTCAGAAGGCTTCTTATAGGCGAAGAGGGTGACCGAGGGGGTGCTTGGAGCCACCACACCATGCCGTAGCGCGGCCAGGCCCAGCCCGCGCCGGGGGGGGGGTGTGGCCAGCCCCTGGCCCTCCTCCGTCTCGTATTCTGGCTCCTGGAGTCTTCTGGGAAAATAGGCACTTTGGCTTTTGTCCCGTCCAATGCCGAGAAAATTCATTTTCTGACTTTCCAGGAACCAAAAACAGTAGAAAACAGGCAGCTGGCACTGTGGCTCTTATTAATAGGTTAGTCCAAGAAATCATATGAAAAGTACTCCAATGTGTGGACAAAACACAAGAAAGTGGATAAAACCAAGCATGGAGCATCAAAAATTATAGATACATTTGCAATGTATCAACATCCCCAAGCTTAACTCCTGCTCGTCCTCGAGTAGGTAAGTGATAAAAAGAAAGAATAATTTTTGAGGTGACATGCACCATCAAAGACTTGACCAAAGTATTTGTAAACATTCAAAGCTGGGATCATAGTACTTCAATCATAACATGAAAGACAAAGTTCTAGCAATAAGACAAACAAACTATGATGCAACATGAAAAGGCACAAACAAAAGATTCATGAATAACAATGCTTTGCAAGACATTTGTTTGTTTCACATAAAGAAAACATAGCATAGTGGCATTCAGCTTGTCCCTCAAAGAGTAGCAAACATAAATGCATAGGACACCTTCAAAGTTCACAAGAGTGACTAGATACAAATAGTTTAAAACAAGCAATATCAAGGTATGCATCAATCAATAAGTCTTGGGACAATGCACATAGAACTAAGAATGACCACTATGCTCTCAAGAAAGTGCTCATAGAATGTGTGGAGACTCAACAAGGAAATGAAAAGGTTTTGAATAGTTTGAAAGGCTTCCAAATGCTGAAAGTATGGTACTCATTAGCTTTGAGCTCTCATTGCCCCTATCATAAGCATCTTTAATGTGGTTAAGGTGAAAGTGAGGTCCAATCTGAGTTATATGCTTGACAGACTATAAACTGAAAATCCCATGTCCCTTGAGTACGAGGGCCGCTCCTCATGCTACTCAACTTTAGTTACCGGTAAGTTCTTGTCATCGTAAATATGTGCGTATCATAGAGAACCACCAACGGGGTACCCCTTACCCGATGATAGGGAAGAATCCCCATATCAAAATGACAAGGCAAGCAGACAATGGGTATCTTAGCAATCTTCTTATTTACCATGGGAAAATGGTGCTTTTCTCTCTTTCCTCTTTTCATAAATCTCTCTTTTTTTCTTTTTCTCAATAGCTATCTCTCTCTTTTTTATAAGAAGAATGATTCACAGATATCATTATGGTTATGCTGCAGGTTTCCACCATGTCAGCATGGATTAGACCAGCGGCCCAAGAGTTTCTCTAACACACATACATAACTCCATGGACTTACATGCTCCCCTTTTATTTCACACCGACGACATCCGCAAACAAAAGAGCAAGGTATCAACTGGGTATATATTTACAAGTGTTGAAAGTGTTCCCCTTGACAGCACGGTTCTGCTAATCCCCAGTCTATAATTTGCAAGCATATAACTTTCATGGAGAGTTCACAATGGTTCAGGTTTATTAACTGCAGGAAATAAAGTGTGCCATCAAGTTCGTGAGAGCTTTACTAACTAACTTTCTCAAAACAAGCAAACATTTTATTCGGAAGAAAACAAGGCATATTGAATATGCACGGAAGTAGCAAATGATGCTAATAGGTAGGTATGGTGGACACTTTGGCAATATTTGGTTTAGGGAGTTGGAAACTTGAGTAAAACATACTCAGTGAAAGTGAAGGCTAGCAATAGTAAGGGACCGACAAACGAGAGAGCAATAATGGTCATAATCATGCAGAGCGACAAAACATCATTGATCAAAGCATAAAGTGATACTACAAGTTGAAAACTAAAGAATCATAAAGGCTTGTGGTGACTTGATATAGTCATACAATGGTGTGAGCATGTGCCAAGTCAACCCAAATAAAGCATCAACGGAGAATACCACTATACTATGCTTTAATATGCTAAAACAACACATGATTCATCCAAGGCACATTAAGCAATCTCAATGTTTATAACAAGTCATGCTACAGCAAAGAATACTAAGCATAAAGCCAAAATAATATCAAGCATGGCATGACAAAGCATAGGCCACAGTCAAAAACAAGCTCTCTTTACCACTTAAGCATGAGTCTACTCTTTTCCAAACCAAACCAAACTATTTGAACACCAATGTATGAAAGAGGAGGTCCAACCAATTTATTCAGCAAACTAAGAAAACCAAGCAAACGAAAACCAAAACGAAAAAACAAAAAAGAAGACACTCCAAGAGCAACACAACTGTGCATGAAACAATAAAAATGAAGTGGTTGGAAGAAACCTGAGATTTTTATTGATGAAGAAGGGGATGCCTTGGGCATCCCCAAGCTTTGGCGCTTGTACTTCTTGGATATTTCTTGGGGTGACACGCGTGCCATCCCCAAGCTTGAGCTTTAGTCCATCTTTCATCTCATTACTCATTCCTTCCATACACCTGAAATTTTTCCTTCATACAAAACTTCACACAATCTTTATTAGCAACATAAGTGCACTCAAGATAAATAAGTCTTAAGGTTCAGTTATAACACCAAATAAACTTCCATTAGAACACTAGATACTGTAGAACTTCCCTCAAAAATCTCAATTCCCCAAAATAACTCAAAAAGGAACCAACAAGAAGCAAATGCAGAAAATGGCAGAAATCTGTCAAAACAGACCAGAAGGTAAAGACGAATTTTTTCGAAGACCTTCTGTTGGTCAAATAAAAAAATGTTGAACTAACGAAAGTTAGATAACAACCTGGGTCAGAAGCACAAAAATTCACGCCTCAAAAATACGTTCAGATATTTTACACGAATTTTTATGGTGAAGCATAGAAATCTGTTTCGGGACAGCAACTTTCCCAATCATTACTTCTCTCTTATTAGAGGTTACTCTTGGCACAAAAAGCAAATAAAAAGGATAAGGAGCGGTTATTACAGAGTTAATAACTTCCAGTACTCATCTAAAACTTTTGGGTTATCTCCCAATAAGTACTTTTCTTTAACGCCTTTAAGTTAGGCATGCAAAAACTAAAATGGATAAAATAGAAGTAAGCAGAGATAATCATGGTGAAAACATTGTTTTGTTCAATGAAATCCTTTTGTTAACAAGGTTTATCAGGTCTTGCTACCAAAACAATTCCATATGAGACAAAACTTTGTATTCCACTAATGATTTTGTTACCTCAACCTTGATAGCAATGGTCCCCAATCATAATAGTTTCAATTTTTCCTCTTGGTATGGGACAATATATTTCTCCAACTTGAATGCCCTCAACATGTTCAATTGAATTCAAAACCATAAGTCCTATCAATATTCTTGGGGAAATAGATAGTATGTTCCTTGTCATTAACAATGAAGGTCACCTTCCCTTGATTACAATTAATAATAGCTCTTGCAGTATTCAGAAAAGGTCTCCCAAGAATAATAGACATATTATCATCTTCATGCATAAAAGTTTGAGGGGATGCTCATATAAGAAATATGAATTGAAGTAAAAGAGAGCATCAAGAAGCAAACTCAAAACACATTTAAGTCTAACCCACTTCCTATGCATAGGAATCTTGTATGCAAATAAATTCACAAAGAACAAGTGAAAGGCATAGGAAGATAAAACAAGAGTAACTTCAAAACTTTCAGCACATAGAGAGGTGTTTC
This sequence comes from Avena eriantha, assembly GCA_910589775.1. Lineage (NCBI taxonomy): Eukaryota > Viridiplantae > Streptophyta > Magnoliopsida > Poales > Poaceae > Avena > Avena eriantha. The sequence continues at coordinate 454,943,754 of OU342744.1, read as the reverse complement.
AATACCATGAAAACTTCTACAACCTTATTTTCCTCTCTCATAATAATTTTCAGTAGCCTCATGAATAAACTCAACAATATAACTATCACAAAAAGCATGCTCTTCATGATCTACAAGCACTAGAGAATTATTATAAATATTTTCAAAAGGATCCTTAGGAACATAACATTCATCCTCCTTTAGTAAGCATGGGGGACAATCAAATAATGTAAGCGATAAAGAGTTACTCTCATTAGAAGGTAGGCATGGGTAGCTAATCCATTCTTCCTCCTTTTGTTCATCACTCTCCTCCTTTTGTTCATCACTCTCCTCCTCTTTTTCATCTAATGAGATTTCAGGTTCATCAATTTCTTCTTCCATAGGATCCTGCAAGGCATTAGTCTCTTCCATTTGTGGAAAGCATCTATTAATATATTCAAGGATATAGCCATTTTCTCCCTTGTAATTATCAAAGCAAAATTTAAGTATACCATAAACGTCATATTTGTAAGGTGAATCATCAATATTTTCAAGCAAACTAGCAAGTTCAAAAGCACATTTCCAAGCAATAAATTCCTCAATTTCTTCCACATCATAAAAGTCATAATTTCCCTTAACATAGGAAGATATGGTAACATTATCATTATACTCACATTGAAAAGGAAGGTGTTTGTACCTCCTACAGCAACAAGATTTATCAAAGCAATAAGTAACATTATAAGTAGAGCACACGTTTCTAGCAATGGTATACAATTTATCAATTTCTTCCCATAAGTGTTTCCCTTTTTGTGACAAGCGGTGTTCCTTATAATAATATTTTTCATATTCCGTAAACCCACCTTGCCAATAAGATTCAATTTCAAAGAAACCAACCATTGACAACAAGCATGATAAAGCAAGACAATAAGACCAACGAAAATAACAACTAGAGTAGGAACCAATTTTTTTGTATTTTTGATAAAGAAACAAGAAAACAAGGAGAAAATAAACTTAGCTTGAACAATAGTGATTCCAAGTGGACTTGATAAATAAAGCTATGCTCCCTGGCAACGGCGCCAGAAAATAGTCTTGATGACCCACAAGTATAAGGGGTGTATCGCAGTATTTTCAAGGGAAGTGAAACCCAATTTATTGATTCGACACAAGGGGAGCCAAAGAATATTTATAAGCCTTAACAACCGAGTTTCAATTCAGCTGCACCTGGAAACAATCTTGCTCACAGAAGTTTATCAGTAGCGACAGTTTTGTAATAGGAGTAGTAAAGCAACAGCAGTAGTAAAGTAAAGACAACAGTAATAATAGCAGTAAACAGTGGGATTCGAGTGCGGTAGGCATAGGGATGGATGGACGGGCGTTGCATGGATAAGACGATTCACATAGCAATAAAAACATAGGGCAATTGCAGATAAATAAGATAAAGCATCCAAGTACTATACAATCCTAGGCATGTGTTACATATATAGTCATACGTTCTCGCAATGAGAATTTTCACAACATCTTTTGTCCTGCCAGCCCGTTTGCAGCGAGGCCACAAGGGAACTACTGGCAATTAAGGTGCTCCTTTTAATAGAGCACCGGAGCAAAGCATTAACACTCCGTGAACACATGTGATCCTCACATCAAAGCCATTCCCTCCGGTTATCCCGATTTCTGTCACTTCGAGGCCATTGGTTCCGGACAACAACGTGTGTATACAACTTGCATATAAGACCATAAACAATACTATCATAATGGATCAATAACATGTTCAGATCTGAAATCATGGCACTCGGGCTGTAGTGACAAGCATTAAGCACAACAAGTTGCAACAAAGTCATAAAGCACTAATAAAAGATACTAGGCACCATGCCCTAACAATCTGATGCCATTACATGAACAATCTCATCCAATCCCTACCATCCCCATAGCCTACAGCGGTGGATTACTCACTCATAGATGGGGAAAACATGGCTGGTCGATGGAGAAGCGATGGTGATGATGATGGTGATGATCTCCTCCAATTCCCTGTCCCGGCAGGGTGCCAGAACGGAGTTTCTGGTGCTGTTTCGTGGAATCTAGTGGTGGCGGCAGAGCGGAACTCCTTCTGGAAAAACGTCGAATCCCCCAAAGTTTTTAGGTCAGAAGGCTTCTTATAGGCGAAGAGGGAGACCGAGGGGGTGCCTGGGGCCACCACACCATGCCCTGGCGCGGCCAGGCCCAGCCCGCACCTGGGGGTGTGGCCAGCCCCTGGCCCTCCTCCGTCTTGTATTCTGGCTCCTGGAGTCTTCTGGAAAAATAGGCACTTTGGCTTTTGTCCCGTCCAATTCCGAGAATATTCATTTTCTGACTTTCCTGGCTCCAAAAACAGCAGAAAACAGGCAGCTGGCACTATGGCTCTTGTTAATAGGTTAATCCAAGAAATCATATGAAAAGTACTCCAAAGTGTGGACAAAACACAAGAAAGTGGATAAAACCAAGCATGGAGCATCAAAAATTATAGATACATTTGCAATGTATCAATGGCTCAGTGTACGGTGCCAGAAAAGTGTTGGTGCGGTGTTGATGTAGAGCTCGTTGGAAACCCCAAGAGGAAGGTATGATGAGCACAGCAGCAAGTTTCCCTCAGTTATGAAACCAAGGTTTAATCGAACCAGTAGGAGCAAGGAAACACCCCAAAGGTGTTGCTAGCTGAGCCTTGGCAGGGCGCACTACCGGTGCTAGTAGCAACATGGAGACTTGCACAACACAACCATAGAACTTTGTCCCCAACTTGCGATGAGGTTGTCAATCTCACCGTGTTTTGCGGAAAACAAAGGATTAAACGTATCGAATGGAATGAAGTAAAAGCTTGCAGAAAGTAAACACAAAGCAGTAAACAATTTATAGATTGTATGTAAAAGACAAGGACCGGGATCCATAGTTCACTAGAGGTGGATCTCCTTAAGATAGATAACATGCTGGGTGAACAAATTATAGTGGGGCAATTGACAAACATCGAGAAAGCAATACATGCATATACTAATCATCTTGACTCCTTTGAGACTTGATTGGGCATTACAACATTATACATATACCGCCATCCAACTGCATCTATGACTAATAATCCACCTCCAGGTTATCATCTGAACCCCCTCTAGTATTAAGTTGCAAGCAAGAGATTATTGCTTTACGAACTGCGTGTAAAGTAAACAATACGATTGTTCTATGAACAAAGGATTGTTGTTTTCTCCCTAGTAGCAACAGCACATCTAGTACCTTAGAGATTTCTATCACTTCCCTAGATTACCAGAGGCATGAACCCACTATCGAGCATAAATACTAACTCTTAGAGTTGCTGGCATCTACTTGGCCAAGATAGCTACTAACAACGGAAAGCATGCAAGATCACAAATAACAAAGACATGATATAATCAATAATCAATCTGAAATAGCATCTCAATATCCATCGGATCCCCGCAAACACAACATGCAGAATTACAAATAGATAATCTTGATCATGAACAGAGCTCACAAGATCTAGACATGAAAGCACAAAGGAGGAGAACCCGCCATCTAGCTACTACATGGATCCGTAGTCCAAGGATAAACTACTCACGCATCACACCGGAGGCTTGCATGATGATGAAGAAGGCCTCTAGGGTGAATTCCCCTCTCCGGCAGGGTGCCGGGAAGAGCTTCAGATCCCTCCCGATCTAGGGATGGAGATGATGGTGGCTACAGACACTTTCGTGGATTTTTGATTGGGCACTTAGGGTTTTCATCTCGAGGGCATCTTATAGGCGGAAGGGGAGGCCGAGGGGGTGCCGGAGGCGGCCACACTACCCCTTGGCGTGGGCCAGGCTGGACCGCGCAGCCAGGTGGTGTGGTGGCCCCCTGGCCCCTCTCCGTCTCATACTCTGGCATCTGATGACTTCTAGAAAAATAGGCACTTTGGCTTTTGTCCCGTCCCATTCCGAGAATATTCATTTTCTGACTTTCCTGGAACCAAAAACAGCAGAAAACAGGCAGCTGACACTGTGGCTCTTATTAATAGGTTAGTCCAAGAAATCATATGAAAAGTACTCCAAAGTTGGAACAAAACATAAGAAAGTGGATAAAACCAAGCATGGAACATCAAAAATTATAGATACATTTGCAATGTATCAATATGTTGTTGCTACTAGGGAGAAAACAACAATCCTTTATGGATAGAACAATCGTATTGTTTACTTTACCCCCAATGCATAATGCATTATCTGTTGCTTGCAACTTAATACTGGAGGGGGTTTGGATGATAACCTAAAGGTGGATTATTAGTTATAGATGCAATTGGATTACGTTCTATGTATAATGTTGTAATGCCCAATCAAATCTCAAAGGAGTCAAGATGATTAGTATATGCATATTGCTTTCTCGATGTTTGTCAATTGCCCCGCTGTAATTTGTTCACCCAACATGTTATCTATCTTAAGGAGAGCCACCACTAGTGAACTATGGACCCCGGTCCTTTCTTTACCATCAATCTACAATTGTTTACTGCTTTCTATTTACTTTCTGCAAACTATTACTTTCTTCCACACAATACGGTTAATCCTTTGTTTTCAGCAAAACCGGTGAGATTGACAACCTTACTGTAAGTTGCGGGCAAAGTTCTATGGTTGTGTTGAGCAGGTTTCCACGTTGCTGCTGGCGCCGGTAGTGCGCCCTACCAAAGTCCAACTAGCAACACCTTGGAGGTGTTTCCTTGCTCCTACTGGATTGATAACCTTGGTTTCATAACTGAGGGAAAACTTACTGATGTACTCATCATACCTTCCTCTTGGGGTTCCCCAACGAGCTCGTTATTACATGAGTCAGCACACCTTAGCCGAGTTAGTAATGTGTCGGCACCAAAAGCTAACTCTTCGACTTGCCGCTGTCCAACAAGAATTGGCTTCATGGAAAGCAAGAGACCAAGTTTGGAATGGTAGACACATTAAAAACAACGAAGGGAAAGAACGCAATTAAGACGACGTTTGTTTTTTAGACTAACCCCTGTATTTACTTTATTTTTGTTATGATGAATTATTTTGAGTTAATCCTAAAAGTTTCAAGTATTGTTAGATCAATTTTTTGTACCTCGGACTCGTAAGTCAAACACCGAATAACGGTAGACGCGAGTCGAGTCAATAAATTGGGAGACCAAGAAAATGAAACCCGGGGACTTCGTCCAACTTAATCCGGCATAAAAACATAAGTTGTAGCCAAATAACACATTGTCCATTACATCTGGGCCCGGCATACCGGGATCTAACGAATTTTAAAAGTTTATCGCTTCAAGGAGTAGCAGCTGCCGGGTCAACCGCAGTAGTAGGAGGCATGTTGTCTTTGGCATTGGCGACTTAGGCTTAGGAATCTTCATCCGGGTTTTCCTCGGCATCCCTGGCATAATCCAAATCTTCCTGGTCATCATCTGTGTCTCCTTCAACGTACTCATCATTAATGGCCTCGAGGAAACTCGGCCCCTTGTTCCATTCATGACAATGAGCATATTGGATAAGATCATAGGCGCGAGATTGACGCTGAGCGATGCATCCCGGGTCATTGGTCCATTTGGATTCGGTGCACAGGCGACCAAGCACATTTAGGTCAATGCCTTCATACCGGGACAACACAAAGGATAAGGTCGTGTCAGCTCCAACATGCGCAGCAGATTCTCGCCATAAATTGAGTTGCGTGCTGCTATCTCGGAGTCTCTCGATCATCACAGAAACTTCCTTGGGATCAGTTTCACCCACCCACAGACTATGAAAAGTGTTTATGGCACGCTGAGGAGCCCCACCCCAAAGACCCTCATGGGTCCGAGGCAAGCCGCAAGACCAGCAAGGAATTCGTCAATTGTGACATCTTTGGAGATAGGGCCAGCTTAAGCTCTCTTCGCCCAGACCTTGCGGATGGGAATGTCGGTACGTGCTTTAGACTGAGGAAAATCCTCTGAAGCGACAAATAAAAAGCAACTCAGAAGGTGCAAAAAGAAGAGAAACCTTGGCAATAAAAAATAAGGTGGGCACAGAAACATACTAGCTATAAGACCATGAATCCGAGTTAGTTCGGTCAACCAGTTACCCTGCTTCCTCTGAAGATCTGCAAGAGCGGTGTTCACTGACTCAAGTTTGGCCTCGTCCTCTTGAAGAAGTACTTTTCTTTATCAAGCTGGCCTACGAGCTAGACCTTTGCATCAGAGAACTTTTGATCTAATTTTTCAAGCTCAGTTCTCTGGAGGAGTTTGAGGTCTTTATTCTCGGCACAGAGCCGAGCGATCTCCTCGTCCTTCTCCTTAAGTTGGGCCTAGTGTTGTCCTTCTTGTTCGAGAAAATAGAGCATCATGTCAGGCAGCGGCATGCTATCTTGAAGAGATACTGCAATAGTTTTTTGACCCGGTAGAGCCGAGGTATAATTACCTACCAAGCTAGAATTAGAAAGGAAAAAGGATAAGACACAAAAGACGCAAAATAAAGAATACCTTTAAACTCGGCCATCTCCTTCCTCATTGCCTTGTTCTGGGCCTCCACATTGGCTGCAAAATTCGAGTCACAAGTTAATTCGGCAAGCCAAGATGAAAGGAACTAAAATTGAGAATATAAAAGAGAAAATTTTACCTTTCTTCTTCAGCTCGGGCAGCAAGGCTTTATGCTTTGAAGAGAGCTCCTTGTGTGTGTCTAGAAGCCGCTGAAACTTGACGGTGCGACATTTGGTGGTGATTTGAAAAGGAAAGTGTTAGTTCATGAATAATAAGGAAAAATATAGTTACTCAAGACCTAGGCCAAGTGGAACTTAACCCGACTCTAAATGAGTCAATATTTGAAGTTACTCAAGACCCGGGCCAAGTGGAACTTAACCCGACTTTAGGTGAGTGAATATTTGAAGTTACTCAAGACTTGGGCCAAGTGGAACTTAACCTGGCTCTAGGCGAGTCAATATTTGAAGTTACTCAAGACCCGGGCCAAGTGGAGCTTAACCCAGATCTAGGTGAGTGAATATTTGAAGTTACTTAAGACCCGGGCCAAGTGAAACTCAACCCGGCTTTAGGTGAGTGAATATTTGAAATTACTCAAGACCCGGGCCAAATGGAACTTAACCTGGCTCTAGATGAGTGCATATTTTAAGTTACTCAAGACCCGGGCCAAGAGGAACTTAACCAGGCTCTAGGTGAATGAATATTTGAAGGTAATCAAGACCCGAGCCAAGCGGAACTTAACCCAGATCTAGGTGAGTGGATATTTGAAGTTATTCAGATCCGAGTCAAGTGGAACTTGTTGGGTTTGCAGCATAGAAAATAAAAAATTTCCTACGATGGGAACTATTATACGCCAAGATCTATCTACTAGATACAAGCAACAGGTGGATATACATCCATAGAGACCATACCCTCTAAGACAACAAAGCTTGGTTAACGAGATGGAACTCGTGGATGATGTAGTCGTACACTTGCCGATCTCAAGATCGTGATGAAGTCCTTCAGGTCCAGCAGTTCCAGCACCATCAGGTCTAGCACCATCAAGTCCAGCACCACAAAGTAGCGGTGCATCCATGATCGCACACACGTCCGGTCCACCGAACAACCTCCGCCTCCTTACTCCAGCGATGCAGCAGAAGCAGTAACTCCTTTATAGATAAAGCCACCGGGAACATGTATCTCGCTAATCTAAGACCATGGGAAATAACTAGAGGGAGAAGAGAACCTTCACGAGGAGGTGGGGCAAGTGGAGAAGAGCCATGGGGCTCCTTTTATAGGGGTTGGGGAGCAGCCCCATGGCGATGGGTGGCCAACCATGGTGGGTGCCCCCACCTCTCCCTCATTCATGTGGGTGGAGCTTCCACTAAGCCCACTCACATAAATTTCAACTCCAATCACTTGCATTTAATGTCCACTAAATTAAATGCATTTTCTCTTTAAATAAAACACTTTTATTTATTTTATTCAAAATTTTGTTAATTACTTTAATTAACAAATATTCATATAAAACTCCCTGTAACATTTCAATATCACATGCAGAACCAGTTTCAGCAATTTCACCCAAAACAATTCTGGTTTTCATCGAAATGATTCTAGAACTTTCTTAAATCTTTATATGAAACATATTTGCTCCAAATGGTGTCGGTATCCCTTAAGTGTGTCACCCTACAGTTCACGAATAATGTAGACATGATCGAGACCTCTCTCTGATCAATAATCAGCAGCGGGACCTAGAGATCCGTACTGACTCCCACACATTCAACGATGACTCTTGTGATCATGTGAACCTTTAACGTTGTAACTAAATCCCTTTTTCTCACGATATATTACATGTACGAGATTTGATCATCGATATCTCAATACCTAGTTTGATCTCGTTGCCGACATGCACTCTTTTCTCGTTCCTGTGATATAACATTCTAGTGATCACATCACTTGCTTGCAAGCTATTTCAATGTGATATCACCGAGAGGACCCCGAGTATATCTATCCATCATCGGGATGGACAAATACCACTCTTGATCCATGAGCCTCTACATAACACCTTCATAGCACTGAACCCACCTTTATAGTCACCCTGTTACGGTGTGACGTTTGATGTTATCAAGATACTCTTCCAGTGTTAGTGATTAACATGATCTCATGGTCTAAGGACTAGGATTACTTCGTATGATGTTATAGCAATATAAACATAATGACTTTGATCGTAATGCTATACCTCGGATGAATGTTCATCACATCATTCCACTAATGTTGTGACCTCGTTATTAACAACATCCAATGTCCATGATCAGGAAACCTTGATCATCTTGTTAATCAGCGAGCTAGTTTATATGAGAGGCATTACTAGGAACTTTGTATTTTGTTTATTAAACACACATGTATTAACGTTTCCAATTAATACAATTATAGCATGCAAAATAAACATTTATCATAAACATGCAATAATATAATAACCACTTTATTATTGCCTCTTGGGCATATTCTCTTCAGAACTTAACCTGGCACTAAGTGATTGAGTATTTAAAGCTACGCAAGAACTGAACGGAGTAAAACTAAATTCGAACATAAGTGATTGGCCAAAATATTGGCTATTTTTTGGCTAATTTAAAATACTTCGGAATTGGGAGCAAGATAAGGAAAAATGTCGCAAGTTAATTGCTAAGAGCATCCGACCGAGTAACATGGTACTCCCTCAGAGGCTCGGGGATTGGAGGATATATCTACAAGTACTTGCGCATATGTAAAGAGATGGCTTAAAGGTTTACCTCCATCATTTTGCTGGCATAAGAAATGGCTTTGCTAGCAGTGTTCATTTGTGCACCAATCTCCGCAAGACCAAACTTCGCCAGGTTATCGGAGCTGACATCAATGTATTCAGCATTATTTCAGTTCTTGGCAAACTCAGTGAGTGAGACGAGGCTCCCACCACTAAGAGTCCGAGTTAGGACTAACCCTTTCTCATGTGTGGCTTGGCATGCAACCTTAGCAGTGGCAGGACTAGAATGCAACGTGATTTGCTTGTCTGGAGTACGGACAGAGACAGCGTTGCCCTGTTGCATCATGCACGCAATGGTGCGCTGCATAGAACCGGCCACTGATCCTTTGGGCGTCGCCTTGGCCATCTCGGCAGTTGGCTTAACCTTGGTCACCCCGACGGCTTTCTTGGCCTTGGCCGCTGGATTGATTTGCTGTTGCGGTGCGGAGGGTTGAGATTTAGTCGCCGGAGTTACCGCGGGAGATTTGGTCTGAGGCTTCGATCGAGGTTGGTCTTCTCGCCGAGTCTGGGAAGACTTGGACGAGGCAGGAGGTGCTTGTGGAGAAGAACTTGAAGCTCGAACTGGTTGAGGTTGAGACGAAGGTTGAACTTGGGTTAGTGCTGGAGTCACCGACACCTCGTTAGAAACTTTCTCGGTGCCGATGTTGCTGCCACCATCATATTCTTGTTGCTGTAGAGCAGAAGGGGCATTTTGCTGATCTGACATGATCACATGCTCGGGGGAGCCTCCTCCGTCCGTGCCGATGTTACTGTCCTCCTGACGAGGTAGACTGACATTCGGCACAGCAGGAGAATTATCCCAGAAGGGCTCAGAACGGGAGCATCGTCACGCCGAGGAGAAGGGGGATTCCCACAAAAACGAGAGGCTATGCTAGGACTGCTCTAGGAGATGTCCTTGGGGGCCCTGCTGAGTCAAACAGAAATAAATATCAAGTTAGTCCAGAGAGAAACAAGAAATACATATAAAAGAGCCATGCTACGCAAAGCACAAGAAAAGAAAGAAGGAATTACTCAGATGCGGCAGGTGGATCCTTGGGTCTTGGAGCTCTCCGGATGGTGGTCTTAATAGGGGGTTTGCTGCTAACCTTGTTGGCGGACCTCTTGTATCTTTTCCCAGCCATGGGTGGTTCGGAAGGAGCCGAGGTTGCAGCTCGCTTCTTCGTCGGGCCTTAGCCTCCCACTGCCATAGGAGGCACGTTGTGCACCTCACCAGCCAGGTTAGCTGGGGGGGATCAGCAGGATAGGCATATGAGATGGGCACATGACGAAATACCTCCAATACCTCACAATCATCATCATCTTTCATCATCATCCGGCCAATCCCTTAAGACAAAAGTTTTACCAGAGGGTCGGCTGGAGCTAGAGTCCGGCATAGGCATGAACTCCTCGGAGTCCGGCTCCTCCAGATCCAAGGTATCATGATCCTTGCCCCACTTGAGGGCCGGGGTCAAGGTGTCCTCTATTGTTTGATGAAGGAATTTTTGAAAAGAATAAGGCAAAAGGGTCAAATAGATGATACATGCTGACATAAAGTGTAATTCGGAAAAGGATCACATAAGAGATGTACCACGGGAGATGGCCTATCTCGGCTGAAGTGCTCTAGCTTCCACTCCCAATCCTCGGTCAAGGGCGTCTTGAAGATAGACTTAACCCAGCGATAGATATGGGAGTTAGAAAGATCGATCGATGAAACTCGGTTAGGGTCGAGGTAACCGCTCATGTGGCAAAGTTTGTGGGTGCATTTCTACAGCGGGGAGATTCAGCTCCGGATGAAAGTGAGCATAAGATCCTTGCCGGACATCCCCTCTGTTTTTAGCTCAATGATGAGTTTCTCTACCAGGTCAACCAAGGTGCTTGACTTCTTGGGGATCCGGCTCCATCGATTCCTATCAGGGATGCCGACAGAAAAAGGTGGTAGCCGAATCTTATGCTCCAAGGTATCGTTCTTTACATAAAAAATATCTTGGCCACCCTTTGCAGGACTCCAAGCCGGTAACCCGGGGAGATACGGAGTCTCGCCGAGGAGAGATGGAGGCCACCCCACATTGGGTCAGAGACTTGTCGGCAGGGTGAAGTTCCTTATTCGGAACGACATTAGCCCAGAAACCAAAGAACTTGAACCAGATTTGTATCGAGGGCCACAGGCCGAGATACCCCTCAATGCCAGAAACAAAAGCAGAGAGAGGCGATGGCATTCGCAGGAAGATTGGAGAATAGAAGTAGTGAGGAAGTCATGGAAGAAATCACTGATAGGAAGGCCGAAGCCGCGAGCGAAGTGGGAAAGGAAAACCACGAACTCACCGGGCTCGGGAGCAGGGACAAGTTCATCGCCGAGAATGCGACAGCTAACACCGATGGGAACATGGTGGGTGCGGATGAGCCAGTCGATATCATCTTGGCTCACCCAAGAATCGTCCCAAGCACCGCGCTCATGGGTGACACCGCCGTCTTCATGCTCCTCGACGACGGTGACATCTTGCGGCATCTCTAGATCCTCTTCTTCAGATGCAGAGTACGAATCAGAGTGGAACTGCTTCGATTGACGGGGCCCCATAGCAGTGGCGAGCAGCGGAGATGCGGTGGAGCGAGCGAGGAACAAAGAACGGAAGCGGTGGTGCTATCGCTAAGCGGGAAGTGGTGGTGGCGGTGGCACTACAAGGAGGAAGAAGGCGAAGAAGAGGTGAATGGGGGAAATGACTAAGGGGCACCCCCGCTCCCCTATTTAACCACGCCCCTAGCGGGGGTACTGGGATTGCAATTTGTGCCAGGCCACATCGTGTGGGCATGTATTTCCTAAAGGAACCAATCAGCAGCGAGCCACATGGAGGGTCACATAATTCAGCAGATCAAGCAATGTGATGTGGCTCTGCAGTTATGGAAGAGGCACCCACGATGTGACGACTGTGTAGTAATTCCTGATGGCATGCACAGTAACTAACACAAGCCCTTAGAATGATGCAAGGATAATGATTACCCTCCACGTAGGACGTGGGGAAGTGTACATGAGAAGGAAAGCATCTAAATAGGATAACCCGGATGCAAGATTAGGACCCAACCAATGAGGACTACCTCGGAAAGATCCAAGGAGGGTCCAAATAAATATCAAGGCAATAAAGTAAATAGCCGAGTTAAATTCGGATCATGCCGACATAGAAGTACCTCGGCAAGAAGAGCTGTGTTCTGAATAGGTTGAACCTATTGTGGCCTTATCGGCTGAAGTTGCTACCACAACAACTTCGGGGACTAATGTTGGGGGGATAACCCAGGGTAGGGTCGAGCCGGCGTATAAAGGCAAAGGTCGGCCGAGGAATAGCAAGGTCAAAGCAGGTGCTGACCGATGTACCTGAAGGCCAGCCGAGTTAAGGTTGACCTGGCCATGGTTGTGATCACTCAACATTACCTCGGCCGACATAAAGCATATTTTGGCACCACCCTGTTACTTGTTTGCAGGTACCACCGGGGCCGAGTTAACCAGGCAGTAGCCGGGTTATTACTTGGCTTAAAGAAGAAGGAAGGAATCTTCCCTTAGTCGGCGCTTTTCTCTCTCTACTGGAGCCACCGTGGGAAGTGCAAAAGATAGAGAGGCAAGGACTAGAGGTCCTGGCCGACAAAGGTGACGTCGCCTGACCATTGATGGTCGGATGACACGGCGCCACAGGGGCTTACGACATGGGCTCATAGAGGCTTACGCCAGTATCTCATAGAGGCTCACGTAGGGGGGGAAGGAGCACACTGTCTTAGAATATGCTCTCCACGTATGCCCTAACTATAACCTGGCCACCCCTTTATAAGGTGAGCCATGACCTCTAGAGAGAGGAGGTCGATCATTTTACTAAGGGAAGAACCCTAGAGAGAGGTGAGAGTAGTGAAGAACTTCATCTTCCTCCTCTCCCCAATACAGATCAAGGAGCATCTGTAAACCACCATTGATCTTGAGAATACAAACCATCTGTGTGTGGAATCACCACACTATCCCTTCCTGGATACCTCTAGCACTCATTGGCCCCATCTTTAGCCTATCCATGGCATCTGCCGTGACATATCCATGACACCGTACCAGTCTGCCATGGGTAGTAAGCGACACGTGGCACCAAGGCAGGATTGCAAGGCCATGTTATAAGCCTTGGACCGCCACATGGATATGCCGGCACCGCCGCATGTGAACCAACCCCTATGGTGTCCCCTCGCATTAAAGGAGGCACATGTCGGACTTAGAGGAGGAGGAGATTCAGACCAGAGAACCATCCTGGGGAAGGAACCCAGTGTAACATTATGATAATCAGATAGTAGCCACTACAAGAAAAGTTGGCTTTTACAACGGACGATTTTCGTGGTTAAAGGCCCGTTTTTCATGGCCAAAGAGTCTTCCGTGACGTATGGCCTTCGTGGTAAAAGCCCCGTCATAAATGAATTAACCATGGTTTTTTTCGATTATGGCGGATCGCACCCTTCAGCCACGAAAACTTATTCCGTCGTAGATATGTTTGCTAGCCGCCTTGACTACTGACATCATGCGAACTGCCAGGTGGCAACTATCGTTAGCGACCGGTTACCGCCGTTATCGACCATAGAAACCATGGTAGAAGCCATGCCCAGCCAAGGCCTACTAAATACTAACTGGACCGACCCATAAGGGGAGCCCAATAAGAAGAAGGTATGTTACTGTTTTGTCCTGCACTGTTGAAATGGGCCCAAAAATGCAGCCAGCAGCGGCCCGTTAACTTTCAGGCATGATTCTATTTCGGCCTACAGAAGGCCCATGTTGGTCCAACATTATGCTATTAGCAGCCTGCGCCAAGTTGCTCATGTAAACATAAGGCATGCGGTCAGCCCATCACTGTTATCGCAGCCCATCGTCGACCGCCTACTGACGGTCCTTCTCTAAGATGGTCTGTTACTGTTCTGGCATATTACTATTCTGGCCTTTTACTGTTCTGGTCTTTAACTGTTCAGGCCTACAAAAAGCCTTTTACTGTTCTAGCCTGGTAATTTGTCGGCCTGTTACTACCCTCGTTCAGGAATTTCTTGGCCCGTACTGTTTAGGCTCGTCACTGTTCTGGTCTTTTACTGTTGTGGCCCGCTAATGTTTTGGTCCGCTACTGTTTTCGCCTCTTACTGTTTTGTGATTTTGGCAATTTCTTGCCTATTACTGTAATGGGCTGTTTCCGTTCTGGCCTACTACTGTTACGACATGTTACTGTTACGACATGTTTCTGTTACAGCCTGTTAGGCCTGTTAAATTTACGGCATGTTACTGTTACGACATGTTACTGTTACGGCCTGTTGCCACATGCGCATTGGCCCGTTACGTTTACGGCCTTTTATAGTTTCATCAATTCTAAAGCTCATGCCAATATCATAAAACGTGTATAATAATCCAGTATATTTTTACTATTCGTCGTTGGCCGAATACGGCACGATACTGTTCCCTAATCGACCTGCCTGACGTAGTTACACTATAAGAAATCTGTTATTCTATGACCTTCTGATTGTGATAGTGAAGAAAATCATCATAGATCTATGACTATTTTGCACTAGATGGTTGTAAGTAGTTCAGGAGGGCCTAAACCCTAGAAAATTATGACGATTTTGCTAAATATCGTCATAGTTTTATTAGTTGAAATTTGTCATAACCTAGTGGATACGGCCTATGACATTATTTGTAGCTCACTACGACGATTTTAAATCGTCACAGCGTCCAAAGTACCATAACTTGAAATGAGTAGTCGGCCACATCAGCAACTACCTCTATGTGGCATGTCCATGTGTTAGTAGTTTTTGACTAAGTGTCTTATTTATGTGTCAATATATGCTTATGTGGAACTATTGAATATGATTGTATTAGTTAAAAGAGAAACACGCACCATCCAAACGGACATGTTGGGATTATTACACGTGGGATCCACCACTATTTAGTGGGATTATTAGTCAAAGAAGGGTCCAACCGAAGGATTGAACCCACAACCTCATAGTCAAGCAACCGCATGCCTAACCACCAGGCCAGCCGAGTCTTTGTGTAATACTCGAACCGCAACAGCCTTTTAAAACTATCTTCGCATGTTTGGGTCTGTTTCTTAATCGGTGGAACGGGCCTCCGTGGGAAGAGAGGCATGCTGTGGTAAATACGATCTGAGACAGACTTAGCCTTTCACGCGTTAGATTAGGCCTGGGCCAGCTTGGCTGGTCCGGTTAGAATAATTTTTTTCTTTTTTTCTTTTTCTTAATTCTTTTATATCTTTTTCATAAGAAGTCCAAAAGAATTGGTTTTTGTTTCTAATTTTTTATAAAATTCAGTACAACATCTTGTGGTGTTATTTTTAAATACTTTAACTATTTAAAAAAGTTGATTTACTAATTCCATATTAGTCCATTCTAGGGACAATATCGTATTTCAAAAAATGACATTAAAACTAGGGAGTGACCGTTCTCTTATATTGGTCGAGTCTTGCTAAAATATTAATAGATATCTGAAGAAATATCATATTGTGAGTCTAAAAATGATTTTTTTCAAAAAATCATAAGCATTAGATCATGTATTGGTAGTTTAAACCGGACCCACTCCCTACCGATTCGGAAGACATTTGTCTTTTTCACCAGGGGTGGATAAAAATGTTTTAAAATCCCCGGCTGGTACATTGTCCATGTGAGGTGGTCTACTATTTTTGAAAAATTGGGTGGTAGTATTTTTAAACTGAACATTTGGTGTTGCTTCACAAAACGCCCCGATTTCGACGCTCGGAAAATGGAAAATGGCTTTTCCATGCGACGAAAAGGAAATCTTCCTCCTGCAACATTGTTCACTATCCCAATATGCACATGCGTGCACAATATGAACATATTATTGCAAACTATGTCACGATTCTGGCCATAACATTAGTCGTTTGGCTTGAAAGCCATGAAACCTTGAACATGATAGGTCATGTCTGTGAAGGTTTTTTGAGATGCAATCAATATACCAAGTTTGGTATTTTTTCTTGCAATTATGACATATAATATGACACCGCGCGAAGGATTTACATTGTTCGGACCGTTTTCGAATTTCTTATACCCGTTTCAAAAAAGTTCTATTTCAAACTATGGTCAAAACAACGGTCATGAAGATAGGGGATGAGCCTCGCTAAACTTGCATTGGATCTCTGAAGAAACATTATATTGTGAGCCTAAAAATGATTTTTGCAAAAAATCATGAACATGAGATCATGTATTGGTAGTTTAAACCGGACCCACTTCCTAACATTTGTCTTTTTCACCGGGGGTGGACAAAAAGGTTTTAAAATCCCTGGTTGGTACATTGTCCATGTAATGTGGTCTACAATTTTTAAAAAATGGGTGGTAGCATTTTTAAATTGAACATTTGGTGTTGCTTCACAAAACGCCCCGATTTCGACGCTCGGAAAATGGAAAATGGCTTTTCCGTGCGACAAAAAGGAAAAGTTCCTCCTGCAACAATGTTTGTTATCCCAAGATGCACAAGCGTGCACAATATGGGCACATTATTGCGAACTATGTCGCGATTCTGACCATAACATTAGTCGTTTGGCTTGAAGGCCATGAAACCTTGAACATGATAGGTCATTTTTGTGAAGGTTTTTTCAAGATGCAATCAATATACCAAGTTTGGTATTTTTCCTTGCAACTATATCATATAATATGACACCACGCAAAGGATTTACATTGTTCGGACCGTTTTTGAATTTCTTATACCCGTTTCAAAAAAGTTCTATTTCAAACTATGGTCAAAACAATAGTCATGAAGATAGGGGATGAGCCTCGCTAAACTTGCATTGGATCTCTGAAGAAACATTATATTGTGAGCCTAAAAATGATTTTTGCAAAAAATCATGAGCATTAGATCATGTACTTGTAGTTCAAATCAAACCCACTTCCTACTGATTCGGCAGACATTTGTCTTTTTCACCAGGGGTGGATGAAAATGTTTTAAAATCCTAGGTTGGGACATTATTCACGAAAGGTGGTCTAGTATTTTTGAAAAATGGGGTGGTAGAATTTTTGAATTGAACATTTGGTGTTGCCTCACAAAACGCCCTTATTTTGGCATTCGAAAAATGGAAAATGGCTTTTCCGTGCGACAAAAAGGAAAACTTCCTCCTTCAATATTGTTCGCTATCCCAATATGCACATGTGTGCACAATATGGGCACATTATCACAAACTATGTCATGATTCTGGCCATAACATTGGTCGTTTGGCTTGAAAGTCATGAAACCTCGAACATGATAGGTCTTTTCTATGAAGGTTTTTTGAGATGCAATCAATATACCAAGTTTGGTATTTTTCCTTGCAACTATGTCTTATAATATGACACCACGCGAAGGATTTACATTGTTTGGACCCTTTTTGAATTTCTTATGCCCGTTTCAAAAAAATTCTATTTGAAACTATGGTCAAAACGACGGTCATGAATATAGGGGATGAGCCTCGCTAAAATTGCATTGGATCTCTGAAGAAACATTATATTGTGAGCCTAAAAATGATTTTTGCAAAAAATCACGAGCATTAGATCATGTACATGTAGTTCAAATCGGACCCACTTCCTACCGATTCAGCAGACACTTTTCTTTTTCGCCAGGGGTGGATGAAAAGGTTTTAAAATCTAAGGTTGGGACATTATTCACGTAAGGTGGTCTAGTATTTTTTTAAAATGGGGTGGTAGCATTGAATTGACCATTTGGTGTTGCTTCACAAAACGCCCCAATTTTGACACTCGAAAAATGGAAAATGGCTTTTCCATGTGACGAAAAGGAAAACTTCCTCCTGCAACATTATTCGCAGTCCCAAGATGTATATGCGTGCACAATATGGGCATATTATCACAAACTATGTCGTAATTCTTGCCATAACATTGGGCGTTTAGCTTGAAAGCCATGATACCTCGAACATGATAGGTCATTCTGTAATGACTACCGCAATGTATGGACAGTGTCAACTAAATGCCTACATGGCCTACGCGAGTTATCTAGATATTACATCAGCTGCAAACTTCTTAAAATTGTTACATATTATCAACTCAGGGGAAAGTAAAATCGGCATTTCAGTTGACAATCAAGTTGATAGCAGAGTCCTTAATTTCCTTTCTCAATCGATCACCTGTATCTTCCATTGAGTGTGACAGCTACATTGGAGGATACATGATCTTGCAGCCCCCTTTTTGGTGGGGCTAACAATAATTGCAGTATGAAACTAAGTAATAACAAGTTAATACATCAAACAAGACAAACTACACATTTGACTGATATGACAAGAGCTATGAACTGAAGTTTACAACTGGTCAATGGTTCAATTATTAACCAACACGTCAAACAAACATGACAAGCAAGCACGCATTAAACAAGTGTGACTACCGTGAAACAAGCAATCAAAAAATGTGTGTGTGTGGCTTAGAATTTCAGCATATATAAACTAGCCAGGTCATTTTGAACAAATATATATGGAAACAGTTCTATACCCTAAAATGCAAGAGACGTTTGGTTACTCGGAATTTGCGCTGAGCCACAAAATGGCATGCAGTTACTGTCATAGCGAAGAATGAACCAGATAGAAATAATAACCGCATCATACGAGAACCTGTAGAGCAGGAATGCAAACCACGAATGTACTATATATTGTAGAGGATAGTTATGTCGTGACTTAGGACGAACCAGACCCAGAACCAGATGCAAGATATAATGGCATCGCTCGTGAACCTGTAGAACAGGACAAAAACACATTAGACAAGTGTGTCTAGAATGAAATGAGCAATCAACCAAAGTGTTTCTTAGAACTTCAGCAAATATATATGGAAGCAGTGGCATCTCCTGAAATGCATAGAGTCGTTGAGTGAATCAGAATTTGCAGTGAGCTACACAATGGCAAGTAGTTACTGTCATAGATAAAAATCAACCAGATAGAAATTATAATGGCATCATAAGAGAAATTCTAGAGCAGAAATGCAAACCACGAGTGAACTACATAGTAGAGGACAGTTATGCTGTTGCTCAGGACGAACCAGCACCAAATAAGGAAGTAATGGCATCCCTTGTGAACCTATAGAATAGGATATGCAAACCAACACATTCATTGTTCCATTTTGAGCTCTATGCAAGGAAAAGGAAATAGTTAGTGATTTAGCTTTCGAAGAACCAGATGGCATTAAGGCAACAACAAAATTATAATCAAATTAGTACGAAGAGTTTAAAAGTCTACTACAGGATAGAAGAACGATGCCAAGGAGGAAATAATAGCAGGAACTGATCTCAGGACGAACCAGATAGATTCCACAACTGTAGAGCAGGGAATCCACACTAATATTTTCCACTGACTACAGATTTTGCAAGAATTACACGGTAGCAGGCAATTACTGTTCTATGGAGTAGCTAAGAACATGTGCATGACAAAATAACAGACATGTGCATGACTTGAAATTTGTCGAGCAGCGAATGCAAACCAACATGTCTAATCACCTTGCATGTACTAGCACGAAGAACAGGCGTGCCCAGTGTCTTGTATGTACTAGCATGATTACAAAAATGCAGTTCACTGCGACAGACTTGAACCTGCTATACTGCTGACAAAACAAAAATGGGTTGGATATTAGGTTAACCTTGGTTGGAGAGGCGTCAAAGCATCGTTGGTACCATGCGAGTGACGTCCAGGTCACCGAGGGTGCTGTGGTTCCGGTGGCTGTTCGCGTCGGGGAAGCAGATCTTGGGTGATTGATGCCGACTTGAACACGGTGGACGAGAGCATCGCTGAGGAAGATCCGGTGTAGTGAACGGCAACGGCCATGCAGCTGGTCTGGAGCGGTGGACATGGAACTCCTTGAACCTGATCACGTCCGGTGGACACCGGTGAAGCGGATCTAGTATGGTTGGGTAGCTTTCGGCAGCGGGGAAGTAGAGCTTGGGCAGTCGATGATGCCATCAGCATGGTGAACGACACCACAGCTTCGATGAAGTGGCAGAGAGACCCGGTGAACTAGATCCGGTGGGTGAGCGTTGGTGAAGCGGCTCCGTAGCGGCGCATGAGACCAGAGATCAAGCCGGTGCACGCGGTGGCCGTGGAGGCGACAGAGGAGCTTGGGATTTTTGGGAGGGCCAGCGGGAAAAACTGTGCGAATCGGGACCATAGTATAGGTGAATAGCAATATAATTATGATCATGCCCCCGAGGTACTAACTTTAGCATTCCCATCTTTCGTTGTATTGGGAAAGGCAGTACCTAAGTAGGTTAGATAGAGGTGTGAGGACTAGAAGGGAAGATCTCGACGGCGTCCATAGGTGGGATTGGGTACAAGGAAGTGTAGCAAGACACAGGAAGTACCCAGGTTCGAAGCCCTCGCGGTGAGGTAAAGCTCCTACTCCTGCCGATCTGACTACGAGTAGTATACGGGCTACAATCGCTCCTGGAGCTGTATCTTCTATCTACCCTCTTAAATGAACTCAGACCAACCCTTGCTACGAGAACCTTGCCTCTCCTTATATAGGCAGAGGGGCGATAGTCTCACTGGCTAGTCCGGCTGGCAGGCCCCATAGGCGGGTCCCAGCCGGCTAGTCATCTACAGTATTCCGTACACTTACATCCCATCAGAGTACAGGCGGTAAGGTCGTCGTGGGTATAGTGAACACCGTGCAAGTCTATCGACAGCGTCTAGCCACTGTTCCCGCGTCACCCCGAAAAGTCTTTGGTATGGCCGAGTAGTTGCGGGTCTCGTCATCATACCAGGGCGTACCATGCACTGTGCAGCACATCGCACCGTCCTCCTAATTGAGTCCGGCTACGCTGATGTAGCCGGTCCCGTGCCTTGCTGCACCTCGCGGTTCTGGCTACCGTGAAGTAGCCGGCTTGACTTGCTCGTGTCCAGCTACACTCAGCCAGCTGGACGCGAATCGATTGCCATGATTCTTGTCTGATTGGGGTATCCAGAGTTCATCTCCCCGACACTAGCTCCCGAGCGCGTGTAGATTTCGCCCTTAGGTGAAATGTGCGCGCGCTCCTCTCCAACTTTGAAATTTCTGGCCGGCTACGTCTGGCGGTTGCTCTACCCGTGACGTTAGTGCTGACATCGTCCACGCGCGCACGCGCCATCATTGCACTATGGCGGGCAGTGTAACGTCCTGTCGCACGTCGCCTCGGGAACTGCCACCTGCCTCTTCAGTTTCTGCTCCGGGATCGTCTGCGCATCCCGCGCCTGCGCAAAGGATCCTGTGCGGTGGGGAGGGCGGGGTGCGGCTCGATGGGCGCCGCGTGGGACCACGGATGGTTCCACTTCCGGGTCTTTAAAAGGTCGCCCGGGGAGGGCAATTCCTCCCTCCGTTCGCTGCCTCCCCAGTTCTCCCATGTGCCCTTGCCTTCCTCGATCTGCCTCGCTTGCTGCTGTTGCTGTAGTCCGCTGCACCGCCCGTTCAGCATCGTCGGAGACACGGGCCCCCGCCACTCCTTAGCCGGAGCGCCGCCCAGCGAGCCGGAGATGGCTGCCGAGCGCGGAGCGTGGTGCTGCTCCTCCGTGACGGAGGAGCACATCGAGAAGTACCGCGCCACCCGCGTGCTGCAGCCGGAGACGGAGGTGGCGGTGTGGCTCGCACCAACAGGAGAGGAATCACCGCACCCGACGGAGGGGGAGCGGGTGATTTTTCTATCACACCTCGCCCGCGGATTCGCGCTGCTAGTGCACCCCTAATTCCTCACTTTTCTTGCCTTCTTCGACCTCCGCCTCCACCACCTCGGCGCCAACACCATCAGGACGTTGGCGCACTTTGTGGCCTTCTGCGAGAGTTATCTCGGGATCTAGCCGGATCTCGGGCTCTTCTGCCGGCTCTTCTGAGTCTGGCCGTAGGTCCAGTTCACCTAGGGGCCGCTGGTGACATGCGGCGGCGCCTCCATCTACTCCCGCATGCAGACCGCCTACCCCCAAGTTCTGGCTGCAGGACACGGTGCGACTGTGGCAGCAGTCGTACTTCTACATCCGCAACCTCGGTGACGTGGACCGGTTCAATCGGCCGGCTTTCTAGGACGTGGAATCTAGCCGGCAGAATTGGGACCTGAAGATCCGCGGTGAGAAGGTGGATTTGGACGCCATGCTGCATCGGATGTGATCCCTCGTCACCACCAGCTTAATCGGCCTGGACATCACGCTCAGTTGGATGTCCCGGCTGATGGTGCCGCTGCAGCAGTGGGCACACAAGATGTGCTACTACTCTGGCCGGCTGGATTGATACATTGCAAATGTATCTATAGTTTTTGATGTTCCATGCTTGGTTTTATCCACTTTCTTGTGTTTTGTCCACACTTTGGAGTACTTTTCATATGATTTCTTGGACTAACCTATTAACAAGAGCCACAGTGCCAGCTGCCTGTTTTCTGCTGTTTTTGGTTCCAGGAAAGTCAAAAAATGAATATTCTCGGAATTGGACGGGACAAAAGCCAAAGTGCCTATTTTTTCGGAAGTCATCAGATGCCAGAATACGATAGGGAGAATGGCTAGGGGCCGGCCACACCACCTGGCCGCGCGGCCAGGCCTGGCTCGTGCCAGGGGGTGGTCTGGCCGACCCCAGCACCCCCTCGGCCTCTCCTTCCACCTATATATTGCCCTCGGGACGAAAACCATAAGTACCCAATCAAAAAATCCACAAAAGAGTCTATAGTTGTTGTCATCTCCATCCCTAGATCGGGAGCAATCTGAAGCTCTTCCTGGCACACTGCCGGAGAGGGGAATTCACCCTAGAGGCCTTCTTCATCACCATGCAAGCCTCCGGTGTGATGCGTGAGTAGTTCATCTTTGGACTACGGATCCATGTAGTAGCTAGATGGCTAGTTCTCCTCCTTTGTGCTTTCATGTCTAGATCTTGTGAGCTCCGTTCATGATCAAGATCATCTATTTGTAATTCTGCATGTTGTGTTTGCAGGGATATGATGGATATTGAGATGCTATTTCAGATTGATTATTGATTCTATCATGTCTTTGTTATTTGTGATCTTGCATGCGTTCCGTTGTTAGTAGCTATCTTGGCCAAGTAGATGCTAGCAACTCCAAGAGTTAGTATTTATGCTCGATAGTGGGTTCATGCCTCTGGTAATCTGGGGAAGTGACAGAAATCTCTAAGGTACTAGATGTGATGTTGCTACTAGGGAGAAAACAACAATCATTTGTTCATAGAACAATCGTATTGTTTACTTTACATGCAATTCGTAAAGCAATAACCTGTTGCTTGCAACTTAATACTGGAGGGGGTTCAGATGATAACCTGAAGGTGGATTATTAGTCATAGATGCAGTTGGATGGAGGTCTATGTATAATGTTGTAATTCCCAATCAAGTTCCAAAGGAGTCAAGATGATTAGTATATGCATGTATTGCTTTCTCGATGTTTGTCAATTGCCCCGTTGTAATTTGTTCACCCAGCATGTTATCTATCTTAAGGAGAGCCACCTCTAGTGAACTATGGATCCCGGTCCTTTCTTTTACATACAATCTACAAACTGTTTACCGCTTTGTGTTTAGTTACTGCAAACTATTACTTCCTTCCATTTGATACGTTTAATCCTTTGTTTTCAGCAAACCGGTGAGATTGACAACCTCATCGCAAGTTGGGGACAAAGTTTTGTGGTTGTGTTGTGCAAGTCTCCACGTTGCTACTAGCACCGGTAGTGTGCCCTGCCAAGGCTCAGCTAGCAACACCTTTGGGCTATTTCCTTGCTCCTACTGGTTTGATTAAACCTTGGTTTCATAACTGAGGGAAACTTGTTGCTGTGCTCATCATACCTTCCTCTTGGGGTTCCCCAACGAGCTCTACATCAACACCGAGCCATCAAGCATTTTTCTGTCGCCATTGTGGGGGAGTCAAGGACATCTTCAGAAAGGGAGTCCCTCATAACCAATCTCTTTACTTTGTTATTTTTGTTTTGCTTAGTTTCTTTTTGCTTTGTTTGCTTGTTTCTTTATCAAAAACACAAAAAAATAGTTTTACAAGTTCGCTTTCTTTATAAAAAACACATAAAAAATTAAGTCTCCTTTAGTTGTTACCTCTTCCTTAGCTCACCATGTTGATCCCTAAATTCACCCTGAAAGACCTTTCAATTGGGAGTGGTTCTATAATTGGGAAAGATAATATTGAAGAATTCTTTAATCATGTTAGTAAACATGAGGATACTGAGGATAGATCCCTTGCAGAACTTGCTCCAAACTATGAGATTGTTGCAGCTTCTTCAATTCACATGTTAGAAGCTAGGTTTGTTAAACTCAACCCATTAATGCAAGTAATGTTTCTTAAGCTTAAAAAAATTGAGGACCCTGAAAAGAGGGATTTTATTCTAGAAACTTTGTTTAAGGGGTTCTATGATGTTGCCAAGGAAGCTAGGAAAGTCTTTGAATGTTTCAATATGCTAGGCTCATGTGTAGATATTGTTGGTACACGAGAAAAGATGAACAAAACCGAACCTAATGGGGAGGAACCTAAGATACCAATACTCTTTAAACTAGTAGCAATACATGAAGCCAAAAAAAAGAATTTTGATTGGATTGTTCCTAAAAACCCTTTTGATGAAAATAGTGAACCTAAGAGCATTGAGAGAGGATCCTCTAGAACTTATTTGAATGATATACCTTGACTTGTTAAAGATATTTCTTGTATTAATCTTAATGCTTCTTTATTTGAGAACACTTGATTCTTTTTCTTGCTTCTTATGTCTAACTTAAAGGCGTTAAAGAAAAGTACTTATTGGGAGATAACCCAAAAGTTCTATGAGTCTTGTGAGTTATTACCTCTATAATAACCGCTTCTTAACCTTTTTATTTGCTTTTTTTCCAAGAGTAACCTCTAATGAGAGAGAAGTAATGATTGGGAAAGTTGTTGTCCCGAAATAGATTTCTGTTCTTCACCGTAAAAATTCGTGTAAAATCTGTGAACGTCCTTTTGAGGCGTGAATATTTGTGCTTCTGACCAAGGTTGTTATATAATTTTCGTTAGTTTAACAATTTTTGATTTGAGCAACAGAAGGTCTTCGAAAAAATTCGTCTCTACCTGCTGGTCTGTTTTGACAGATTTCTGCCATTTTCTGCATTTGCTTCTTGTTGGTTCCTTTTTTAGTTCTTTTGGAGAATTGAGATTTTTGAGGGAAGTGCTACAGTAGCTAGTGTTTTAATTGGAGTTTAGTTGGTGTTGGAACTGAATCTTAAGACTTATTATCTTGAGTGCACTAATGTTGCTAATAAAGATTGTGTGAAGTTTTGTATGAAGGAAAACTTTCAGGTGTATGGAAGGAACGAGTAATGAGATGAAGGATGGACTAAAACTCAAGCTTGGGGATTCCACATGTGTCACCCCAAGAAATATCCAAGAAGTACAAGCGTCAAAGCTAAGGGATGCCCAAGGCATCCCCTTCTTCATCAATAAAAATCCCAGGTTTCTTCCAAACGCTTCATTTTTATTGATGCACAGTTGTGTTGTTCTTGGAGCATCTTCTTTTTGGTTTTTCGTTTCCTTTGTTTTCTTAGTTTTCTGAATAAATTGGTTGGACCCCCTCTTTCATACATTGGTTTGCAAATAGTTTGGTTTGGTTTGGAAAAGAGTAGGAAAGTTCATGCTTATGTGGTAAAAAGAGCTCGTTTTTGACTATGGCCTATGCTCTGTCATGCCATGCTTGATATTGTTTTGGATTTATGCTTAGTATTCTTTGTTGTAGCATGACTTGTTATAAACAATTGAGATTGCTTAATGTGCCTTGGATGAATCATGCGTTGTTTTAGCATATTAAAGCATAGTATAGTGGTATTCTCCTTTGATGCTTTATTTGGGTTGACTTGGCACATGCTCACACCATGTTATGACTATCTCAAGTCACCATAGCCTTTATGATCCTTTAGTTTTCAACTTGTATTATCACTTTATGCTTTGATCAATGATGTTTTGTCGCTCTGCATGATTATGGCCATTATTGCTCTCTTAGTTTCTCGCTCCTAGTCTTTTGCTAGCCTCCACAACCAAGTATGAGTTCCACTCATGCATCCAACTCCTTAAACCAAGTTATTCCATAGAGTCCACCATACCTACCTACTAGCTTATGTTATTCCAAGTATATTCATGCTTTTGTTTACCTTCCGAATTAAACTTGTTATGAGAAAACTAGTGATTAAAGCTCTCACAAACTTGATGGCACACTTTACTTTCCTTGCCCTTAATAAACTTCAACCATTGTGTCGTCTATGTTGTATATGCCTGCTGTTGGGAATTAGCAGAACCATGCTGTCATGGGGAACGCTTTCAACATTGCACTTGGTACTTGTACCTAGTTGATATCATGCTCTTTTGTATATGGATGTCGTCGGTGTGAAATGAAAGGGGAGCTTGTAAGTCCATGGAGTTATGTATATGTGTTAGAGAAACGCCTGGGCCGCTGGTCTAATCCATGCTGGAATGGTGGAAACCTGCAGTGTAACCATAATGAGCTGTCTATGAAGCATTCTTCTTATAAAAAAAGAGTCCTATATTGAGAAAAAAGAGAAAAAGAGAAAAAAGAGATTATGAAAAGAGTAAAGAGAGAAAAAAGCACCATATTCCCATGGTAAATAAGAAGATTACTGAGATGCTCGTTGTCTGCTTGCCTTGTCATTTTGATATGGGGATTCTTCCGTATCATCGGGCAAGGGGTACCCCGTTGGCAGTTCTCTATGATACACATGTACTTACGATGACAAAAACTTACCGGTGACTAAACTTGAGTAGCATGAGGAGCGGCCCTCGTATACAATGGACATGAGATTCCTAACTTATACTTCGTCAAGCATGTACACCATAGTTTGTTCACTTTAACATTAATCACTTCAAGATGCTTATGATAGGGGAAATGAGAGCTGAAAGCTATAAGTACCATAATTTTTGGAAGCTCTTTATCAGACTTGAATCCCTACTTCCTTCTATGAAGGCCTTTCTTCCACCATTATATTGAGTCTCCACCTTCTACCTTTATGCACCTACTTTGAGAGCATAGTGGCCATTCTTAGTTCTATGTGCATTGTCCCAAGACTAGTTGATTGATGCATAACTTGATATTTCTTGTTTTAAACTATTTGTATCTAGTCACTCTTATGAACTTTGAAGGTGTCCTATGCATTTATATTTGCTACTCTATGAGGGACAAGCTGAATACTATTATGCTATGTTTTCTTTATGTGAAACAAACAAACGTCTTGCAAAGGACTGTTATTCATGAATCTTTTGTTTGTTCCTCTTCATGTTGCATCATAGTTTCTTTGTCTTATTGCTAGAACTTTGTATTTCATGTTATGATTGAAGTACTATGATCCCAGCTTTGAATGTTTAACAAATACTTTGATCAAGTCTTTGATGGTGCATGTCACCTCAAAAATTATTCTTTCTTTTTATCACTTACCTACTTGAGGACGAGCAGGATTAAGCTAGGGGATGTTGATACATGGCAAATGTATCTATAATTTTTGATGTTCCATGCTTGGTTTTATCCACTTTCTTGTGGTTTGTCCACACTTTGGAGTACTTTCATATGATTTCTTGGACTAACCTATTAACAAGAGCCACAGTGCCAGCTGCCTGTTTTCTGCTGTTTTTGGTTCCAGGAAAGTCCGAAAATGAATATTCTCGGAATTGGACGGGACAAAAGCCAAAGTTCCTATTTTTCCGGAAGTCATCAGATGCCAGAATACGATAGGGAGAATGGCTAGGGGCCGGCCACACCACCTGGCCGCGCGGCCAGGCCTGGCTCGTGCCAGGGGGTGGTCTGGCCGACCCCAGCACCCCCTCGGCCTCTCCTTCCGCCTATATATTGCCCTCGGGACAAAAACCCTAAGTACCCGATCAAAAATCCACAAAAGAGTCTATAGCCGCTGTCATCTCCATCCCTAGATCGGGAGGGATCTGAAGCTCTTCCCGGCACCCTGCCTAAGAGGGGAATTCACCCTAGAGGCCTTCTTCATCACCATGCAAGCCTCTAGTGTGATGCGTGAGTAGTTCAACTTTGGACTATGGATCCATGTAGTAGCTAGATGGATAGTTCTCCTCCTTTGTGAATTCATGTCTAGATCTTGTGAGCTCCGTTCATGATCAAGATCATCTATTTGTAATTCTACATGTTGTGTTTGCAGGGATCCGATGGATATTGAGATGCTATTTCAGATTGATTATTGATTCTATCATGTCTCTGTTATTTGTGATCTTGCATGCTTTCTGTTGTTAGTAGATATCTTGGCCAAGTAGATGCTAGCAACTCCAAGAGTTAGTATTTATGCTCGATAGTGGGTTCATGCCTCTGGTAATCTGGGGAAGTGACAGAAATCTCTAAGGTACTAAATGTGTTGTTCCTACTAGGGAGAAAACAACAATCCTTTGTTCATAGAACAATCGTATTGTTTACTTTATACGCAATTCGTAAAGCAATAATTTGTTGCTTGCAACTTAATACTAGGGGTTCGGATGATAACCTAAAGGTGGATTATTAGTCATAGATGCAGTTGGATGGCGGTCTATGTATAATGTTGTAATGCACAATCAAGTTCCAAAGGAGTCAAGATGATTAGTATATGCATGTATTTCTTTCTCGATGTTTGTCAATTGCCCCGCTGTAATTTGTTCACCCAGCATGTTATTTATCTTAAGGAGAGCCACCTCCAGTGAACTATGGATCCCGGTCCTTTCTTTTACATACAATCTACAAAATGTTTACTACTTTGTGTTTACTTTCTGCAAACTATTACTTCCTTCCATTCGATACGTTTAATCCTTTGTTTTCAGCAAAACCGGTGAGATTGACAACCTCATCGCAAGTTGAGGACAAAGTTTTGTGGTTGTGTTGTGCAGGTCTCCACATTGCTACTAGCACCGATAGTGCGCCCTGCCAAGGCTCAGCTAGCAACACCTTTGGAGTGTTTCCTTGCTCCTACTGGTTCGATTAAACCTTGGTTTCATAACTGAGGGAAACTTGCTGCTATGCTCATCATACCCTCCTCTTGGGGTTCCCCAACGAGCTATACATCAACACCAAGCCATCATGGACCCGACCCGGCTGTCCCACCGTGATCCCCGCTACCACAACTTGAAGGAGTGGGTGTGGACAATCACAAAGGAGCGGCTGCCGGAGCACTGGTAGTTTGGGCTGGTTCCTTACAGCCGCGATAACCCCGTGCCCCGGGTAAGTCTTGCCAGCCGGTGTTTCCTTTTTCTTTCTTGTTCTGCCTTTCTATTCGGCTGACCCCTGTCTCTTTATTTCACAAACCTTCCCCTGCGTCATCCGGGAGGAGGGCCATCCCCCCCCCCCTCCAAAACTTCATGCCAGACCTTCCCGAGCCACGCGCTCACCGGTCTGGCGAGGAGTTGGATGGGGACGGTGACGTCTTCCCCAGCTAGAACGACAAGCCGGCTCACGACCCCCACACGGAGGTTGATGAGGAGGAGGAGGCCGCGTCGAGTCCCGAACCGACTTGGCATCGTGCAACGGACGACGACTCTAGCCGGTCTGCCGCCGGCGGGAGCGGCTCTAGCCGGTCTGGCTTCGGCGGGAGTGGCTCTAGCCGGTCCAGCGGAGGAGGTGGCGGGGCCAGCTGGCCCGCCATGGAGGAGCCGGACCGGCACCCTTCCGCCCAGCCGCCTTGGTCGCAAGAAGGGGCCGCCCCCCATGGTGCTGGGGTAAGCTCTTCGCTGGCCCTTATGCCTTTTCATCATTTCTTTTTGCCGGTTTTTCTGTCTTTTGCTTATTTTCCTTTGTTTCTTTCTTGTCTTCTTTTGTTCAGTACGCTGGTTTCCTTTGGTGTCGCGAGCCTGGCGCGGGCGCCCACTGGCTCGCCGACCCACGCGCCGGACACCGCGCCACCCCCATCTCCTTCCGCTCCCCCTCCTTCGTCTAGGGCACCATCTCCGCCGGTGCCTCAAGCTGGTCCGGCTACCACAACCGAAGAAGGGGATGCCCCGCCGACCATGGTGGTGCAGCCGGAAACGGCTGTGCCTTCTTCACAAAGTGGAGGTAGTTCCCCTGCAGCGGTGAGGAAGGCATCCACCGGCAAGGAGCTTGTGGTCGTCACCGACGACAACTCCAACGATGAGCCGGGGGAAGAGTGGCAGACGGCGGTGGCAGAGGCGAAGGAGTCGCTCGTCGCCAACGCCATCGATGACGACGCCTCCTCCACTGCCTCGCTGGTGGACCTTGCTGCCACCCTCGAGCTGGCGATGAAGGAGACCCATCTGCTCGAGGCCGCAGCCGGCAGCAACCGGACTCTGGAGCTAAAGCTCACGGCTGCCAACAGGACCTCCCAGAGTAAGTCCCTTCAGCCAGATATAACTACCGAATACTTTGGTCTTTCCTTTTCTCCATTTTTTTGCTGATAGTCGGTTTCCACAGCCATCATGGTGTGCGCTCAGCGGGAAATCGATCGCCTGAAGAAGGCGAACAACCGGCTAAGCAAGTCCAATTGCACGCTTCGTCTGCGGAATAAGGACTGGCACGCCAAGCTGGACGCCCTGGAGGCCACCGTCAAGGAGCGCGACGCTACCCTCGCCAGCCGAGCCCAAGCTTTTGACCTCCTCGAAGCCCAAAACAAGGACCAAGAGAAGGAGGTCAAACGGCTGATGGTTCGGGAGAAGGCTCTGGTGAAGGAGCTGATGCCGGCTGGGCACATGGCCAAGGGTAAGTTTTCCTCCAACTATCTTCGTCATTCTGGATCCGGTAGCAAGATCTAACATTCCTTTTTTCTGACAGCATTTTATCCCAGCGTAGACCTGCTGGCGTATAACCGGCTGCAGGAGAACTGGCCGGGGGAGCAGCCGACTGCCTAGGAGTTGGTCGTCCTCCTTGGCGAGGAGGTCGCCAAGCTTCGCCAGGCGGCTCAGGCTATCTTCACGTTTCTTTGGCTGGATGCGCCGGTTCCGGAGACGATGGCGTAGCTGGCGGCCAAGGTGACGAAGGTGCCGGCTACCGTCGATCGCCTGAGGAATCTGGCGGCACGAGCCGGGGCAGAAATGGCCTTGGCCCTGATGCTCTCTTGGTACAAGGACGCCCATGTCGACAATATTGACGGGGGCTTCCGCGCCGGCGCCGACCTCGCCGCCATCCGCCAGGCCCATCCGGAGCTCCGGGCCTCCGCCATCAAGATCATCGATTACGTGGATGTCGAGGAGGCCCTCACCGACTCGGAATCCGCCGGCACGCCTGATGCGGAAGCCTCGTCGTAGTCAACTGGTGGTGACGCCGGAGCCGGATCTGCCAATGTGCCTCCACCGCCTCCCGAGACCGCTTCCGGCCAGGATCCTCCGCATGGCAAGGGCCCTACTGCCTAGAAATAATCCCTGGAATGCCGGGTGGACTTGTATTTATTTTCCTTGGTTCAACTTTGTCATGTGTGCCGGCTGTCTGTGGCGCCGGGTGAACTTATGGGAGCTTCGTCTCCCCTTTTTTATCCAACTGAACTATTTGGCTTGCTTCCAACTTGTGATTTTTGTGTGCTTCGAAGTTTTGATATTTTGCCGGTTAAATTTATCTGGTTGTCTTCACTCGGCTGAACACCTTTAGCCGGGGGAAATCCAACTCCAGTGCGGGCACACCAGCGCACCCACTGGGTGTAGCCCCCGAGATTCGGAGTAGCTGGCGTAGCCAGGTGCTTCGAATCTTTTTTCTTCCTTTTCTTAAGTCCTTCGCACCGTCCGGCTAGACGCCTCTAGCCGGTTAACGCAACCGGGAGATATCCGGCTGAACGCCTTTAGCCGGGGATCTTCAACTCCAGTGGGGCTCGCCAGCACACCCACTGGGTGTAGCCCCTGAGATTCGGAGTAGTTGGCGTACCCAGGTGCTTCGAATCTTCTTATTTCTTTTCTTCCTGCCTTTGCCCTCACCTGGGTTCCAAATATCTGGCTAAACGCCTTTAGCCGGTCAGAAACTACAAGATTCCACTGGGGGCGTGCGAGCGCACCCAGTGGGTCTAGCCCACGAGATTCGGAGCGCTTGATGAAGGCAAGGACTTTGAATCTTCCTCCTTCTTGAATTCTGACTCGATGTAGTTATACAAAACAAACATATATATATTCCCACTCGTTAATAGGTTAGTAGGTTAAGGTAGCGCCTTTTAGCCGGAAGGCAGATTTATTTTTTGAAAACTAGCTTGTGCTTCTCTGGACACTTAGTCATTTTCCCGTGTGCCCTACTGTTTACGCTGCGTCCTTGCCGGGCATCCGGGTTGCGGTCTGCAGCCGGAATCAAAGGGAGCTGACAGTACATTGCGAATGGTACTGACGGCTTAGTAGCCGGAATGTCTCAAGCTAGTTGCAAGTCCGGGACGCCCGATCTGTCGCATCTCCTCCCTGTTTTTCATGTGGGATGCCTCAGGCTTTTGCTCTTCCTAGCCGAACAGCCGGGTTGCGTTCTGTAGCTGAGACGAAGAGTGGGCCTCTGACATCATCACACACTACTCAGCCGGTTTGTTGATTTAGCAGGTCGGGCCAGCCGGCGAGCCCCCAGGTAGGGGTTGCCGGAGCCAGGAAAACTGAACCAGAAACAAATATACACAAATTTCTAGCAAGGAGCCCCCAAGCATCTCGTGGGGGTCTGCATTCTCATTCATAGAGTTCGCGGGATACATACACTGTCCGGTGACTAGGTGTAAAACAGGCGGAGCAGGCCGCATTCCAGGGGCGCTCTGTCTCTTCGTCCGACTTGTCCATCTTGTTCTTGCATGGATGCTGCACGTCGATGAGGTAGTAGGACTTGTTGTGCAGCGCCCGGCTGATGATGAAGGGGCCCTCCCAAGGGGGTGACATCTTGTGCCCGCCCTTCGTGTCTTGCACCAGCCGAAGAACCAGATCGCCCTCGCGGAATGTGATGGGGCGGATCCATCTCGAATGGTAGTTGTGTAGGCGCTGCTGGTATAGGGCCGATCTGGACAACGCCAGCTCGCGGGCCTCCTCAAGGATGTCCACGCCATCCTCCCACGCCTCCTGGTTGGCCTTTTCATCATAGAGGAGCTTGCGCGGTGACTCGAAATCGATGTCCGGGAGAGGACGGACTCCGAGCCGTAGACGAGGAAGAACGGGGTGAAGCTGGTTGATCTATTCAGCATGGTGCGGAGGCTCCACAGAACAGCCGGAAGTTCCTCGATCCAGCATCCGGGCGATCGCTCTGAGGGATCGATGAGGCGCGGCTTGATGCCGGCTAGCACTAGGTTGTTTGCCCTTTCGACTTGCCCGTTGAATTGCGGGTGCGCAACGGAAGCGAGGTCCATCCGGATGCCCTTGTTGCTGCAGAACCGGGAGAAGGCCCCCTTGGCGAAATTTGTGTCGTTGTCGGTGATGATGTTGTTGGGGTAGCTGAACCGATTAATGATGTCGGTGAAGAAGGTGACAACTGTCGCCCCATCCATCTTCCGGATAGGCTTGGCCTCTATTCACTTTGTGAACTTGTCCACCGCCACCAGCAGATGGGTCATGCCTGCGGGCGCCCGCTTGAAGGGACCGACCATGTCGAGGCCCTAGACAGCAAAGGGACAGGTGATCGATATAGTTTTGAGCACCACAGCCGGCATGTGCCTGAGCTGCCCGAAGCACTAGCACCCTTTGCATGCGTGGACTAGCTGCTCAGCATCCTCGAGGGCGGTGGGCCAATAGAAACCGTGGCGGAACGCCTTGGTGACTATTGCCCTGGATGAATCGTGATGTCCGCACTCGCCCTGGTGGATGTCCTTGAGTAGCGGTAGCCTGTGTCCACATTGACACACTGCTGGAAGATGTCGGATACGATACGCTTGTACAACTCCTTGTTGATGATGGTGTACGTGTGCGCGCGCTGCCGGATTTGCCTGGCCTCCACCTCGTCATCCGGAAGCTCTCCATTTGTGATGTAGTTCATGAAGGGCTACGCCCAGGATGGTATCTCCCGGATAGTGAGGACGCTTCCGTTCTCCGGTTGAGGGGTGTCGGGGGGTCATCCGGATGAGGTACCCGGAACGGCAGCCCCCGAGCCGCTTGATGAGTCGGCAACCGCCGGGTCTTGCGAGCCAAAGGCTACGGAATTGCCAGAGTTGGTGCGAGCCTTCTTCTTTGCAGGTTCTGCCGGCTCCGCATCTGCCGTGCCATCAATCGGAGCGCTCTCCGTCCAGATAATGGAATCCGACTCGGGAGACGAGTTGATGGAGGGCTTGCGCAGATGCTCCAAGGAGACCCCTGGTGGGATCGCCTGCCTGGTTGATCCGATTTGTGCGAGCGAATCGGCTGGCTCGTTGTTGGTGCGAGGGACGTGATGGAACTCACATCCGTCGAAGCAGGCGCTGAGCTTCTATACGTGGAACCAGTGGAGAGCCATGTTTGCATCGTGGGCGTCCCACTCTCCGGATACCTGCTGCACCACCAGATCTGAATCGCCAAAGCAAAGGATCAGGTTGACGCCATTCTCCCTGGCTAGCCGGAGGCCATGGACTAGTGCCTCGTATTCGGCAACATTGTTGGAGGCCTTGAAGTGGATATGGAGAACGTACTCCAACCGGCCTCCTTTGGGCGAGGTGAGGATGATGCCGGCTCCCAAGCCCCCGAGCATCTTCGAGCTGTCGAAGTGCATCCTCCAGTGGTCTGAATCAGGAACTGGCGGGA
Organism: Avena eriantha; assembly: GCA_910589775.1. Taxonomy (NCBI): domain Eukaryota; kingdom Viridiplantae; phylum Streptophyta; class Magnoliopsida; order Poales; family Poaceae; genus Avena; species Avena eriantha. The sequence goes on along the minus strand of OU342744.1, from coordinate 454,908,959 downwards.
GGTACTGGGTCTCGGCCCAGTCGACGAGGAAGTCCGGCAGAGCTTGCGACTTGATCGTGAACTGGTGCTCTGTAACACCCTCGAATCGGCCCTATACAAGTTTCAGCGATTCCCGCCAAACCCGCATAGAAACAATTCAAATATGCCCACCAGGCCCTTGCGTACGGGTGGAAAACAAAGTAATATCATTATACAATAGTCCATGATGGGACCCACAGAACATATATATACAACAACGACTCCATGAGTCAAGAATACAGATATAGGTACAAAGATCCAAATCACCTCGAAAACGATACAACATCCGAGTACGGATAAGATGCAAATGGGGCTAAGAGCCCTGAAGAATAACCAATGGCGTCCATAACCCTGCCCAGGCCAAGCCAGAAGGGTAACCTTGCTAATGACGTCGAACTCATACCTGTTAAAACAAAAGGGGTGCCGACAAAGGGCAAAGGAAAATGGGAGCGGTCAGTACTGAGGCCAGTACACGGCGAGGCTAGAATTCGGCGGCTCTCGCCTACATAGGTATGGTGGACTGAAGCGGCGGCGAAGCATGCACTAAACAACCTATAGAGACTCGATAAACTGTCGGCTATTAGAGAGAGATAAGGAAGACCTATTTGGAACCAACCTTATACTAACACCAATCATACCCATCCTAGTATTCCCCCTCGAGACCAAACGAGGAAGTCAAACCGAGGAACTCACACTATTGGCAGTTTTATTCATTCCATTATAGTTGCAGCGCTTACTAGTAAGATATAGATAGCACGAGTCATCATGATATCATAAGCAGTGGGCAGTTTTAGTTAACCATTCAGTTGTAGTTGCAGTACTTACTAGTCAGATACAATTAGCATGTGACATCCCAAACCCAGCAGTTGTTGGCACTTTTATTTCATTCCATTGTAGTGAAGCTGATTACTAGTCACATATATTAAGTCAAATTCACAGCACTACTTTAGTTATGCTTGTCTATGATCGAGATACTATGCTCCAAGTCGTCCATAACCGCGGAGATGGCTTTCAGAAAGATTTACCCTGCAGTGGTGCACATAGGCAACACACACAAGATCAACCTCGGAAAAACCAAATAAAAACCCAACGAGGCTTTCACGACAAAGCATTCATAGGATTCATAAATCATTTCAGGGGGCCACACCACTAAGCTACCCGCAATGAAGTTGGCCGGCTCCGGAACAGACCCAGGGTTTGTGACGACGGCTGTAAATGACTGGGAACCCGAAAGTGTGACTGGGCTTGTCGATACCGTGAAAACGTGGCACGATCCAAAATAGTACAGGTGCTCCACGCACAATCGTAAATAAAGCAGTAAAACATGGCATAAGTATAGGATAGTAATAAAGCCTCAAACTAGTTTGTGGCCCCAAGAATTAAGAAATGAATCAAGCTCTAGCTAAGGGGGATTCATAGAGTCTCCCGTATGTGGATAGTGTGAATAGTCAAGGAACGGGTATCAAGTACTCGGGGCCTACAGGACACAAGTGGACATGAAAAACCAAATAGCATATATTGCCCACCGGTGCCTCTTTCATTAGTTATCCCATCAATTTAATAGTTGTATTTAAAGTCATGATCCTCTCGACCGTAAAGCATATGACAACATTCCAACAACTGTGTGGTACTTCACGACACGGGATCGCACCTGAGCAAGCGACTATGACTCGCAAGACCATCTATCTATCAAACAACAGGTAATAGGAGGTGTCCAAGGCAATATAAAGGTTGCACGTAATATATCTGGTATGGAACACTAAAGCATCGCGACACGGATAGCATTAGATCAATAGGAGGAAATAAATACTATAAATGCAAAATAGGTAGAAAGGGGGAGAATGCTCGCCTGGGAAACACTGCCAAAGGTTCATCCGAAGATCGAATCGACACTAGCATCAACCCATCGGCCTAATTCGTGAAGAAGCGAAACACTAGAAAAAACACCGGATGCACTATTTAATACTACGGCAGAAGATCGGGCATGATGCAGGTATGGTGCATGACATGGCAAAGATGCGATGCGACTAGCAATATTAAGCGAAACCGGGGTCCCGACAATTACTTAGGTGGTTTATGTTGTTTAGATACCCCGCAATTTAAATGTTGTATTAACAAGGCAAAACATGGTACTGATTCACTACACAAGTTTAAATGGAGGCAGTATAAGACTAGCATAACCCGCATATGGTCTCCATATTTAATTATGAGGTGAAATGACAAAGTACCCCCAAACAAATAAACATGTATGCGAGTATGTATGATTTAATATGCAGCAAGTATATGTCATATATTATAAAAATAAGGGGGTCTCGGATAGGGGTCACACATTGGCGTTTGGCGATCTTGGTTCGATGTGGTTCAGGTTCGGTCTTGCCGGGATCAGGGTCTTCGGACTCCGGGATCGGGGCTTCGGGGCTTGGTCTTCGAATCTTCGGATCCGGGGTATTGGCATCCGTGATGGAGAACTTGGTGTCGATATTAGCTTGGGGTTGTGATGTTCTCCCATTCGGACTTGAGCAGCTACAGCACACCGAAGTACTTGTGTTGTTGGCTAGAAGCGCAGCAGTAGGGGGCAAACGCGACGCCGGCGTTGTACCACACAGGGTCAACGTGTGCGGGAAAACTTGGGGCCGCGGGGCTTGAGGGCTCCAGGGCGGAGCTCGACGCCGGGGTGCAGAGACGAGGGTCAGAGGCGCCCAGGAAGTGGAAACCGGCGGCATCCGCTGGAGAGCTTGACGCGGCCGAAGCGGACAGGGGCGTGCGGATCAGAGACAAGGCAGGGTCGGCATCGATGTTCAGGTAGAGAGGAGGCAGAGCTGAGCCGGGGGCCGGCCATGGCGGCTTGCTGCAGGCGGCCAGACAAGCGACGAGCTCGATGGCCCACTTGGCGACTCAGCTAGTGGCGTCCTTGTTGCTGATAATTTCTGAAAGGGGTGCGGTGCACACGACCTTAATCGGATGCTCTTGGAAGTAGTGCTTGAGCTTATTGCATGCCAGGTACACACCATAACACTCTTCTGGTAGTGGGGTAGTTCTGCTTGGAGAGGGGGAGAACCTCACTGAGGTAGTAGACGGGTCGCTGAACCAACTAAGCCTTGCCTTCCTCGGAGCGCTCCACCAACAGGACGACACTAACGACCCGGCTGATGGATACTATATAGAGCAACATTGGCTCCTTGCTAGCCGGCGTCGCTAGAACCGGCGCTGTGGATAGCATGCGCTTGAGGTCATGAAAAGCGGCGTCGGCCTGCTATGTCCAGGAGAACTTTTTCGTAATTTTCATCCGCTGGTACAGTGGACGTGCCTTCTCCCCCAGTCGGCTGACGAAACGCCTGAGGGAAGCCAGGCATCCAGTGAACTTCTGGACTCCAAGCAAGCTTCTGGGTGGCTGTATTCTCTCGATAGCCGCGATCTTCTCCGGATTTGCCTCGATCCCTCGTTGTGAAATGAGGAAACCAAGTAGCTGGCCGGATGGGACTCCGAAGATGCACTTCTCCGGGTTCAGCTTCATCTGGTACTGCTGGAGGTTTCCAAATGTCTCCCCCAACTCCTCGAGGACGGTGCGCTTCTCCTTGGTCTTGATGACCACATCGTCCACATAGGCATGCATGTTTTGGCCAATCTGCGAGTGCAAGCATTTCTGCATATAGCACTGATAGGTAGCGCCTGCATTTTTCAGACCGAAAGGCATGGTTACATAACATAAAGCCCCGTATGGGGTGATAAACAATGTCTTTATCTGGTTAGTCGGGTTTAGCCGGATCTGATTGTAACCGGAGTAACAATCCAAGAAGGACAACAAATCGCAGTCGGCCGTGGAATCGATAACTTGATCGATACGGGGCAAAGCGAAGGGGTCTTTCGGACACACCTTGTTTAGGCTGGTGTAGTTGATACACATGCGCCAGGTCTTGTTCTTCTTCAACACCAGGACTGGGTTGGCCAGCCAGTCCGGGTGGTAGACCTCCATGATGAACCCGGCTGCAAGGAGCCGGGTGATCTCATCACCAATGATCTTTGTTTTCTCCTCTGCGAACCGGCACAGAGGCTGCTTGACCGGCTTGGCGTCCGGCCGCACATGAAGCGAGTGCTCGGAGAACTCCCTTGGCACACCTGGCATGTCCTTGGGTGACCATGTGAAGATGTCCCGATTCTCACGGAGGAAGTCGACGAGCGCACCTTCCTATTTGCTGTCCAAGTTGGCACTGATGGTGACAAACTTGGTCGGGTCGGAGGGGTTGAGCAGAATCCCCTTCGTCTCCTTTGCCAACTGGAAAGCTGCTTCTCCAGCCGGCTTGCTGCTAGCCGGCATTTCTTGCTGGGCCATAGCCACAATGCGCATGATCATGCACTTCTCTTCAGCTATGATGAGGGCCTCTGCCAGCTTGGAGCTAGCTGAGGCGCACTCCATCGATCGCCTGAAGCAGACGGTGACGGTGATCACGCCGTTTGGTCCCGGCATCTTCGTCTTGAGATACGTGTAGTGGGGGACAGCCATGAATTTGGCGAGGGCGGGGCGCCCGAGGAGAGCATGGTAGGAGCTCGTCAGGTTCACCACCTCGAACCATATCGGCTCGCGGCGGAAGTTCTCCTCGGTCCCAAAAATGACATCCAGCTGGATTTTACCCAGCGGGGCGCAAGCCAGTCCTAGAAGTACGCCGTGGAACATCGTGGTAGTCGGGCACAGGTCGCACTCACGGATGCCAAGCTTCTCCAGCAAAGACCGGTAGAGAAGGTTGAGGCTGCTGCATCCGTTGAGGAGGATGCGCGAGAAGCGGCAGGTGCGCTCGTTGGAGATGATGAGGGGGTCAAGCACCATGGTGTAGCTCTCGGGAATCGGAAGCTGATCTGGCTGATCCTCCTGGCTCCAGGTGATGGGGGTCTCTGACTAGTTCATGTACTGGGGGACTGGGGAGACAATGGCGTTGACCTCCTTGGAGCGCCGCCTGAGGCTGTGCTTGTCGTCCAGCTCCGTCTCGAAGATGTGGTAGGCGGTGTGCGGCTGGGGGTAGCCATTGTTGTTGTTGCCGCCATTGCCGTCGTTACCATCATTACCAGCTCCCCTAGTGGGTGGTGGGGGTCCACCAGGAGGGGGCGGGGAAGATGTTGTTGGTTGCCCTGGTCCTTTAGCTGGCGGGTCCAGCTGCAGTTCCGGGTGGTGTGTGTAGCCGGCTTGAAGGGACCTCTATGCCATTTGCACGGGCCGTCAAACATTTGGTCGAAGGAGAGCTGTGGCTTCTTCCTTCTTGCGTCGTTAGCCGGTGTGTCGGGTGCGCCCTCCATAGCATTGACCTTCCGCGTGGTAGCGAGGCTTCTGCTGTCCGTCTTGGCGGTCCCCATGGAACCGATTGTCGTTGCCTTGGCGCCTGGAGGATCTAGCTTCTCCAGCCGGATTGCTCGGACGGTCGCGAGCCGGCTCTGAAGGAATCGGACGCCCATCAACACTTACTCGGAGTGAGCTCCGCCATGGTTTTCGGCTCGTCACACAGTAGCAGGTGGCGAAGCATGGTGCCTTCTTGGCACCCCTCAGCAAAGAAGCCGATGTCCTGGCTCTCTAGGATGCCCTCGCAAGTATTGTGCAGTTCCATCCACCTGGTGAGGTACTCGCGGTCCGTCTCGCGGTCGCCCTGGACGCACAAGACCAGGTCGCGCGGGCGGCCCAGACGCTTGTACGTGTCGTTGAAGTTACGGACGAACACCTTCTCAAAATCTGGCCATGTGTTGAATGTTTTGGGCACGAGGCTATTGAGCCACGTCCTCGCTGACCCGGTTAGCATGAGGGGGACGTAGCGCACAACTATGCGCTTGTTCCCATGGGCGATGCCGACTGCCATGGCATAGTCGATCATCTAGTCTTCTGGTTTCATGCTGTTGTCGTACTTGGGGGTGTCCCTGGGCAGGGTGAATTTATCCGGAAACGGCTCGCTCCGGATGCGGGGTCCAAAACAAACCGGTCCGGTGGAGTCTTCCTCTTCCGTGACGCACGCTTAAGCGAGGAGCTCAATACGGTCATGGGCATTCAGACGATCCGGGTTGGGCGCTCCTACCCGGCCCGAGAGACGGGAACCGGTAGGTCTTGGCGCTCTGGTTGGGGAGGGGGAGGCAGTGGGTTGTTGTTCACTATTTGCTCCTGGCATGGGTGGCCCTTGTTACTAGAGTTGCGGTGCTTGATGTGGGCTTTAGCCGGAGGAGAGGACGCCTGCTAGGTGTCACGGGGTGCACCCATGCTGTTGTCAGGTGGCTTGCTTCCCTTGGAGCAGTTGGGGTCCTCTTGCATCTGTCGGTTGGCATCAGCCTGCTCGTCCATGATCCGGAGGAGCTCCTGCACCCGGGCGTGCTGCCGGTCTTCCTCCTCGCCCTCCAGGTTGGGCAATTCATCTCCTGTGGCTTGTGTCGCGCGCAGGTTCTTGATGGGCGTGCTATAGGTGGGCCGGATGAGAGCGGGTAGCAGATCCGGCTCGCCATCCTTCTCCATCCTACCGCCTAGCTCGCCGCCCCGGCGTCGTACTTGTCCGTGTCGGCTCGGCTCCACGGTGGCCGGAGTGAAGCCGTGTGCGCGGTCGTACTCGCGCCGGGTGATCCGATCTGCTTCTGGGTCGCAGACAGTTCCATGGCCTCCTGGAGGAGAAGTTGTCTCTCCATGGTGAAGTTGGACTCCGCCTCCTCTGAGTTATGCCCGAGGTTAATCGGCGTGAGGAGTCGGTCGATAGCCTCCTCCACCGGGTTCCTGGACCGCGGTGGAGCAGAAGTTTAGACCTCGTCTGGGCCCCGCTCCCGCGGCTAGCGAGGCTGAGAGCTAGAGCCGGCCATCATCACCTCGATGCCATGAGGAGCGACGGAGGTGCCGCTGCCGAGGTGTAGCGGTTCCATGACGGAAACAATCTCCCTAGGGAAACGCTCCGGCACGGTGGCGACATAGACAGCGAGCTCGCCGAAAAGCAGGATAGAACCATTTGCCGGAAATGTGGTTCTTGCGAAGTAGGAAGCGTTGTCGATGACGCAGTCAAACTTTTAGAGCGTAAGCACTAGGTCGGAGGCCACGCGCTCACCGGCTGAAGTGCGGGGTCCCGTGCGGAACGTGACTCCGATCGAAGCCATCTAGCCCCACGGTGGGCGCCAACTGTTGTTGTATTGGGAACGGCAGTACCTAAGCAGGTTAGATAGAGGTATGGGGACTAGGAGGGAAGCTCTTGACGGCGTCCGCAGGCGGGATTGGGTACAAGCAAGTGTAGCGAGACACAGGAAGTACCCAGGTTCGGAGCCCTCGTAGTGAGGTAAAGCTCCTACTCCTGCCGATCTGACTACGAGTAGTATACGGTCTACAATCGCTCATGGAGTTGTATCTTCTATCTACCCTCTTAAATGAACTCAGACCAACCCTTTCTACGAGAACCTTGCCTCTCCTTATATAGGCAGAGGGGCAACGGTCTCACTGGCCAGTCCGGCTAGCGGGCCCCACAGGCGCGTCCCAGCCGGCTGGTCATCTATAGTATTCAATATGCAGATGACTAAAGAAGGCGCGGGGAGATTCAGTTCATGGTGATAGTGAATGTTCTAGGTGGATGAATGGTGAATGTAACAATTATAATCTTATAGATATATGTGTAGGAGAGTAACCCATGATTAGCCGGAACTCCTTTTGGTAGATTTCATCCCAACTTCAATAATCCTACTAGCCTGCTACCAAAACCATGGTTAGACACTAGACGATTAAGACCCTTCAGGTTGCTTAGTGATTAAGCTCCTTGGAATGGACTAATGCAATAAGCATAGTGGTTACTTGTTATCCTCGAGTCAACTAGCTTTCCATTGATATCCCTGTGTCACCCAAGGGTCGCCGGTCCACTAGCGTACAAGATCTTATCTATGTAGAACAAGGTATCATGTTGTCTGGGCCCTTAATTGGACAACAAGCATTAGGCATCCCATAGATAGTGAAGACGCATATTATAGTATTTAGAATCAATCACAAATCAATGGAAAATATATGAAGGCACATCACATCTCACCAATCCCCTACATCTCCCACGCCCAAGGGAATTACTCACACATGAGAGAAGAATAGATCATCAATATAATTGAATAAAGGGAATTCGTCTTGGTATTACCGTGGAGATCCACAATAAGAATAGAAAAATATCCAACACAATTCAAATGGGAAGAAACAATCTCAAACCCTAGTCTTGCAAGGTGGGGATCCCTCTCTCTCTCTCAAGTACAAGTAGTGGCTATGGGGTGTATTGGCTAGGAGGTCGAAGATCATGGAGCGAGATGAAGACCGTCTCCTCCTTCTTCTCCGGATCTCTTCTTTCTCCCTTCTGGATGGTGTGGTGGCTGTTGTGTTCTATTTTCGTCCCCCGTCCCTTCATGGAAGTTGTCCCTTTTGACAAGATAGAGGCGGCGGGAACTATACGGACATTCCCGCCGTATAGTTGGTCATTACACCGTCTGTGAGCTCCCCTCACATGCTTCCAAAGTGGGACTTGCTTGTTTTCTCCAGAATATTGTATTTCTCTAGTTAAATCCTTCTGTTGACATTCAGAACCTGAAACACACATTAAAATCCAAGTTTTCTTCGCTACCGAAGTATTATTGTTAGGTAAAGCCAGAAAATGATCAAATCCGGGAGAAAATCATCAATAAAAGCCATAAAAATGTGTTGAATCTCACAGCTATCAACTCCCCCAATCTTAGATGTTGCTTTCCCTCGAGTGACAAGGAAATAAGGAAAAATAGCGGAGATTCGAGACTGAAAGTAAAGGAACTTACAAGTTCGAAGTGGTGTCAAATTCTTTTCTTCTCAATCCCTGCAATCTTAAATCTGATCATACAAGTATTCACAATATTGCACTGAGTCCACTTCCTAACCACGTATATCTTGCTAGCAAATAAATCATATGCCTAAGCAAGTGTCGGAAGTTTTAGCTAGGAAGGTGAGACAAGTTCTTTTGGTGCCTCTCTTTGTTGAGAGATGAAAACTTTTTGTTCTTGCTTATTTAACCAATTAAGAGTAGTCAAGTTGGCATTAAAATATTTAATTCAAGAACAACTCATCTACTCCCATGTCAAAATTTCAAGACTCTCAAAGCACTTTTTTTCTCTTGTCTTTCAAAAACTTCAGCTCTTTCATAGAGAAATCATGCCACTATTTTTAACAGGTTAATTGGGGCAGTGTTGTGCACTCGTGACCATGCCAATAAATAATGTTGAGCAATAATGGGGCAGAGGAGTACTACAGCTTCACTTGGAACGTGAAACCATGAGGAGACTAAAAAATTTACACGTCATAGCATTGCTTCTACAGACGTTTACGTAACTCAATAGCCAAAATCAAGTGGTTTCCCACATTTAGATCGTTCGTTGGCCAGCGGAGTTAATAGTTCCCCATGGAGCACGACAGAGTTGTAATGACACGCGTAAAGCAATATCTTGTGGTAATTATTAGAAAAAGTAGTGGCATAATTTCTACTACTTCGAAGCATCCATTTAATCAAACAATTTTAATCAAGGGTACTGTCGAGCCTATTCATATTAAGCACAATTGGGATGGAGTAGTTCTAAAATCAAATTCTTTGAGCTAAGCATGGACTCAAGTCATCTTTTAGATGCTTTTTCTTGTTGTAAAAATGTAGGAATTATTTTAACCAAGTTCATTGCTCATTGTTTCAAAGCTAAAAAGGAGACACTAGCAAAGGAATAGAATTTGTGGGATAACAAGCTAAGTGGGGAGTGACTCCAGTGCAAGCAAGTAAATAATCGTAGGATCAATTTAAGGTTGCAAGGAGTGTGATGAAAGGAAAGTGATACGTCTTCTTGCTTGCTTTGTTCTTGTATTCGAGTCGAACCTCTCCTATGTTTCCATATTGCCAAATCACCTGAAATCAAACAATCTGCGAGAGAAACAAAGAAACAAACTTGCAAATAAAATTACAACTAATTTTTTTGTATTTTGGTTTAGGAATACAAAACTGAAAATAAACATGCAATTTCTAAATAAATAAATCAAAATAAGAAATAAAAACATGAATGCAAAGTTCGGAGGTTTTCAAACCTCCCCCAAGCTTAGGCAATTGCCAGGCTCAGTTGTTGTCGTCATTGGGCGGCTGGTGCGGGTACTGCTAATAGAAGTCGGGGAAGTGAGTCATGAAGTGACTGTAGTTGTAAGTCAAAGTGTTCACATCTTCATTCACATCCTAAAGAGTGTGGCAATCTCCCCAACGCACTGCTTGAGCTATTGGAACTCCTGGTAGGGGACGTAGTCGTACCCCTGTTGTGGCTGGTTGGGCCACGGTTCCCAGGATCCTCCTAGCTGCTGCTGATGTCCTTCCCAAGCAGGGTTGTGTCCCTTCTCTCCCTCTTGCTCCTGCTCATCATGCTGCCCTTCATCTTCCTCCTCCTCGGGCTAGAGCTCGGCCAAGATCTCCATTACTTGGTCCTTGGTGAGGATCCAAGTGTCCTTCTCCCAAATCGAGAAAGCTTGGGGACATGGCAGTTGAACCTGCTCACCCTGTACATCATTAAGATAACCAACTTGATATGCTCGGAGCCTCGGGTTAGCATGGTAAACACCAAGGAAGCCACAAGCAGTCAAATACTTGATGTCCATAAGTTTGGAGCCATCAACAGGTTCCTTGAAAGGTAGTACAACATTCAATGCATAGGCAAGGTGGGTTACCAATCCACCAATGCGAATATCACCTTTGTTCTTGTTGCTCTGGTGGCGGAAGTGCTGGATGGGTAGAGCCGCAGGACAGGGGCTTTGCGTGGTAGTGGGGAAGAGAGCCTTGGTGATCATCGCCATGTCCGCATTGGCCATGGAACCAGTGTCACTCCTTCCCAACATTGTGTTGGCGAGGAACAAAGCAAAGTAGCAAATGGTTGGGTTCTGAATGGTGGACATCTTTTTCTGATAGAAGTGATTGCCACCATTGACAGAAATAGCCTCCCAAGTCACTCCACTCATGGCGTTGTAGAGGTTAGTAATATTGGGCTCCCCAGTACGAGGGAGGCTAAAGGCATCACAAAATTGTTCGAAGCTTATATCATAGTGTTGTCAGTTCATGTCGAAGCTGATAGTGCACGTGTTACCTTTCTCCTTGTGGACGTCGTAGAAGGAGGCCAGGAATTCATGGGTGAGTCCAGCGTAGGTGTCGTGGCTCGCGAAGCTGATCACCACCAACCCTGACCTGCTGCACATGAGGTCAAAGTTCTTCTTCAACCCCGCCGCAGTGAGAAAGTTGTGGTCGGCCCAACGCGTGGGCAGCACCCTCCTCGATAAAACAATGTCCACGTTGGAGTTGCGCGGAGCTCGGGCCCTGAACTTGAGCCCTCTCCGCGTTGGCGCTTGCTCGAATGAAAGAGGTTACCGATCTTGTTCATCGTGATGTACTAAAAAAATTTACCATAAAACCTTAGGCATATAGTTTCTATATGGTATGTGAATGATTCTACGTGGAAAAATTCAATCCTAACGTGAGAAATTAACTAGAAAAACTAAATAAGCTTAAGTTCATCTACTAGATCAATGCGAAAATTTCAACCATGGAAATCTGAAAATAAAGCATGGATAGGGAGAGAAAAATACCGATCTGTTGATTCCCCACTCAAATGAACGAAATTCGCGAAGAATCAAGAGTTTTAGGTGGATTTTAAGAGGTTTGGAGAGAGAATATGAGAGAAATAATGAGGAGAGGAGGAAGAACCCGCCTCCCTGGTGTGATTAAGTGGTCGCGCCGACCTATACGGCCGGAACTATATGGGCGGATGATGTTGCTCCGCCCGTATAGTTGTGGTGGCACCGACAACTAGGGTTTCTTTAATCAGAAATCAGCTATACGTACGCAACTATACAGCCGGATCAAAATGATCCCGCCATATGGTTGGTCGTTAAACCATCTATATGCCGAGATAAATTTCTAAAACTAGCTTCGATATCTATATGACCGGAACTATACGGCCAGAATTTTTATTCCCGTCATATAGTTGGTCGTTAAATTCCCAGTACTTTTGGAATAGAAAATATGCGAAGGCATCGATATCTATATGATCGGAACTATACGGCCGGAATTTTTTATTCCCGACGTATAGTTGGTCGTTAAACTCTCAGTACCTTTCGAAGACAAATCTGCGAAGGCATCGATATCTATACGACCGGAACTATACGGCCAGAATTTTTATTCCAGCCGTATAGTTGGTCATTAAACTCTATGTGCCTTCGAAGAAATTTTGGTGATTCAAAAGTAACTATACGACAGGAGCTATACGGCCAAAAAAAATTATTCCCGCCGTATAGTTGGTCGTTAAACCATCAGTAAACATCAAAATATTCTATTTCTTCCAGGATACCTCCTTATTCCATAACTTAGCGAAATACCTAGTTTCTAACAGAAAAATGGCAGTAAAAATTGTTAGCCAACATTAGCATATTAAAAGCAAAATTTTAGCTTCTACAAGTGAAAAACTCAAACTTTAATTCTTATTATTATTATCTACTCATTCAATCGAAGTTTCTACAACTTTTTGACAGGTGCATCTTCACGGGCGTGCTTCCGCAAGAATGTCTATGAAAAAGTGGTAGGAATGCATTGAACTTTTTATTCTTTATTCTACTAAATTGACGAAAATGGGTTGACTCCCATCAAGCATTTATTAAGAATGGTTGAATAACTCAACCTCTTCTCTCTTCTCGAATTCTTACCTTTGGTTGCCCCTTATCAATGGCACTTATCACATGAACTCGTTTTGTCGGTGGGATATACCTTTCTCCTGCTTCTAGCTTCTTTGGAAAATACCGGATGATTTCAGCATCATAAACATTAAAGATTATATTCCCTTCTGCACAATCTACTGATGCACCTGCAGTACTAAGGAAAGGTCTTCCAAGTATTATAAATAATCTTTCATCTTCCGGCATTTCAAGAATAATAAATTTAGTGGGAATAACATGTTCATCTATCCTAAGTAAGACATCCTCAATCATACCAATAGGTTGTTTAGTGGACTTGTCGGCCATCTGTAAAGTGATAGTTGTAGGAGAATACTCCCCTAATCCTAACCTTTTATAGAGGGAGTATGGCATTACACTAACTCCTGCTCCTAAATCACACAAGGCATTGTGAATATCAGTTTTACCTATTGAGCATGAAATAGTTGGTATTCCGGGATCACCAGACTTAGACAACAGCTTCCCGTTAGCAGCATAGCTAGTTACCATGGCAACAATTTCAGTTATTTCTTTCTTTCTACTGAGAATATCATGAAGGAATTTACCATAAGTAGGGACTTTGATCGCATCCGCAAATGGGATTTCCAGACGAAGATCACTAAGTGCCTTTGTAAAAGAATTATAAATTACCTCATCTGGTGCTTTCTTTTTTCGATTAGGATAAGGAAGCTTTTTCTCACCTGTCTTACTCTTGTCTTTTACCTTTTGGGGGGGGTTCAGGCTCTTCCGTTGCTTTCTTTTGTTGTTGCTTATTGCTTTTCTTCTTTTATACTACAACAACTTCATCTTCCTTACTTGCTTCTTTATATTCTCTTGGATCAACCGTTTCTGCATCAGAGTCATAATGATCATCCTATGCATCATTCTGATCTTCCTTGTTTTGTTCTTGGGTTTCAACTTCATCTTGAGGATCCACCAATGTATCATCTTCTTGGCATGCTTCTAGCAAGGCTTTTTCCTTTCGCTCTTTTTTGGCTTTGTATTCCGGTTGTCCTAAAGGTCCTGTAACAACTACACCCCTTCTAGTGACAACATTCGCAGAAATACAAATATCTTTGTCTTCAAGAAGAAACATTTGATAACCAGATGCTATTTGTTCCACTAGGTTTCAATCATACTAAGGTACTTGTGAAACAGTTTTATTTCTTGGCCAATTTCATCATAATTTCTAGTGAGTTCTGCCAAAATATTTTTGTGTTTTTGGAAATGCTTATGCAAATAATTATGAGATTTTACTTGTTGATGTTTTAATTCTTGAAAAACTTTTCTAGTTTCATCTTCTTCAGTAAGAACTTGGAATAAATCTTAGCAAGTTCAGAAGGTATACCTTTTTCTTTCATATTTTTGCGTACCTCAGGCATAAGATCAGGAGTTATCCGAAGTATCCCTTTTTCTGGCTTAGTACCAAAATCAGGATTATATAGAGAATCATTCTTAGCCCTAGTAGACATTAATTCCAAACATTCTTTAATAGATAAAGTATTTATTGATCCGCATGCTGAGAAGTCAAGCAACTCTCTACATTGAGAATTGCGACCATGGTAAAATAAATGGCAAATTGTTAGATCAGAACAGCCATGATTAGGAATACTATTGATCATTCCAAAGAATCTTTCCCAGGCTTGTGGGTAGTTTTCTCCCATGTTCTGACTAAAGTTGCCTATGTTCTTTCTTAGTTCAGTTATCTTTTTAAAAGGAAGAAACCTGTCTATGAATTTAGTAATGCAGTTTTCCCAACATTTAATGTAATGGCGAGGGAGAGAATATAACCAGTCTAGGGCTTTACCTTTAAGAGACCATCAAAATAATTTAAGACGAGAGAAGTCTCTTGGCAAACCTTTTGGTCCAAGGGATGTTATCACATTGTCAAACCCTCTAATATGCCTTCCTGGGTCTTCATCTTCCCTTCCACTAAAAGCTTTCTCCTGCAAAATTTTAATAATTCCACCATCAAATCGATATTCTCTAACTCTAGGATTAGGGAATTCTATTGGTTGTTTAAGAAATTTAGAACTTGGAGCACTGTATTCCCTGAGAGTTTTCTCAGGTTTCATAGGAGTTGTCCTGTAAATAGACATAATTTCCATAATATCACTCTGATTGTCAACTTCAACTTTATTTGATCTTAAAAGTTTTTCAATAATTTCTTCGTGCCTCTATGCAAGCACGCACTCAATATAATCTGGCAGGTAGGCCCTACCAGAGCATGTAGACCCTTTGTCTCCTAAGGAGAACATTTTGTAGTAACAACACCTGAAATGTCAAAAGACAAACACTTAGCGCTTAGCTCCCCAGCAACGGCGCCAGAAAATAGCTTGATGATTGCAAGTGCACAAATTGTTTATAACTAGTTTCGAAGTTCAGATATCGATCCCATAGGGAGCCCAAAGGTAAGTGTTTATTGGTGAAGTCTCTATCACACCCGAAGTTGTCATAGTTCTTCGAGTGAATTGACTGCAAGTGTTGAAATAAGAATGATATTTTGATTAAATGCGATAAATGTAAATAGAACTTAAAAATGTAAACTTCAAAAATATAAAGCATAAAAGTAAAGAACAACTTTGCTTGTTTGTTTTTTCCTACAGATGACGAAAGAAGGCGCGGGGAGATTCAGTTCATGGTGATAGTGAATGTGCTAGGTGGATGAATGGTGAATGTAACAATTCTAATCTTATAGATATATGTGTAGGCGAGTAACCCATAATTAGCCGGAACTCCTCTTGGTAGATTTCATCCCAACTTTAATAATCCTACTAGCCTGCTACCAAAACCATGGTCAGACACTAGACGATTAAGACCATTCAAGTTGCTTAGCAATTAAGCTCCTTGTATCAGACTAATGCAATAAGCACAGTGGTTACTTGTTATCCTCAAATCAACTAGCTTTCCATTGATATCCCTGTGTCACCCAGGGGTCGTCGGTCCACTAGCGTACAAGATCTTATCTATGTAGAACAAGGTATCATGTTGTCTGGCCCTTAATTGGACAACAAGCATTAGGCATCCCACAAATAGTCAAGCACACATATTATAGTATTTGGAATCAATCACAAATCAATGGAAAATATATTAAGGCACATCAAATCTCACCTAAGGAGAAATTTTTTTAGTAACAACACTTGAAATGTCAAAAGACAAACACTTAGCGCTTAGCTCCCCAGCAACGACACCAGAAAATAGCTTGATGACTGCAAGTGCACAAATCGTTTGTAGCTAGTTTCGAAGTTCAGATATCGATCCCACAGGGAGCCCAAAGGTAAGTGTTGATTGGTGAAGTCTCTGTCACACCCGAAGTTGTCATAGTTCTTCGAGTGAATTGACTGCAAGTGTTGAAATAAGAATGAGATATTTATTAAATGCGATAGATTTAAATAGAACTTAAAAATGTAAACTTCAAAATTATAAAGCATAAAACTAAAGAACGGCTTTGCTTGTTTGTTTTTTCCTACAGATGACGAAAGAAGGCGTGGGGAGATTCAGTTCATGGTGATAGTGAATGTGCCAGGTGGATGAATGGTGAATGTAACAATTATAATCTTATAGATATATGTGTAGGCGAGTAACCCATAATTAGCCGGAACTCCTCTTGGTAGATTTCATCCCAACATCAACAATCCTACTAGCCTGCTACCAAAATCATGGTCAGACACTAGATGATTAAGACCCTACAGGTTGCTTAGCGATTAAGCTCCTTGGATTAGACTAATGCAATAAGAACAGTGGTTACTTGTTATCCTCGAGTCAACTAGCTTTCCATTGATATCCCTGTGTCACCTAGGGGTCGCTAGTCCACTAGCGTATAAGATCTTATCTATGTAGAACAAGGTATCATGTTGTTTGGGCCCTTAATTGGAGAAGAAGCATTACGCATCCCATAGATAGTCAAGCACACATATTATAGTATTTAGAATCAATCACAAATCAATGGAAAATATATGAAGGCACATCACATCTCACCAATCCCCTACATCCCATGCCCAAGGGAATTACTCATAGATGAGAGAAGAACAGATCATCAATATAATTGAATAAAGGGAATTCATCTTGGTATTACCATGGAGATCCACAATAAGAATAGAAAAATATCCAACACAATTCAAGATGGGAAGAAACTATCTCAAACCCTAGTCTTGCAAGGTGGAGATTCCTCTCTCTCTCTCTCTCTCAAGTACAAGTAGTGGCTATGGGGGTGTATTGGATAGGAGGTCGAAGATCGTGGAGCGGGATGAAGAACATCTCCTTCTTCTCTGGATCTCTTCTTTCTCCCTTCTGGATGGTGTGGCGGCTGCTGTGTTCTGTTGTTGTCCCCCGTCCCTTCACGGAAGTTGTCCCTTTTGACAAGACAGAGGCAGCAGCAACTATACGGCAGCAACTATACGGCCATTCCCGCCGTATAGTTGGTCGTTACGCCGTTTGTGAGCTCCCCTCGCGTGCTTCCAAAGTGGGACTTGCTTGTTTTCTCTAGAATATTGTATTTCTCTAGTTAAATCCTTCTATTGACATTCATAACCTGAAACAACCATTAAAATCCAAGTTTTCTTCGCTACCGAAGTATTAGCGTTAGGTAAAGCCTGAAAAAAATCAAATCCGGGAGAAAATCATCAATAAAAGCCATCAAAAATGTGTCGAATCTCACAGCTATCAATACCCTCAACAAAATGGTGTGGTGGAAAGGAAGAACCAGACTCTAATGTATATGGCAAGAACCATGATTGCGGAGTTCAAGTCTCCATATAACTTTTGGGCCGAAGCTATCTCAACCGCATGTCATATTGCCAACCTGGTTTATCTTTGCAAGCATTTGTATATGACTCCATATGAGATCCTCACCGGCAAGAAGCCAAGTATCCACTACCTTCGGGTGTTTTGGTGCTAGTGTTATATTCTCAAGAAAGGTAACCAATTACCTAAATTCGATAATCGTACTTTTGAAGGTATCTTTGTTGGCTATACATCGGACTCTCACGCCTATAGGATCTATAACAAGTCCACTAGGCAAGTTATAGTATCCTCTAATATGAAGTTCGATGAGCATAATGGTTCCCAAGTGGGGCAAATTGATCTCGGCGATGTAGGTGATGAAATTCCTCCTCAAGCCATAAGAAGAATAGGTGTGGGAATTTTCTGCCCCGTTGAGGAACCCCTTGTGGTAGAAGGAGGAAGACAATGCTCTACTCAAGTGGATCCCTCACCTACACTTGATTTAAATCAACCCCATAGCCACCAAGATGCCATTGTTGAAGATATAACTCATGATCAAGGTCAAGCTCAAGTAAATGATGGGTGTCCTTCACCCCATAATTACCAAGGTCAAGATCATGAGGATGGACAAAGCCAAAATGTCGAGCAGGCTCAATAAGAGGAGCAAGATCAATTTCAAGGTCAAGACGAGGATCAAAATAGTGGTGATGACCAAGTAGCTTCTCAAGAATCCATTGAGGAAGCTCATGCTCATCGTGAAGCAAGGAGGATCGCCAAGCTCATCTGAGAAGGAATTACTCTTGAAAATGTTGTTGGTGATCTTAAAAGGGGCATTTATACATGTAACCAAGTGGCTAACTTTGTTGGCCACATTAGTTTCATTTCTTGTGTAGAGCCCCAAAAGGTGTATGAAGCGCTTGAAGACCCGGATTGGCTTGATGCCATGAAGAACTTCACAACTTCGAGTGCAACAAAGTGTGGTCATTGGCAGAAAGACCCAAGGAGTGCCATATTGTCATTGGGACAAAGTGGATCTTCAAGAACAAGCAAGATGAAAATGGGATGGTTATCTGCAACAAGGCAAGATTGGTGGCTCAAGGCTTCTCCCAAGTCAACTGTATCGACTACGGTGAAACTTTTGCCCCCATTGACCATCCTGAATCCATTCGTATCTTGCTTGCATATGCATCTCATCATAACTTTAAGTTACAACAAATGGATGGTAAAAGGGCATTTCTTAATGGTCCCTTAAATGAGTTGGTGTATGTCAAGCAACCTCCGGGTTTTGAGGACCCCAAGTTTCCAAATCATGTCTACAAACTTGATAAGGCACTCTATGGACTTAAACAAGCTCCACGTGCGTGGTATGAGCACCTTAGAAAGTTGTTGGTTGACCGTGGTTTCGAAGTTAGGCTAATCGACCCCACTCTTTTTACTAAGAGAGTTGGAGGAAACTTGTTCATATGTCAAATTTAAGTTGATGATATTATCTTTGGTTCTCCTAACAGAGCATTCAATGATGTATTTGCTAAGCTAATGACCGATGAGTTTGAAATGTCTATGATGGGGGAATTGCAATTCTTCATTGGTTTTGAAGTGAAGCAAGTGATTGGAGGTATCTTCATTAATCAATCCAAATATATTCAAGATATGCTCAAGAGATTCAAGTTGATAGATTTAAATGGAGCCAAGACTCCCATGCCTCTCAAGTGTGATCTCACTCTCGATACTAAGGGTAAAGATGTGGATCAAAAGGTATATCGATCTATGATTGGTTCTTTGCTTTACCTTTGTGCATCTAGACCGGATATCATGTTGAGTGTGGGTATTTGTGCATAGTTTCAAGCCGCCCCAAAAGAAAGCCACCTTGTGGCAGTCAAGCGAATCTTTCGATATTTAGTTGATACCCCAAACTTTTGCTTATGGTATCCCAAGGGCTCAAGCTTTGTTCTTCATGGTTTCATGGATTCGGATTGGGCAGGAGACAAAGTTGGAAGGAAGTCAACCTTCGGGGCTTGCCAATTCCTATGGTAGTTCCTTGGTGTGTTGGTCATCAAAGAAACAAAATTGTGTCTCTTTGTCCTCCTCCGAAGCCGAGTATATTGCAGCCTCTAGTTGTTGTGCACAATTGTTATGGATGAGGCAAACTTTAAAGGATACGATGTCACTTGTGACAAAGTGCCTCTTTTTTGTGATAATGAAAGTGCAATCATGATCGCCTACAACCCGGTGCAACACACAAGAACGAAGCATATTGATATTCGTCATCACTTCATCCGAGAGCATGTGAATAATGGATATATTGACCTCTCTTATGTTAGCACCGAGAAGAATCTTGCGGGTTTATTCACCAAGCCCCTTGATGAGAAGATATTCTAAGAGTTAAGGCATGAGCTAAATATCATTGATTCAAGCAATGTGGCTTGAGACCATGCACCCATACCCATGCATTCATATGTTATCCTATCTAGATGTAGGCATGGACATAGGGGGAGTATGGTCCTAATTGATTGGGCTATGCCTCCCCCCATTATGCCCAAAGTAAGAAATTCATCCTCTTTATATCATTTTGTGATATGTGAGCTTAAATGACGAGTTTTGGTAATGGACCCACGATATATCTTCGCGGTGCCAAGCCAAGTATACTCAAACATGGTGGCCTCGGCCACCGACCCACACATTTGTGTGTGACTAGATGTTCTTTGCATCCTTGGTGGTTCTTTTTGATCTTATGGTTGTTTGTGTCTTCCTTGGCTCTTCACCTGATTGTTTTGTGCCATTTTTTAATGACTTTGCATGTCCTGTTTGAAACTGGCGTTTCCTAGCGGTGGAGGCCGGAGACTCTGGCCTAGCGGTTTCTCGAATGGTTTGATTAGAGAGTCGGGGTGGGCGTAACTCCCAGTTACTCCTCTCCGCCCTGACTCCCCTCTCTCCACACCCACCCGCACCCTCCTCCGCTCGTCGCCGTCGGGGCTTCCCTCCGCCCCGGATCTACAGCCACCGCCGGCTAGCTCCTCCCCCTTGCTGCTGGGCGGCTTCCCCTCCAGCAAGGTCCTCCATCCATGGAGCCAGGTGCCTCTCCCTCTCTAAATCCCTGTCTAGGGTTTCCCTAGTTGATTTTTTCAGGTTTTGGTCCCTAATTCACCACAGATTCCATGATTATGCGGCAATGCTTTACATCTATGGTAGTTTGAGAGCCCGATCTACTACTAGGAGAAGTCCCCCCTTGTTCCTATCTCTCGCCAAGTTTCTAGGTCATAGACTCTGGTCACCAATGCCGGAGACTCCGGTGGCCCGGAGACTCCATGGCCGGAAACTCTAGGGCTAGAGACCGGAGACTCCAGGGGTTCTCTCTGTTTTTGGTCTGGTTCTCATACTTCCTCCACCATATGTTCTAGGACTTGCATAACTCATTCCCCGCTGTGTTTTCGTGCTTTCTTGCATGTTTTTGCATGTGGTTCTGGTAATTCTCGTCCTCGTCGCACCAAGTCCAAGACTCCGAACTATGGGGGCAACCCTCGCAAGATGGTCGGTCATAACCCGTATGACAGTCGTGAGGAGCATGCTGAAAAGGCAAAGGGCAAGAAGGTTTTGTCAATGTAGAGGCAAGAGGAAGAGCGCCTTCACCATGAGGAACTTGCCAAGAACCGGAGGTTTGACAA
Source organism: Avena eriantha (assembly GCA_910589775.1). Taxonomy (NCBI): domain Eukaryota; kingdom Viridiplantae; phylum Streptophyta; class Magnoliopsida; order Poales; family Poaceae; genus Avena; species Avena eriantha. Next base: position 454,887,851 of record OU342744.1, on the reverse strand, counting down.
CATCACCACCCTCAAGAAGATGAGCACCAAATTTCTACATCATGAGGAGGTAGACATTATATGACATGGCCTCTAACAGTCATGATCCTTGTTTTTGGTGGCGTGAGCAGTATTTGATCATGAATGAATTCTATGCAAATCTGACAGCAAAGAAACACGTGTGCCTATAGCGTCCCCTTGATTTTACCTTCATGAACAACAAGTCATATTTCTATGAGGCCCTATGGATTACCGAGAAGCTTGGGCTGCATCCTCTCATGGAGTTTCAACAGGATTACAATGTTTAGATTGTGCATCAGTTCTTTGCCACTCTTGTGTTTGGAGAAGGGAACGAAATCCCTATGACTTGGATGACTGGCAAGGTTTGTTGTCAGTCCAACATCAATGAGTTTGCCGATGTCTTGGAGTATCTATTTGAGGGGAGGAATGCTCCAGTTGGTCTTCGCATTCATGAGACTTCCGGGCTTGAGTATTCGAAGAAGCCTCTTGATCCTCTCTACAGCAAGAATGGTGTCCTTGGTGAAGCAAGGAACCTCAGGACACCTTTCCACATTGTGATCTGCATGTTCTGTGAGAACATCTATCCTCAAGCGGGTAATCTTGACACTATTCACTCAAGCTTGGTTCGTCTGATGGCTCTTGCTCATTCTGTGTATCTTAAAGGTCCCGAGTCTCCTACCACTCCACTTGACATCATGTACTTCATCTTCATGGAGCTGGCCATCAACATTGTTGAGAATAAGACCCCCACATACTCTCCTTATGCCATGAGGCTTGTGCTAGCCACCTTTGCAAAGATGAACTTGCCTTCCCCGCTTGAGGGCCTTTGTGTTGTTGACCATGCCCCTCTCTAGTTGCAACGCAAGGCTCCCACTACCATTGCAAATCCTCATGGCTATTCTGCTCCCATGCCATATGATGAGATTAGAGGAGATGAGGAGGATAGCCCTCCTGCTGCCAGTCATGTCCATGCCAGGAGGAATAATGCTAGCAATGCTCGTATGCCATACTTTTCTCATGACTATGTGAAGGGGCAAATGAAGAAGGCCACCTTTTGGCAGAAGATGCTTCTATGCATGAACATTGATATTCGCAAGGGTCAATATGAAGCTTACAAGAGGGACAAGCAGATTCTGAAGAAGTTTCATCAATGGGGGGAAGATAGTGATGCCGAAGGATCTGGTTCAACTCAGCCATGGCCTCATCCCTCTCGCAATCTCTCCTATGGTTTGTGGGCTCAAGGCTCTGTTGATTGGCGTATGTTTGAGGATGATGCTTCTTCTTCTCTGTGCCAAGGGCCTTGCTACTGATGATGATCAAGGTGATCAAAGTTCCGAGGAGAGCTCCAATGATGACGAGGAGCATGAGTGATCCGGTTGTGGCGTGTAGTTTCGATATTGTCCCCTTTTGGTGTCTCTATGCCAAAGGGGAGAAGTTCTATTAGGTAACGGCATGGGATTTGCATGGGAAGTCACAAGCTCACTCTTTATTTGATTCTTTCGCTTGTGACTTGTTCTTGTTTGCTTTGCTTTATTTGTGGACCTATGTTGAGAATTATCTGTGGACCCATGTTGTGTGGCTATATGTATGTGATGACTATGTGGTATCTTATCTATGGATTCATATCTCATGTATGGTGAAGACCTCTCTTAATGGATGTTCTTATATATTTCTTCACCACATTTGTTGGTACAAAGGTATGAGTATCACTTAACCATTCTTTTTTCCGTGCACTTGGGTAGGTTTGTAGTATCTAGGCGGAGTTTCCTCCCTTGTGTTTGTGCTCTTATATTCATATGCAAATCTCTTGGGTGCACCTTTGATGGGGAGCCTCTCTACCTATCGTTCCATATGCTTATCTATTATTGTGCAAATCATTGTGTTGTCATCAAACACCAAAAAGGGGGAGATTGAAATGGCATTTCCTGCCTTAATGATGTTTTGGTGTTTGTTGTCAACACAAGTTAGTTTTTACCGTGTGCTAAGTATTGCAGGTTCATCCATGTAAAGGCACAAGACAGTGTTCTAGTCTTCGAAGGAGAAGGGTTCAAATTTTAATGATGAAAAGGTGCCTAGATGGAAGCTTCAGTCTGCTGCTTCCCCTGAGTCCGGAGACTCCAGGGTCTAGGCCTAGAGACTCCGGGGTCTTGGACCGGAGACTCCGGCCTGGTCTCTGGGCTAGTCTCCGCCCCCTAAAATACTCTATGTATCCCCTCGGAGTTGGGTGCGGAGTCACGTGCCACATCGGAGAATTCAGGGCAGGAGCCCGGAGACTCCAGCCCAGTATCTGGCCTTGACTCTGGAGTGGCTCGAAAAGCATTCAGTAACCCCCACTGGAGTCCTACCTAGAGTCCAGTGCCCACCTCGGAGACTCCGTCCCTAAAGACCAGAGACTCCGGGGTTAGTGATGCAACAATGGCTCTTTTTCTGGGGGGGCTATATATACCCCCTTCTGCTCCAAGTGAATGATGCGGCTTCTACTCTCTCTCCTCCATTAATTCTGAGCTCCAAACTCCTAGATCTCCCTCTCTAGCCACTCAAACTTGATGCCCCTTGGGGATTTGAGGGAGGAGACCTAGACCTAGCTTTCCACCAAAGGGATTTTTTCCCCACCATTTGTGTAAGTTGTTGTTGCTCTAGGGTTTGAGGAAACCCTAACTCGAAGAAGTCACCCTCCATAGCTCATCCTCGTGTGTAAGAGCTTCGAGGTCATCTTGGGGGGGCTCCAATTTAGTTGTGGAGAAGTGCCCCAAGGTTTTGTACAAGGTTTTGTTCGCCACCTTCAAGGTCACCGCATAGTGGATTGTGTGCTTGCCGCAAGGAAGGTGCTCGGGAGAATAGGGTGAGGCCTTAGTGGCGCTGATGGTCTTAGTACTGACCACCCCTCCAACAGAGACGTACTTCCCCTCAAAAGGAAGGAACTTCGGGAAAACATCTCTGTGTCGTCCCCTCTCGGTGATTTCTATCATTTACTCTTTATTATTGTTGCTTGCTTGCTTGTCATATAGGTTCCCTCACTTAGTTGCATATCTAGAGAACTTACTTTGTGCCAAGTCTTAAATTGAAAAGAAGCTAACAATTGAGTAGCGCCTATTCAAACCCCTCCTCTAGTCGCTTATACCGATCTTTCACTCGGCCTTTGTGTGCACAACATATATGAGGCTCACATATGTCACCCAGCTTATGATGTACTTAGTACAAGTCATTCATAGAGCTGGTGCTATTGGAACCCAATGGTATGCACAACAAAATTGGCCGTGCAACTCCTCTAGCTTCCTATAGCACCAACTCTACCATTTGTGTGCTACTTATCCTGAAGCTCAGAAGTGGTTAGATCAGATTAGGTCTTTTTTTTTGCTTGCTTTGGCCGATGATTACAAAGTCGCACAATGAAATGAAAGGGATCCTCTTCATGCATAAACCTATGTGCTAACCAAATTTCTTGTTCATTTGTGTTGGTCATGCGGAGAATCCCTTTGCATCTGCGCCATTGCATATGAGGCCATGTTGATAGTTCATTTGTGCTAACCACCTTGCTTGTTCATGTTTGATCACCACAATGTATGTGCTTACATGTGTTGATTCTTTTTTCAGTGCTCCAACATGCTGATGGGAGGTGCTCTCCCCACCAATGGAGGAGGATGCTGGTGAGGGTAGTGCCTCCAAGAAGGCGATCAATTATTATGAGGGTAGTACCGCCAAGAGGCCGAGGGGCAGGCCTCTGAAGGTTGGGCACTTCCATGATCAGGTAGGTCCAACCCATTTCACCAAGGTCATCTTGGCACCTAGGTTGGACATGCTGCCAATTCCTGATGGCTTTAGGCCTTTCCTCGGCACAGTGTCGAGGACGGTCGTGCTCAAGACCAACACCGAATGCAGCTAGATGGTGAAGCTCAGGGATGTTAGCAACAGGGTTTGCCTTGACCAGGGTTGGCCTAGCTTCGCCATTGCCCACCAGATCAAGATCGGGTACTTCCTGACCTTCAAGATGTTGAAGGGTGACATGTTCGAGGTAACCATGTTCGGCTATAACATGTGTGAAGTGATCAAGAAGTGCCCCCAGCATGATCCAGCCCTTGCGATGATAGATGAGAAGAATGTTCTCGCTATTGTGTAATAAGTTTGTCTTGTGCTTGTTGTGTATTATGTCCTCTAGTCGTGCTTAACTTGCTACTAGGTGGACATGCGCACTTCGTCGCGCCGTCTACAGTCTATTTGACAGAGTGTGGTATGTGTATTGTACCCACTAATGGTAACACATTTTGTTTTGTTTGTGCTTTCATAAATTAAATATATGAGCATGTGCGGGGTTGAGTGTTTAAATCGGTAGACAAATATATTATTTACATGTTAGACGTATCTGAAACTAAAAGATCTGACCTTAGATGCAAGAAATGGGCTCTTATTTCATATTAAAACTCATAAGCAACATAGGGGTACTAGTGTTCATTCCTGTAAACAAAAAGGTACATTGAGCAAACTTTAAAAAAAATACATCAAGCAATAGAGCAAGTTTAGTACCACAAGAAACTGGCATGTTACATGATCAAGATAAAAAACTAATGATATCAAAACAAGCTAACTTATGAAGATCACACGGTAACCTTGTTCGACCGCCTCAAAATCGATGTTTGCATCTATTTGGATTGCAGAGCTGCAAGGAAAGACACAACTTTGTATTCAACAGTTATAAATTGCTAGATTATTAAATGATTAGTTTAGTCAATATAGACAATCATATTACATATATACTAACTCTATGCAGGAGTTATACTTGATATATTCCAAATCATTCAATGGTTCAATAAAATGTAAGAGAGAATGTATGGCTGGAAGTTGCTACGAACCTTTAAATAAAAGAAAGATCTAATATGTAATCAAGTTTGATAATTTCTGTACATCAAAATAAAAAATTACACAAGCATCTCGTATATTCTCGAGATATGCTAATATATTCAAAAGCAACTTCAGTTGCAGAGCCTAAGAGGGGTCAAAATCAGCTTATTATGTTTTGTTTCACGAATACATACATGTCAATTGTTGAAGTGGCATGAAACGCGATCGTTTCTCGCAAGGTGCGATCATTTCTCACCATGTTAGTGCTCCACGCTTTCCATCCAGCGATTTTCTTCCATTCGGTTACTGTAGATTCCGGGTTCTGTCCAATCTCTCTGCGCCGCGTCATCGCATGCCTCGCGAGCCTTCTCCTTTTCAATTTCTTTTTTCTGCCATTCGTCCCTCATTTTTCCAGTCGAAGTGGTGAGTATGATGTGACATCTTCGTGTAGTCCCACATAGGAGCATATCTACCCGCGCCGCCCCCTCTCTCTCACCCCGACCGTCCCACGCGCTCACCTCCTCCTTATCTTCCTCACCACCGGCAAAGCGTGGCGGCAGACAGGTGCACGAGGTCGGGGGGCGATGTTGAATCAGTACTAGGTAGGTTCAAGGCGGGAAGCAAAGGCGGCCGATGCTGGATTGGGGAGCTGGACGGGAGGCGATGGCCACATGAGTGGAGGGGATGGAGGAGCGGAGGTGAGAGGGAGAGTTCGGGAGCGGAGGGGCCTTCTCCTTTTCAATCCCTTTTTTAGCCATCCGTCCGTGACTTTTCCAATCAAAGTAGTGAGGATGATGCGGCATATTCGCGTAGCCCCGCATAGGAGCATTTGTACCTATGCTGCCCCCTCTCTCACCGCCACCGTCCCACGCGCTCACCTGCTCCTTATCTTCCTCACCACCAGCAAAGTGTGGCAGCAGACGGGTGCGCGAGGTCGGGGACGATGTTGAATCGGTACTGGGCAGGTTCAAGGCGGGGAAGCAGAGGGGATCGACGCTGGATGTGGGAGTTGGACGGGAGGCGATGGCCTCGTGAGTGGAGGGAGCGAAGGTGAGAGGGAGAGCTCAGGAGCGGAGGGGGCGGTGCATGTTGCTGGGGGAGATGGAGGAGGGGATGGGATTGGTGGGAGCTCGGATGGAGGGGAACTGGATCGAGATAGGGGTGGGGTGGGGGCAGGGATAGGAGGGACCAGCTCGTAAGATTTTGGTCAACACCTGAAACTGCACGGTTGAGATGACTCAGAGTGATCTGAAGTTCAGAAGGCCAGAAACGCGCGCGCGGACAGATGGCCTCAGGTGTCTCGCTTTTGCTCAGACTTAAACTATAGTATAATATAATAATATTCTATCATGCTGCTATATATAGAGCAATATCGTTAACTATGATGTGGTTGTGAATGCTTGTTAGGGTTTTAGGTTTGTTGGGGTTTTAAGCTTGTTGGGGTTTTAGGCCTGATGTCTGGTAAGCTCACCATCTGAGAAAGAGGTTATCGGATCACATGATCACAATTAAACCAAACACATGGTTTCATTTCTCCCTGGCCTAATATAGCCTGCCAAATAACGAGCCTCATTTCTGTCCAACTCCTGAATAGTGTCTATGAGGGAAAGCAAATAACTGGAATGCCTGATCCGCACGTGCAGTCCCGGGCGTGCAAGTTGCACAAGTGGGGAAAAATGTCTCTAAGCAAGCTCACGGTTGTATGCTCGTGGTGGTGCTATGTTTTTTTGGACCATGCAGGAAAAATATATGTATATATAAAGAGAAAGAAAGGTACCGATGTACAGGCGACCAAAGTACAATCTAACCACAACACAACAGACAACATGACCTTAACCACATATTTGAACATCTACGCCAGTTGTAGAACGAAAGAACAACAAAACAGGGAGCCGGCAACGACCTGAAGGGATGCTATGTTGCCGACAGGATGAAACGACCAGTAAGGACAAGAGCTTTATTTGTTTGACAATGTTTGGATTGGTTTGGTTTAGTTTAGTTCTCAAAACCCCTCCCGTTAAATAAAAATAGTCCGCGCAATTGGTGTATCCTGTGTGTAACAATGCCCACTGATTCTCCGCAAAAAAATGTCCTCTTTTTGCCATCTAATTATCAAAATGAAAAAAAAAAATCCATCGGAAACAGTAATTCCGAAAGGAAAAAAACAGAGGTGTCACGCTGACAGTCTGAACTCTGAACCCATACCCACTAATCAGGGCGCTCGACCGTGAGCTTGTCCAGCCATCTGTCGCCCTCGTCTCCGACCGCCCTGCTGACCACCGAGCCCGTCCACACCCACGTCACTCGCTCTTCTCTCTCTCTTGCTATATCTATCCCCCAAGCTCCCCTTCCTCTCCCAGCTCAAGCCACGGCCACAGGCCCACAGCAACCAAGAAAACGCGCTGTCGCAGCCTACAGCAAGCTCACACACCCATGATGCTCACCGCCATGCAGCACATGGACTCCTCCGCCTACGCGTGTCCCTCGTCGGCGTCACCCTGGCAGCAGCTCCTCCCGGCAGAGCGCGGCCACCTGCCGTCCTACGAGGACCTCGCATCCGTCCCCGCCGCGGCGCACCAGACGCAGCACCGGGCGGCACGACGCATCGCCAAGAGGCGCCCGCGCCCGTCGCGGCGGCTGCCGACGACCTACATCAGCGCCGACCCGACCGAGTTCCGCCGCATGGTGCACCAGGTCACGGGTGCCGACGAGCTCCTCCTCCCCACGCTGCCGCCGCCGCAAGCCGAGGAGCCCCTCCTCCTCCCCGCGCCCGCCGGCCGCGCGGCGGCTTCGGTCGCCGGGGGGACCAGCCGGGCGCTGCTGCTGCCGACGCTGGACACCTCAGCATTCCTGCCTGGTGGCTGCAGGGCCATGCCGGCCACCGCGCGGACGGATGCACTGCCGCCGCCACCGCCGGCGTTCGACGTCGACTCGCTCGCGCTGGATAACACTAGCGGCGGCGGCAGCAACAGCGGTGGCTTCCCGACCTTGGAGTCGTGGGATCTTTTTTAGATAAAGGAGTCGTGGGATCTTCTCTGAACCCCAACCCCTCCACTCTGCTCTGCGCACATCCATGATGCTTCTAGCTCTGGCTGTAAGAGTTTGAAAGTTGTAGCTTAATTATTGGCAAATGGCAAGCATCTCGGCTGTTAATCTGAGCTCAATTATACTATTCATTGATTTACAGTTTCATGAAATTCCCTCATATTACATACGGAGTAGACTGTAGAGTAGTATTTGTGAATCTTGATGTGCTACCCTGTGTGTGTATCGCTGGGCAGATTTCATCATGTTCTAGGAGCAGGATTGAGGACATGAATGCCTCTGTTTACTTGCTGACCCGTCGCTTCTTCACCAACCATGTTCAATTCTGGTCAGGATCAACTATCCTTTCTCGGTACCTAATGCAATCAGTTGAGTGATCAGCGCACCAGAGCAGCCATTAATTATAAAGCAGGGGTAGCATGTAATGCTATACTTAAACCCTACGATACGTCAAGCCAAATCCGACAGGGACGTGCGTACATCAGCAACCGGAGGTTCTGGATGCGCTATGATAATATTCCTAATTAATCCCTAAATACTATAGTAGTGAAACAGAGTGAACGGGCTATGCTCAATCGATCAGTCTCTTTGATGTCATCACACCTTGACTACCCTGAATCTATGCAAACATATAAAATAAAAAGAAAGATAACAAGACGTGATCTATTTTCTCAAATCAGGTTTTCGCCCGCTATATTAATATAGCAACCACACACTACATCGCATATGTTGGGCCACAACACAACCAAGCCTAACAGAAAAGAAAAAGAACACAAGAGAAATAAATGACAACATTGGCAGATCGATGAAACGAAGGTGGTCCTCTACCGTTGCGCCCTCCGGAAATGTTCCACCGTGCTCCTGGCATTTCAAACCACAGTGTACCAAGCAAAATCTTCAGCAAGGAATGCAATGACGACGCCGCTGCCGCCCGGACTAGTCCTAGGGTTTCCCCCGGTACACGAAGGAAAGTGGGGAGGAGGTACCCGATGCCCTTCAGGAAGGAGAGGTGACACCTATTAGCTTTGCGACATGTAAATAAAGAAGAACGGAAACGAAATCACATCAAGGGGACACAGATTTAACGTGGAAAAACCTCTCCAACAAAGAGGAAAAAATCATGGACGCCAGCCAGCGAAACTTCACTATAACGGGGAGTGTTTACACAACGCCGGCGATTTTCATAGATGCAACTCATCCTAGCCGGTGGATTACAAGAGGTATATATAACGGTGGAAACCTAGGTCTTCAACGATCCGTACGACGGCCCAAGCCTCTGGCGACAGGTCTCGCTCCGCTCCGTCAGAAGTTAGCCTCCTTAATAGAATTTGGATCATACTTCAACAACACCCGCAGGCCTCACCGCGTTGGTGTCGGACAGGGCCGACAGGAGTAACCACCACCCAACCCACCGCCAACCAACACGCGCCACCACGAAAAATGCGCCACCTTCATCATCTCACTGTGGGCATCAGTGCGAGACCTCGAGGCCTGAGCAAGGGGACAGAGTTACCGGGGGTAGTAGCATCGTAGCCGCACGGGAGGGAACTACCTCCACCGCCATGACGGTAGCCGACCGGACACGGCAACAGGGGCACACTAGGTCTCTGGCCCGACCGGGCCTAGATGGGACCGCAAAGGCCCCGTCACCATGTTGCAGCAAGGGCAGCCGTGAGCACCACCACCATCCCGAACCCTCAGTCGCGTCTCACCTTCCTCTAGGGAGCACAACCGGTACGTGGAGAAGAGGCTTGCCTAGACCCACATCGAGCCTAGATCTGGGCCGAGCAGGATCCGCCGGCCGCCGTACGTCGCTCCACCCTGCGTCCAAGAAGCCACATCACCGCGCCTCCACCCACCTCGCCTGCGGATATCATGCCGCTAAGATGGACCTCTGCCGCCGATACCCCTGCGCTGGCAACGCCCGGGTCCACGCCGGCGGTGGTGGGAGAGGAGAGAGGAAGGAGGGGCGCTGGGGTGTGGGTGGTGGGAGGCGTCGGCCCGGCGCCCACGCGGGGACGCGAGCGCTGGGATGTGGGTGGTCCCGGCCTTTGCAAAAGTGATAAGAAGAAAATTTAGAGCATCTCCACTCGTGATTCCCATACAGGCTCTGGCGCGGCCATTTTTGTCCCGTATGGGGGGCGCCCGTGCGAAATCAGAAATGGGGGCCGGCCGGCGCCGAGCCGTGCACCCCAAACCGGCCATTTTTTATTTTCTAAATTATTTCAACACAAGCAATCAATCAAATTGGAACACAAATTCAACATGTTTGAATCATAATGGCCAACAAACTAGAGAGCTGCTTTCAGATTCCACAAATGCTCGATCAAATTATTTTGTAGCTGGTGATGAGTGTTGGAGTCTCGAAGCTCTTGACTCTTGGCCAGGAAAGAGACAAAGGCAGTAGGCACCTGATGATCAACATCTGTAAGAGGACCCTGGCGATAGTATGGTTGAGTGTCGAACACTAGGTTTTCCCACTCGCTCTCGATGATCATGTTGTCAAGATGATACAAGCAGTCACGACCTCCCACATCTGATCCTTGGACCATGTAAGTGCATGGACCGAACAATGGCAAATCAATCTTGCAACACACTAAATGCCCTCTCTACATCTTTCATGTAAGCCTCCTAGCACTGAGCAAACCAAGCTTTTTTCCTTCCAGGCACTACATTTGAAATGGTCTTGACAAATGTTGACCACTTTGGATAAATGCCATCAGCTAGATAGTAGCCCTTGTCATATTGGTGGCCATTGATCTCATAAGCCATAGGAGGAGAATTGTCTGAAACAAGCTTGGCAAAAACATCCGAGCACTGGAGCACGTTGATGTCATTGTGAGATCCTACCATTCGAAAGAAAGCATGTCAAATCCAGAGATCCTTCTCAGCCACTACCTCAAGAACCACATTGCATGCTCCTTTGTGGCCCTTGTACATGCCCTGGTTTGCAAATGGACAGTTCTTCCATGTCCAGTGCATACAGTCGATGCTTCCAAGCATCCCAGGGAACCCTCTATCTGCATGCTCTGTCAGTAGACGAGAAGTGTCGTCTTCATTGGGTGTGCACAGATATGTGTCGCCAAACACCGCCACAAATTGCCCTAAAAAACTATATATGCAATCAATGGCTATGGACTCGGTCATGCGCATGTAGTCGTCCTGTGTGTCTCCAGGCATTCCATATGCTAGCATCTAGAGGGCAATTGTGCATTTCTAGATAGTGGAGAAGCCAAGCGTACCGACAGCGTCCCTCTTCAGCTTGAAGTAGTCATCGAACTCTCTCAGCTTCTCAATGATCTTGAGGAAGAGCTTCCTGCTCATCCTGAAACAGCGGCAGAATGTGACATCGCCGTGCACTGGATCATCAGCGAAGTAGTCTGCATACAACATGCAGTACCCTTCCATCCTCTGCATCGTCTTGCTCTTGCGGCGTCTAGGCACCGAGCCGCCGTGGACCGGCTTGTCCTCCTCGATGATCCTGGACATGAGGGCGAGGAGGATAGACAGGTCCTCGTCGTCCCCGGCCGCCGTTGCATTGATCGCAGCGACCTCCTCATCCATCAGAGCGGCCATGACCTCCTCCTCGTCCGAGTCCATCGTCTTGGCAAATGGTCGAGCACCTTGTGTGCGGGGAGGAAGTCGGGTGGGAGCAGAGGTTCGCCGGCTGGCGATTGGACGTAAGGACGGCGGAGGAAGAGACGGCGTGGGTGTTTGGAGCTGTGGCGGGGTTTATTTGGCGGTGGGGAGTGCTACCGGAGGTGGGTTCCCGATGGCGAGGTAGGGGTGGTCGCGGCGGCCGCCAGGGGGTCGGCAGGGTGGGATAGGACAGGATTTCTGGCCGTTTGTCACTGACGAGGCTAGCCCGCAACGTTTTCTCGACGCGTCGACGCCCCGGTTGCCTCCCTATACATTGGGTTTCGTGTGGGCCGTCGGCTAAATAATTGGGCAGCGCCTGCGGAAATTCTGAAATGAGGACCACGTCTGGTTGCGTTTTTTGGCGCCGACGGCCCTCATAACCCTTTGGGGGCTTTAAGGACCCAAGTGGAGATGCTCTTGGATAAGTCAAATTAGTGGCTGTGACGATGAGATTACAGTCGTATAGATACAGTGCGCACATGCTCGACACAGAGAGGAATACTACATCAGAGTTGAACGCTGTGTTGGCAGTGGCCGCTTGCTTGCCCGGCTGCTTGGTTGACTCTGCTGCGGCTGCCATTGGAATTTCATACTATTCTCTATATACAGTCGTTGCACAGTTGAATCGAAGCGATTTTCTTTGGACTTCGTCACCCTGCCTCACACGTGCTTCCCCACGAGCGACCTGCCGGCCGGCCGGCTGCCACGGTTCTGTTCGGTCCCACTTGCCACTGACGCGAGCATCACGCACCAGTAGCGTCAGCAGCTAATCTAAAAAAGAAAGTAGCGTCAGCAGCTTAAATACAGATATTACAGTGGCTTGCATTGCGCTGAAATACCCGCTGTTAAAATAAACCCTATTACTGCCCGTGTTTTCCAAAATTATAATTTTCTTTATATAATACACTTAAAATTTTGTTGATGAAACATGATCTTGAAAAAGCGAAAAACCTGAAACTCATACTTTCAGCGTTTGAGTAACTGTCTGGGTTGAAAATTAATTTCCATATAAAAGTGAATTGTTTTGCTTTGGCGAGGCACAAGATGCGGTGAGTCTCTACGCTAAGCTCTTTGGCTAGCCATGGCTCATTTCCGATTTGATATTTGGGCATTCGGTTCATTATCGAAGGTTTACAAATGTCGAGTGGAAATTACTCGAGAAAATATTACAATTAAGATTGAGTAGTTGAAAAAGAAAATTGCTCTCCCTAGGAGGAAGATTGATACTCATAAATTCGATACTATGGATATCAGGCTTCCAACTTTCAAAGGAGTCTTACATGGATTGGATTATTTCCGATCAAGATTCTTTTGACAGGGAGACAGTGAGAAAAAAAAATATTGACTGGCTAAATGGTGTGTGTTTTGCCGACCTAAATACCAGAGTGGGTTAGGTATCCATGATTTCAATGTCAACAATACATCCCTAATTGGTAAATGGCTCTTCAACTTATTAACTGAAGACGGGGTTTGCCAAACTATCCTTAAAAGAAAGCATATTGGCTCGAAAGGACTGTCCCAAGTGGTTTGGGAATCTGGTGACTCTCGCTTTTGGGCTGGTATGATAGCAATAAAGAAAATTTCTTTCGCTTCGGATCATTTACTATTCAAGATGGGTCTGAGATTCATTTCTGGGAGGATAAATGGCTTGGCAATGCTACACTCCGGGAATAATATCCTGTGTTGTATTCAATTGTTCGTCACAAGGATGTAACGATTTCCACTATGTTGGAAACATTTCCTCCAAATGTAACGTTCAGACAAGATTTGATTGGATCCAGACTTGACTTTTGGATGACACTGCTACACCATTTAGCAGATATCCAATTGACACCTGGCTCTGATGAATTTCACTGGAACTTATCCGAGAAAGGCACTTTCTCAGTCAGTTCCTTATACAGTGCGCAAATCCAGCTAGTCATACTTGTTTTAGACAATAGGAAGATCTGGACGATAAAGATACCCCTCAAAAACAAAATATTCGTCTGGTATCTTCGTCGGGGGTCATCCTAATGAAAGATAAATTAGTTAAGCGGAATTGGCATGAAAATCCCACATGTGTGTTCTGTCATCACAACGAGACAATTAAACACTTGTTTTTCCAGTGTAATTTTGCGAGGTCTATATGGTCAGTAACCCAAGCAGTTTTCATCCTTGTATCCACCACGTAGTATTGCCAATGTTTTTTTTAAATTAGTTACATGGTATAGATCACAAGTACACTTTATTACATGTTGGGGGATGGCCATTATATGCACTATGGCTATGATAAAGTATTTAATGATAAGAATTGTTCTCTTTTACAGGTTTTATATGGTGTACCATACATTCCTCATCGGCCCTACATCATGCGGAGTATCATGACTTTTTACAGAGGTATGTACGTGACTGGAGGATACGACACGGGATTTATTTACCCGTCGTGGGTGGCAACATAATCTTTGGATCGGTCCTTCATCATCGTCTTAGGCGTTTTTACAATTTCTCAGTGTGATATGTAATGCGTCTTTTTTAATTTCTTTGGGTCTCTATCGGTTGTGTACATCCCAAATATACAGTCGGGTATAATACTTAAAATTTAAGTAATAAAATGTCCTTTATCGAAAAATACCCTTAAAAGAGACATTATTACTGCTCGTTTTTTCTTTGCGATAGCTCGGTGATTGTGCTTAGATACCTCCAGAACGAAGAGACGGTGAGAGCCTGACGGGCAATTGAGACAAATTCGGAGTCAAAGTTAGCTGCTCCAGTCTACCGAGTCTAACCATCTGTGATTCACAGCCACAGGAGCGTTGGTCGGAGTTCTTACGGACAGGGCTAGAATCAAGACAACGAAGAGCAAAGCCAGTCGACCGATAGATGGCTCAGTAGAGCAAAAGACAAATCACCGTGAAGCGATGTGCGCCGTCCGAACACCCGCAACTGAATTTTTCTCAACCATCCAGTGTCGGCTGCCGGCCATTACCTGGACCCAACGTACCGATAAGATGGTGCCTGGATTTGCAAGGAACGCAGGGGTATTTCACAACAAACAGTTTAAATTACCGTGGAAACCAGGAACAATTTCCATATCACAAACAGATGTACAGAGTGTGCAACGCATGTCAGTATACATGCAGTGTTAACCGGCATCACCGGCTGCACTTAACAGACAAGATACAGAAGAGCAGGCCATACCATAGCAAGTGTTTCACTGGTCAGACAACACAGCCATGCCACGAGGACAATTAACATGTTTTTTTTTTCCGGTCTTCCATCACAATATACAGATGAGCAGGCCATACACATCACAACCAAACGGTACGTACCCTGGCGCCTAGAGCCTACTCTCTAACTGACAATACATCTGATCGTCGCAACCTGACTGAAACCTGCAACTGAGAGGAGCGAGGGGTCAGCAGAAGATCCGGTCAAGAAACACAAGCTAATCAATAGCACAGAGGCAAGAGAGCACAAAAAGCTGAAACATCTAAATCATCCACACCAAGAACTTCTGTACCATACGACCAATGCTACAAACTTAAAATGCTAGTCGTAGTCGTATGCCAAATTACAAGTCAAAAGGACAACGTTTTGACCAAAATCCTCTTTTTGCATTTACCCACTTGTGCTTTGCCTCTAAGCTCAGCCACAAGGTACAAAAGAACAAAAAACAACTTTAGCGCCAGTCAGTATCATTTTAAATAGCAAAAGTTTTATGAAGCTGAAAGGTCTGACTTTGTGGAGGTCAAGTCACAGTCATTCCAGAACAAGTCCACAAGGTACCTTTCAGGGGTGGCAAAAATTAAGACTAGGATACTGACTGATGGACAATCCATTACCAGTCAAAAAGGAAAGAGAGGAAAAGTGCAAACTCGGATAATACAAAACCACTAATGAAATTGTCTCAACCACATCTGGATTAGGCATCGCCTGGCTTACACCAACAGATCAAGTAACCTAATCTCATACTAGAGTCTGTGAAATTCCCATGCAATAAATTCTCGGCTAGCTCACAACAAAGCAGTTCAAGTCTTAAAAGGTCATAATTCATAACAGATGGACACCTCAAGACGAAAGAGCCTTGAATTGGCGTCACCCCTGAACACTAATCAGGAAAGACACTGTCACAGATATGATGTTCTTGGAAAATGTCTCACAAAAAAATTACCATAGAAATTTCATATCTGACATGGCTAGTTCACTGTTGTCGAAGAAATTTGTTCCAGGAAATATGTGCTTGGTACACAGTTCCCAATAGCAAGTTGTATGGCTAACTGGAAAAACTAGGTGGACAAACTGCACTTTTGTTAATATGCGATTATTCCAGGATCACCCCATGTATATGATACTCCCTCCATCCCAAAAAAGGGTGGCGCAGATTTGTCTAGATTCGCATATATTCTCTTGCAAGAAAACTGGAAGCTAAAGCTGAGGCAACTAAGCATTCAAAACTGGCTGCAACGGAACTATAAAAGGCTCCATTTGCTTTAGGAAGAAACAACCATAGAAACTATCTATGAAATTGATTGATGGATATGAGAGTGGTGCAAGATTACATGCGAATCTAGACAAATATGCGACATCCTTTTTGGGACGGAGGGAGTATTAAAAATGTACACCATCAACAGAAGATTATTGATAACAACATACTGCGACAATAGAATATTAATTTAAGAAACTTAAGGGATATAGCCAGGCTTTCTTAAATGTGCAAATGTATAGCTGAACATTACCTATTTGACTATTCTGCGATAACCTCTGTATGTGCTTTATATGACAAAATAACGTTCCACGCAAGGGCTACAAAATTAGCAGCTAGAACCTGGAAAAAATGGGCAGTGAGTTTGGTAAGCACAATAGCCAGAGCATGCTAAAACTATATAAAGAGGCAGAAAATAGCTAAAATAATCCATTTCCCATGTATGAACATTGTAGACAAAGACTGTCAAAATATGCAACGTTGTAAGAACCTGTAGCTTCTGTGGGACAAAGTAGAAATTCAAAAACTGAAAGGGTATCCACAATTGCCAATTCACGATCAACGAAGATAACCACTCCTGTACATGTTGTAAATGTTATGCATCAGTAAAAGACACACATACAGTATCAGGAAGGGTGTTAGGAGGGTTGATATCCTTTTCACCTGCTTAAGCTTTGGCACAACAAGAGATGCCTTTCCCTCCAAGGTTACAAGTAAGCTCATGAAGACCCCAATGAAAACTGGAGAGAAGATGAACTGGACAGGGAACACAGATTAAACAACATGTCAAAAGGAAACACAATAAACATAGAAACAACTCAACAAGCTAAAACATGACATCAAGGACATTTATATTTGCTATTATCCTTTACTTGGAAGTAAGAAGGAAAGGCTGAATACCTGGTCAAGTACCAGGCGAGAAATGGCACCTGAAGCCCCGCTGACTGTCACTAATTTACTCAAATACAAGTACCTGCATACGGAGAGAAATTATCAATCAAATAGCACTGGAAAAGAACACTGGCTACACTAACTACTGATGGCTAGTATTTCTGTAGAATAGATAAGAAAAGATTACCAGACATGTAAGGTTGGCCCCACCAAGACAAGTCCCAATAACGTGAACACAAATGTTCTCTTCAAGTCTAGCTCTGGCACTTTATCAATTACAAGCTGGAACAAAACCAAAAGTAGATATAGAATTGTCAACTACAAGTCTGTTCATTCTGAATTTCGCATCAAAACTAAAAAGGGACGGTGCTCAAGCATGATCAGAATTACAGAGACATGCATCATACATCACAAAGTTTGGGTTACTCTCTACTCTTAAACCACATCTGCACTTAACTACAAGGTGGATAATTTACCACATCAAACAATTCAGTAGAGCAAATATGCCATAACCGTGATACATTTATTTTTCACATCTGCTCACATTAAGGCATGCATGTAGATAATTTACAATACATGTAATGGCTGCAGATGCAGTAAAGATCGCAGAAAAATGGTGATACTTGCTTGGAGATTTCATTCTTGAATGAATAATAGCTCTGCCTTGCCATTACCACACTATTTTAACTACTCGTACATAAATAAATGTACTCTTTCTCCATAATTTGCCTGTATAATTTTTCTTGCAAGTCAACCCATTTAATATTCAAACTCTTTTTCTTGTGCAAAGATTACATGAACTGGTCAAGTTCCTGGAGAATTGGCAATGTGAGGGTAGAAATAATTCACTAGTGCAAGCGCTTCAAAATATGAAGCTCCAAACAGAACTGAACAAGAGGTCAAGTGTTGGAACCATGGTTCGTCAATTAACCAACTAATCACAATGGAACCCATGCTGCATTGCATAATATCCTACTCAAAGGTGGTAAATAACAGCGTTCAGATCGATGATAAGTCCAACCTGGCAGATGAGGTCCCCGGCCAGAGTCAGCACAGCAGAAGTAACCGCCTTAGTCGCCACCGGATGCTTATCAAGAGACAGAAGGTACCTACACATCGCAGTGATTTCAGCAACACAGAGTATGTTACCGAAGAATAAGAACCAACACGGGAAGGAATGGAGAAGAGGTTCACCAGGCCACGAGCTGCAAGCCCTTCGCTCTGGCTGCCTCCACTCCTCCGGTTGCTGCTGCGGCGACTGAGTTGGAGGAGGAGGCTGCCTGGAGCGGCTGGAGACACGCGAGGCGGCCACCGCCCTTCCTGGGTTCGACGGCGGGAGCGGCGGCGAGGAGGGGGCCGGAGAGGGAAAGGAAACGACCCGTTGGGGCGGGCCTCGGGGAGCCGATGGGACGGGGGGCGAGGAGGAGCGGGAGCGCGGACGCCATGGCCATGGAAGAGGATGAGGAAGTGCTTGGGTTTTGGGAATCGTGCTAGGGTTCTAGAAATTTCCAGAGCCAGAGGGGCAATGCAAAGAAGAAACCATTCCTGGCCCATTTAGTTTTTTTGTTGGGGGTGGGGGGCGGGGGGGGGGGGGGGGGGGGGGGGGGGGGAGGAGGATGCCGGCCCATTCCTCGTTGACCGGCCCATTTACATTGTCTTCCTGAGTCCCTGACCTAAGCCACGAGGGCGAGAGGGAGCAGATCTTTTGCCACAATCTCGCCGGCTTTCCCCCTCACTTGCGACTGCGGCGGCGGCTTGTGGAGGCGGAGATGTCGTACATGCGAGGGGACCTGCTGACAAAGACGCGGAAGCTGGTGAAGGGGCTGGCCAAGCCCGCCCCGACCTGGCTCAAGGCCATGGAGCAGTCAGTACTCCCTCGCTCCACCTCTCTACTTCCGCCATTTCCCCATTGCTCCATATGTGCTTGTGTGCTTGTGGTTTGATGTTGGTTTGGTGAATTCTGTGGAAATGAGAGATCCAAGCTTTAGCTTGCTGATGGAGGCGCGTTCTTGATCCGCTTCATCGCATTTCTCTTTCATATATTGTTGATTAGTTGGTAAACATTAAGATAGAATCTGGGGTCTGTAGTAGATTTGATATTTACCATAATATAATCTGTGGCTGTGCGTGCTGATGTTCGCCCTTACAATTCCATATAAGGGGCGACCGTTCCTTTAGCATTTGAATTGCGATGTTTAATCGTATGAAGGAGTACTGACTCATTGCGATCTGTGGCTGCACCATTTCTAGAGTAACTGTGCTTTATGTTGTTTTTTCAATCAGATGAACAAGCCCACAGTTTCTTTTCACTGTGTGACAGATTTGCTTACATTTATAGTGAAGCTTCAAAGTTCACACCAATGCTAAAACTGTTAACTCTTACTTCAGTTATGCTCGATCCAACTATCCCGCATTTTGCACGTTAATCATCACTTGTGAGTAGCTTGTTGGAAACAGAATGAATCATTTTGCCCGACGTATTTGTGGACTAACCACACTATGCAGTGCGATATGTGATATTCATCGATGAGCTCAGTTCAATAGTTAGGTCAACAGATTTCCTTGACTTGCTCGTTTTCTAGTTTTCTTATGTTATGACAACTGTATTATCTGAGCAAGGGAAAGATATTTGTGTCTAAAGGTTTCTTGTTTTAATTTTGCCTCATTGGTTTTTTTTTTTTCTAGAACTCGCAGGAGGTCTGCGTGTCTATATATTAAGACAGAGAGAGTTTTATGTTACAAATCATCCGCGCGACAAACGGTCGCTCGATGAGAACCCACCACCTTACGGGATTACTCTCGCTAAACTACCTCCACTTCCACCACATACTTTCCACTCTTTGCACATCACCTTAATTTTACCTGCCACTAACCATGGTGATGTACCTAGAGCCTCGAACACTCGGCTATTACGCTCAAGCCAGATCAGACGCAAAGTACAAATCACCACCGAGTTTACTCCACTCCTCAGCTTTGATGGAATAAATTGTTGGCATCCTTCCCACCAAGAGACAAGGGTGTCCTGGAATGTAGGTGCTAAGTGTTGAAATCCAATCCAACTCAAGGAGTAGAACCAAACCTCCCGCGCAAAAGGGCAGTTAACAAGCAGGTGATCAATGCTCTCCGGTGATTGATCGCATAGGGGGCATGCTGCTTGGTGTGGTAGACCGCGGCGTTGTAGCCTGTCGGACGTCCAACAGCGGTCTCACAAAGCAAACCACGCGAAAAGTTTAAATTTTAGTGGCGCCCATTGCTTCCACACATGCCGAGCCCATCCACAGTTTACCCGCCCTTCAAAAGCCACCATGTAAGCAGATTTGCAGGAGTGTTTACCAGAGGCAGTCCACTTCCACGTCCAAATATCCTCCCCATCAGATAGCGGCTGTTGTGCCGCTATAAGTTGCCATACCTGCAGGTATGGTAGAATGGCGCTAATTGATAAGTAACCCGCCAACTCTCTAGTCCACACATTTCCCTCACGAGCCTCAGCTACCAACTGCCCCCGTAGCTCATTGGGTTCATTGGGTTCAGTTGCTCTTTGCTGTATTTGAATATTTATGAATTGAAGGTGTTTATCTTATACTTCTATCTATTGATTATCGTCCTGTTTTATTCATGTTGCTCGCTGAATACTTGAAACATATGTTGATGTCGTATTAGGGTACCTTTAGTCACATTCCCTCGTGCTTTATTCATGGTGATTGCTGCCTGCTTGAGACATATGCTGCTTTCTGATTAGGGCACCTCCAGTCGTATTCCCTCGCACTGATGGGAAGATGAAGGAGATAGTATTGCCAGAGGACGTTTATGTGAAGAAGTTCTTCAGAAAGCATCCAGATTCTCTCTACCATGATGCAGTCAAGTAATTTTCTCTTGTTCTGTTATAAATATCTCCACAAATGGCTGTACAGCACACAAGTTTTGTAAGACTTCAGAATAGACGATTTGAGTGTGTTTGCCTTCCTTTTCCTTTTTTTTTTCTTTTTGAGAGGCTAATGAGGATTCCTTTCAATTCGACATGGTTATCTGAGACTTGATTCTGCCCCCTTATTTTCCTTTTGAACTGATCACTACAATAAGCTTTTGTTTGAAGGATATACAGTTGTACACGTAAAGACTAGCAACTCTCTTTTTTCACTACTGATGGTGTCAGCATTTCCCTTTTATTTCACTCCCACATATCGCTTTTTACTTGTTTTTTCGTTTTAACTTAATTTGAATTCTGTCATACCATACACAAAATTCAATAGCTAGTCCATTCTTTCAGGATAAGCGGGTTTGCTCCACCACCAGCAAGAGTTTTTGCTTGGCGTGTCTTAGAGTTGAAAGAGCAGGGAGTGAACGAAGATGATGCGATGGCTGTAGCAGATGTAATTGTCCTCTCTATTATGGAATACCCTTAACAGTAATAAAGTTCTCGGTTTTGCTCTGTCCAAATTTCAATGTGTATAGTTATAATTCCTTGCATGGCCAACAATTTTTTTTGCAGATGGAATATGCAGCAGAGAAGAAAGCAAAGAAGCAAGCGTACAAGGAACTGAAACAAATTGCACGCAGCGAAGGAAAGAGGCCACCTCCAAATCCATATCCAAGTGCTATCAAGGAAATACAGGCAGAGGAAAAGAAGTATGTTAAGGACCGTTTCTTTAACCCCAAGGTACTTGAGATCGTGAATAAGATGAAAGAGGACAGACAGATGTTTCTTCAAGATAGAGCAGCGGCATCAGGTGAAGGACAATAACTGGTTGTATGGGCTGGCCAACCAGTTGCTGTTGCTTATGAAAACAACCAACTGATATTTAAACTTGCCTCTGTTAATTTGTCTTATAAAAATAAGTACATGTTCAGAAGTTAGTGAACAAAAAATAACTTGTAACGGTTCGGAAGATGTTTGTTGAGATGGAGCATTATTTCTTTGTCCTAGTTTTTTCATTAGTTTCTTCAGAGCACTAAATTTCATCTCCCATATTGGCTTAGTCTTAATGCTCTGAGAGTTTACCCAACATTATGCTGCTTGATCAAATTAGAAATCGCATTGCGAGATATTGGCAAGATGCTATTCTCTTCTCTTTTTTCCCATTATTTGTTGTTCATGTATTTTCCATCTGTCCCTGTGACGAACATTTTAGTAATCTGAGCACTCATTCAATTGGTGCTCCCTCTTCAGTACTCTGCTGTGAGGTTGAAGGGACCAATGTTTCCTTGTGCACTGTTGAGACATGGCGTTCTGAGGGACATGTTGGAAACTGGCCTTTTTTGCTGCTTGTCTTCTCTTTTAGCACCCTTATGCCTTATTCTAATTTCCTTTGAAAGTATATTTTAGTATTGTTATAGTTGTAATTTATTATTTTATCTGCAAAAATTGTATCAAGAAATAAGCTTTTTTGCCAAGCAAACGAAGTAAGGGTTCAGAAAGAGTTTGCTGAGATAGAACAGTATTTCTTTGTCACATCTCTTCATTGTTGTTGAGTTTAATCTCCATATTTCTGTAGCCTTAATACTCTTGTGGTGGGTTTCCCAGGATGTTGCCAATCTTTAACAAATCAGAGATCATGTATCTATGGTAATATCTTTGTTCTCTACTTTTCTTTACCTCAAGTTTCCATCTGTTCCTGTGATGAACATTTTAGTAATCCGAGCATTCATTCAATTGGTGCTCCCTCAGCCATGTGCTGTCAGGTTGAAGGAACCAATATTTCCATGCGCACTGTTGATATATGGCATTCTGAGTGACACGATGGAGACTACTTTTTTCTGTTGGTTACCCTTTATTTGCATTTAGCACATTTTTCTTCTGTTTCCTTTTCTTCCTTTTTACAAAAAAATGAATATATCAACTGGTATCTTCTGGCACTTTCGTTGCAGTATCATAGGCACCTTGAGGCTCGATCTGTTCCCTCTGCAAATTATGGTCCGTAGTTGCTTGTTTTAAGTGTGTTTACAAAGCAGGATTTTGGAGTTGGACAAGATATGGTTTAAATAGGAAAAGAGAGGCAAGCTTGATAATCTTGCCGCCGAGAACGCTGGGTGATGTATCGCTTCTCAGTTTGTACTCCTCACTGATAAAACTTTGCCCTAAATATTGCTGATTAGGATGTTTGAGTTAATGTGCAAGCTAACACTATATAAGAAATTTAGACGTGCTGCACAAGGTGGTATTATAAAATTGTGCAATTCAGTTGGTGGTGCCGTCCATATGCTGTATCACTGTACTAACTGCAATTGGTCCAACAAAGAATACTTGAATTCCCATGGTGAAGCTGGTCTGAGAATCCAAGGAACAACGTTAAAGAAAAAACAGGACAATGAAGATATATTGATCGAGAACTGTAAATGTGAAAGGGCGATCATCTTGTTTGGCCTTGTTGCCTGGAGCATATCATTTTCTTATCTGTGGGGATTTAATAATATTGATGAAATTATTGTGTTCTAAACATGGGTTCATTGGCAGATTCCATTTTAATTGTGTGTAAATATAAGCGAAAGTATGTGAACTCCATTAATTCAGGCAATTCCTTGTCGAGCTAGTATTATGATCCTCGTTCCAACACCGTCCCTGCTTATGCTTCCTGGATTTAAAATTCCAAATGAATCCTCCAAACTGAGGCACAACATCCGGATCAATGAGGAACCAGACTATATTGCACGTAACAATGTCCAATGGCCAACACGGCTCTCAATATCCCTGAAGCAAAGGTGATCTTCAAACAAGAATTTCTTTATGGAGCTAGTATTTTCTCTTCAAGACAGCTAGCAGTACCTTCCAAAGGCTGGTCTTAAATTCTGTTACCTGGTTGTTCCTCTTGTTCCCCTACTCCTGTTGTATTCTCATCTACCTTGTAAATGTTACTCATGTTAATAAATAAATTTTACTGTCGGGGCATCCCAGAAATTTTCAGCTCGACAAAAAGAGTGATAGTACGGCCTGTAAAACCTTATGAAAAAATTTCAATTCAACATTGATGTTTCTGAAACGATTCTGATGTGTAGTCCAAAATACTTCCCACAAGGCCAAAACAACTTCACCACAATTCCACAACTTCACATATGACTGACTTCTAAAGGATTATACTATACCCAAACCTTGTAAAACATCTAGTGACTACAAATGTATCAGAGACAGAAAAATATGACAATAATGTGTAAACCTATCAGAATAATGCTGATTGCGAGTTCCTAGGTGGGGTAAGGTTCAGAAAAATATGACAATAATGTGTAAACCTATCACAATAATGTGTAACCTCTATCAAGAACAATGCCAGAGTTTCTTTTTCCATTGTATCTGTGTCACCTGAAACCTCAAGGGGAAAAAATGCGCGCCCTGCAGTTGCAGATCGCAAAAATCATTTCTCACTACCATCCTTCTCTTCCGAAGCTCCATTGTGCCTCTCAGACCTCACCGGGAGAACAGCCCGACGCTCCTTACCACCTGGTTTCGCCGAAGCGTTTCCATACCACATCATTCCAAGAACAGCAAGAAGCATCCCGAGGACAACATGAAGGTTCAGGCCCTCCTTGCCAAAGAAGAGAAACCCGAGGAACAGGACCAGCACAGTCTTCATGTGGCCTAGGACTTGAAAAGATACAGCGGAGAACCGGCCGATGCAGATGAATTGGCTCAGATTAACACCGATGGCGATGAAGCATGAGAGTACGAGGAAGAACTGCATGGTGGCAAAAATCCAATGGTAAGATGGATGACAAAATGAACGGTTGAATCAAGACGAACTAATCTGGAGAACACTAAAATCCAAAATTCTAATCAAGCACAACACAACTACACAGCATTAACAGGCAAGAGAGCACACACATAAAGGGAAACTGCAATTGTTTTAAGTTACTGCTAACATGCTAGTCAGGAGAGGAAATTAAATTCCGCCTTTTCTCAAATATGCGATACAATGAAGCAGCATGAAAATGTTCCCTAAAATGGTGGAAGTATCATGCACAGTACTGCAAAATGTCAATCTGCTAAAAAGCTGGATAATCACCATTTTATCTCTAAGAAAACAGAAACAAGCTAGGTCAATTGTTTATCGAGAAGTTGCAACACAGATCACAGTAGGAAAAACTGACTTCTTACCAGAGAAAGAGATGTGAAATTGAAGTGATCCACCCTTTTGCCAGTCAGCAAGAAATCCACAAAGGGCCCCACTAACAGGAGGGAACCTGCTTGGGCTGGAGCAGTGTGGCCCAGGAGATTGAATGAGTTCAGAGAGTACTTCCGTTGGAGGTAATGAACATACTGCAACAAATGAAAAGAAAATTATAATATAGTTAAAATTGTGAACCTTTCTAATACACGATGGGACCACAGTCCACAGGTACTGGTAAGAACAGAAGGGAAGAAATGGCAATCAAATTACAGAAGAATGCATGTAGTGATGAGATTAACAGAATGGATTCCATACTTGGGAAATGGAATGACAAGGTGCAAGTCCTCTAATAGAATGGATTCCATACTTGGGAAATGGAATGACAAGGTGCAAGTCCTCTAATAGATAAGCATTGTAAAACCGGCATCATGTTTCTTTCCATGTTCAACGAAGGGGAGGGGGAGCCCTTGTGTAATGCCAAATATTCATATCTTTGCAGGTACAGGGGGTATAAACAGTAACTATTTCATGCACCATGTAATACTTAACAAAAAAATCAAGAAGAGGTTTGCGGATACACAAAAATTACAGCATGATTCTTATTTACTAAAATATATAAAAGTAACCATACAGTATACGTATTTCAACTTACATATTGTTGGAAAGCTGTGCTCCAAACAGCTATGACAGCTGCAAGCATGCCTTTTGCATTCACACTGACATCAGTAACTGTGCAAACTGCAACACCTACGAGTACAACCATTATGCTCAGCTTTGTGTCCCTTGAATAATGTACACGATCAAAGACAACTTCCAGAAGACACGACGCAGGTATCATGCACAGCTTTGCTATCTGAACAAGAGAAACTGATTAATTAAGAGTTAAAAAATTAAAGCCACATAACTTAGCCAATGGAAACTTCACTAACCTGATAAAACCCTACAGAGTTCCACATCAAGCTCACGTTCATGCCAACGATCGACAAGTTTGAAAAGATCACAAACTTAATCAGATCTGGAAGTGGTAAGTGAGAGGGCTGGCTCAGGCCTAACCACCGGAATACAATAGTCATCAAGGTGGTTGTCACGAAATGAAGGCCAGTTAATGTTGTGGCTGCAAGAGGTAAATCATAATCAGTGGCACGACAAGATATATCAGAGTTCTAACGCATGTGAAGTTTGTCGAGGGTACGTACAGAAATTTGCTAGCATGCTTCTTATGTTAGACAGACACATTTCAAGTTTATGCCGAGCAAGTCAGCATACCAGCTAGAAAGTGGTGGGTTTCAGGTTCAGCAGAGACTTAAAAGTAAATCAAGTGAAACAGTTTTGGTATGAGTCGGTGAAATACTGACATACTCTTGTGATTAAACATTTATCAACAGAACTGTGTAAAAAGAAATCATTTACCAACAGAAGAGCATCTAGAATTCACATCGATGGAATATGCAGTAGCATTTAGGAATTACTAAAAAGTTAAAATTAGATCAAGTATCCCTACATACACTAAAATCAACAGAGTAATATTGATGCACATATCAGAACACGAACAAGCCTACAGTAGTCAATTCTAGGCCTGTCAGAAATGACAAGATACAGAACAAAATACCAAATAATGTAATACGCACTGCATACAAATTAAAGGACAATATGTCAAAAGCATGAATTAGGGATCTATGTGTCTGACTGCAGATTGTTCAGTAAAGCACAAACGTACCGAAACTGAATCCATGTGTAGCCATCAGTGCTTTGTTGACCATGATGATCCCAACAGATGAGGTAATATTGAAACTCCATGCTGCCAAGTCTAAGGCAGCCTTCTTGTCGGATTTTCTTGGTGAACCCATCTCTCTATCTCCTCCACAGGTTCAAATCGATACTGGGAGAGCTACAGTCTCTGAAGCACAAACGCCATTCACCGGAGGTCCGAGATTTAACTGCAGGAACTGAAGCAATTTCAGATGATTGTTAGACAGTGATCAAAGTATGCTGCTGCTCGCAGTTGAGCTAAATCAAATTTACCTAAGAGCAGCTCCCAGACTACGCAGGAATCTTATCTAAACAGCATGCACTACTACTATTTACCAGAACTCTACTGCTTCTGAACGCAATTAGCAATATATGATACGAGAACCCTACTGTTTCTTCCAGACCCGCTAAAAACAAGCCTGCCCATGCCCGGATGAAGCTACTCATGAGAACCGAATGCTCTACCTCCACGGAATCCCAACTAGAAACAGACCCTAGCCTCAAATCCTTCCTAACCAGTGATCCACCAACGAAGCCGTCTCGTGTTTCCCGTTGCAAAGTCGATATGAACCCTACTGCTCCCGAACGAACGCTCTGCTAAAAACAGCCGTGCTCATAGTCCGGGTGCTCCTCAATGGAACCCCATCAAGTACTACGCAACTCCACACCCCGCAATCCGCCCACGAATCCGTCGCCAAATCGCAGTTGCTAGCGCTAAAACCCGCACCAGATCGCGCCCGCAAAAAACTCTGGGAAAAAATCGGGGAGGAGAGGGAGGGAAAGGTAGAACCCTTACTCGAGAGGCCCGGAGGTCGATCCCTCCACCCGAAATGGTAGATCTCCCGGCGTTCTGATCTGAGATTTGGGTGGGAGGGGTAGTGGTGTCGCGTCGCCGGGTGGAGGGTGTGTTGTTCTGTGTGAGTGTTCGGTTTTTCTCTCTGCTACCTTTTTATTTATTTTTTATTTTTTCTGCAACGCTCGCAACTACCATCTGTAGTGCTATCAGATCTGCCCCTTATTTATAGGCCACCGAGCGAACGCATTTCTGTGTGTCTACAGATTTATTTTGTGCTAACCTTAGGGTTTTATTGATAAATTCTCCTCGATTGAATCGCCATGGTTTTGTTTTCGTGAAGCTGACAAGAAATCCATGGAGATTAAAAACAATTAAGATGAGAAGAAAATGCCATAGCATCAAACAAAACATTCCGAGAAACCTGATACCATCGTTTTCTCTCATCATTTTCTCTCTTATGTTGGTAGTGATACTCCTTTGTTGAAACCAAATTTGTTTCGTAAGAGCAATATTAGAGTACCTTCCGTCCCAATAGCGGAATTCGATTTGTCTCTCGAGTCTAGATGAACCTATTGATTGAGAACTTTTAAAATATCAAAAAATTAGGAAAAAAATTATATGCATATAGGAATATTCTATGTTCGTACACAAGTTTTTGAACAAATTTAAATGTACATCATGATTAATCTTTGAACTTCTTCTATTTTTTACACAATTCATAAAATATTTATTTTTTAGAAAACTTGTGTAAGAACACAAAAAATATCTAGATGTACACGCGAAAATTTTCTTTCAGATTTTTTTACATTTTAAAATTCATTATATATATTTTTGATAATAGGAATTTGCACCCACGAGCCATCTCACATTCTTACTCAAAATAACTAAGTTAAGGGTTAGCCAAAAAGGAAATAGTGGCTAGACATCAGGCCACACGTGTCAGCTCGAGTTGGCACTTCTACATTTATTTATAAGTCCATATTGATGATGTTGTCAAACCAATTTTCGAAAGTTGAACGGACTTAAACAACATTTTTATTCAACATGTAAGAGTTTCTTTGTTTTGCAAGAACACGAAAACACATAGGATCTTACCCGCAAAAAAACATAGGATCACAATATCACGCTGATTTGATTTTTGTGGGGTGCATAACGTAAAAAATCAAAAGATCATTTAGACATTGTTGTCAATGTATATATTATGGCTTTAATTCAACAATGGTATTTATTTGGACTCAAGTGAATATTTAAAACAAAAAATAAATTTGAATTTTTGGATAACAAATCCTTCTAATCCAGTCTATCTAATGAGGTAACACCCTACTTCTAATAATCTTGATTATGGGTCCGAAGTGTAGAAATTAGGGGAACAAAAAAGTTTCTTGCTTACTGGTGGCACTTGCTTGTTGATTTCTATATCTTTGTTTGTGCTTGTGTTGTGATCAAGATACTTCTCTATCTTATCAAAATTTTACTAAAGCTATTTACCAAAAAGAAAATGTCTTGGCTTACTTTGCATATTCTCAAATGCTCTGACTTTTCAGACATGAGCCAAGATGACCTTGCAAAACTAAAATGTTCTCTATTCATTCTTTTGACAAAACTCAGATCTATATTATACCATCTCCTTATGTTTTCAAGATAGAGCTTTCTAAATATTCTTTCCTCGAATATTTCCAAAACCTTTTGAAAAGCTAGTTCCTCTTTGTCTTGGTAGTAGTGCCAATAGACTCTCACCCTTTTCTTTACACAAAACCTTTATATACTTATTTCAAAACTTCTCGCTGATGGGGATATACTTTCCGGGTATCCTCACAGTTCCTCACTGACCAGGGTGGCCCACTTCGGGTTAGAGCTTTGCTTTACGGGCGGCCCAGTCAGGGAGAAAAGACGAAGTCCCATCCGGCTACGGAAGGCCCAGAAGACTTACCGACTTAGGCCCATAGTGTTACTTGTAGTTCAAGATGTACTCTATAACCGACTCTTAGTCGTAGCCGAATAGATCTCTCCTATAAATCCTAGGACGGATATCTATATAAGCCGTCCTAGGGAGGGCCTTTAGGGCAACACTCTAAACACCTCAATAGTCTACAATATCAACTCGCACAGGCAAAACCCTTGTAACCCATATTCCGGCTCTACTGTATTAATAGATTGCTAGCAGGAGTAGGATCCGTCCAAAGCTGGCGGATTCGAATCTGGGTAAACTTGTGTGCTCACCGTCCCGGAACACCGTACGTCTCACACCCCTCTCTTCCGCACGCCTCGAGGACCCCCTCATGGCGTACTTGTCCTCAATCCGACGATAGTTGGCGCCCACCGTGGGGCAAGTGAGCTTCGGATCTGCATTCCGAGCGGAATCTACAAGAATCGAAATTGGTGAGACTATCGCCGTCGGTCGCATCCTCTAAGCCAGCGACGTCCCTCTCATCGTTCTCGACGAGACGTGGATTCCGGCTAGGGAGGCCGTGACTGCCTACACAATCATGTCTTTTGGCGAGATCGATGTTTACATCGATTTTGCTGAACCTGTCCGACCCACCCCAGCGGTGATGATAGAGGCAGAAGAATCTTCTAGGTCCCCTTTGTCCGCAGAGGCGGCAGAGTTACGGATCTCAGAAAAACCTAATCCCACCCAGCCCGCACCATTTGCGGAGATAGTAGAGAAATCCGAGCCTGAGGAAGACCTAGCGGTTAAAGTCGAATCTGGAGTGGATCTCCTTGGAGAAGTCGGATCCCAGATCGACCCACCCGCGGAAGTCGAAATCCAGGAGGAGCTCATCAACGACACTGATTCCGGCTCTAATGACGCCGGGACAGACATAACTTTCCTAACGTACACACTACAACGTATGATAATGCAAGATGCAAGCGCAGATGCAATTCTCGAGACCATCAAAAGTTTCGACATGGCTGATCGCGAGAGCCGCATGTACCTCAGGAAGCACACGTCGCACTTCGTCGGATATGTGGGATCCGGATCCGGCTCTGCCGATGCTAGAGAGAACACCGACTCTGTGCTAGAGGCAATTGGAACAAACGCCGACGTACCCGCATCCTCGGATGAATCGATGACGAAGAGGAGTACAACTCCAAAGCTGTAGAAGAAGGAGAAGCCATGGATGAAGGATCCGAGGAACACTCTCCCAAAGCGCAGGATGACATGGAAGTCGGAGATAATCCCGAGGTCCAGATGTCCAAAAGTACCGATCAAAGCTTGACTCCGGGAAACGGGCCCAAAGCCGTCTTTGCTACCGGCGCTGCCAAGAAGGCAAAGAAGAGGAACAAGAAGAACAAGACCCCGGCAAAAGACCCTCTGACAGAGGAGGTGATTGGCGAGGAATACGAAGAAGACTCGGATGGAGCACTTATCCCAGACGAGCCGAAAAAAGAAGAATCGATGGATGGACACGTGATCACTGAAGGTGCACGTAAACTCATCGATGCTGCATTAACCACACCTATTCCTACAGCTGCAGAACTTACTGCTGAAGAACTGGACGAGAGGACGCAGGCCCTAGAAGCGCGTCGTCAAGTACTCCTCGATGAAGCCAAAAACATTGAGGAGGAAAAGAAACGCATAGCATCTGCGGGGAAGTAAAACTCCAGGCAATACCAGAAGACCAGGAAGCATCACACAAGTGACAACCAATTCCCGCAGATCCGCGCCGTCCTTTTTGGAGATGAGATGGGGAAGCCTCGGAAAGATAGTAAAGGAGACTGGGTATATCCAACCCTAGTACAGAATACCGTGGCAGCCCGAGAAATTCTATCGGCTAATCCGGGACCAGAGGAAATCCAGTTGGGAATCAAACTACTCAACAAGGGACTGGAGCAGCAAAAGGTCGCCATGTCCGGAAGTCAAAAACTGGTCTCGGATTCCGACCAATGTCGCACAGATCCGGCATGGGCTGACGTAAGACCCCAGCGCGTTCCGGAGCAGCATCATCGCCCCGAGCGCCGGGAAGATAATTATTTGAGAACCGGATTGTCAGGACAGCACCGCAGAACTGCACGTGACTGGAGCAACGTCGCCCCGGCGGCCGAAAAAGAGGCCATTGCTACACTGTATCCGAGGAATCCTCCCCGACGAGAGTCGAACGATCGAAGGGGAGAAGATAAAGAGAAACGTCGGGAGGAGGATCGTCAAAAAATGCCACCTCCTAGACATGCAAGCCGTCCGGCTGAGCCTCACCGTAGTGGGAACGACGGACGAAGGAACGACGGAAACCATGCCGGCACAAGCCGGCAGGGAACACGTCATAGTGAAGACCCTCCCCGGAACCGGAATAATGACACTCCGGACGAAGGCCGGCGATCAGCCGGAAACCATCCAGCTGCCCCACCCTCTCCACCAAGCAGTCATCACAACGGCTCTTAAGGGGGACAAGGAGGACAACATGGCAGAGGAGGTGGTGGCAGAAGCCGAAGTCCGGCTCCAAGGCACCACAGCCACAGCCGACATTCGGGACGATCTCTATCCCCGAACGACGCAAGGCACAGGATCAACTCCAACATAGAGGCGCGGCGCTACGAAAATGATGATATCTATGTGGGCCCAAAGTGCTTCGGACCACGCATCAGAGCTACAAGATTCCCGGAAGGATTTGCTATCTCAAGACATATCCAAGCCTACGACGGCATTGCTCGGCCAGATACCTGGCTACAGGATTTCTTCCAAGCTTGCTGCATCGCCAAAGGCGGAAATAGCCTGGTCGCAACCCGATATCTCCCACTTATCTTGCGGAAGACGGCATGATCATGGCTTAATGAACTTCCGGAGAACACCATCCACAACTGGTATGACATGCAAAGTGCGTTCTTTCGGAATTTTGAAGGCACATATCGGAGGCCCTGTACGGTCGGAGACCTACAGCGTTGCACCCAGAAAGCCAGAGAAACTTGCCGGGATTACCTCGGACGATGGATCGACACCAAGAACTCCTGTGAAGGAGTAAACGATCAAACTGCGATTGAAGCTTTCATCGCATGTCTCCCAATTGGTCTACTGCGCCATCGCTTGAAGTGTGACAAGGTCACAGATTTGGGAGAGATGATAGAAATAGCGAGCAAGTATGCAGATGCCGACGACGATGCAAAGGGATTACTCAATGCCCTAGCTGTGCCATAGTCGGAAAAACAACCAAAGTAACAGGCTCAAAAGCGCAAAAATACCTCGAAAGAAAAACCCAACGCGGAAACAGCAGTGGTCACTGCTACCTTCGGGTCTGGAGGACGAGGAGGACGCGGCGGAGGCCGCGGGCATGGAACTTCAAGAGTCCAAGGTAGAGGAGACCAGCAACCAGGCAAAACCTACTCTTGGGCCGACATTGCCAATAACCCATGTGTGCATCACCTAGACACCAATGGGGGCTCGTCCCACACCAACGCCGAATGTCGTTTCAATGATGACATCAAAAGAGATGACACCGCGGGCTATAAAGCTAAGCGGAAGAAGGGAAAGAAGAATCCCGAAAAAGAAAAAGAGACCAAGGAAGATTCCGACATGGAGGAAGCCGATGCTTCAAATCCCAAGCCGTAAGGGAAGAAAAAATTTCCCACCAAGAAAGACACTTATGTCACTTTCCTCGGATCTCAACCAGCAAAGGTCAAGAAGGCAGTTCTACACGAGCTCAATGCAACAGTTCCAGCTGTCCCCCAATTCTTGGACTGGTCGGAAGTGGCAATCACATTTGACCGCGCTGATCATCCGCCTAAGTTGCACAGGCGAGGAAAATACGCCTTAATCGTCAATCCACTTATTGACGGTTATGGTTTCTCTAAGACCCTCATGGACGGTGGTAGCAGTATCAATATTCTCTATGTCGAAACGCTATGCCGGATGAAGATCTCGGAGACCCAGCTGAACCATAGCTCTGTGATCTTTCACGGAGTTGTCCCAGGAAGACAAGCCAATTCCCTGGGAGAGATCACTTTGGATGTTACCTTTGGAACTCCAAAGAACTATCGGATGGAGGCACTTTCCTTCGAAGTGGTCCCGTTCAAGAGCGCATACCACGCTATATTCGGACGTCCGGCTTACTAGGCTTTTATGGCTCGTCCGTGTTACATTTACAATATGATGAAAATTCCAGGTCACAACAGCGTGATCACCATCAGGGGAGACTCGAAGAAAGCACGAGAGTGCGAGGATGGAAATGCCGCCTTTGCCGAAGCCGTGTTGCACGCCCAGGAGTACCAGGAGATCAAGAAGAGCATAGATCCGTCTGAGATGCCCGCAACAAAGAAGGAGGTGACAAAGCCAAATCCGGAGTTCAAGGCATCAGAAGAGACGAAGAAGACGCCGTTGAAGGATGATGACCCCTCCAAGGTGACCCAGATAGGCGTAGGCCTAGGTAGCACATAGGAAAGCGCGCTCGTCAAGTTCTTCCAAGAAAATCAAGATATCTTTGCATGGCAGCCATCTGACATGACCGGGGTACCTAGGGAACTTGCCGATCACTCTCTAAATGTAAACCCGAACGCTAAACCCGTCAAACAGTCCTTATGATGTTTTGGCAATGAAAAGCGTAAGGCAGTAGCTAAGGAACTAGCACGGCTCGAGTTAGCCGGATTCATAGAAGAGGTCATCCACACTGAGTGGTCGGCCAATCCTGTAATGGTCCCTAAAAAGGACACCACTGATTTAAGGATGTGTGTTGATTATACTGCCTTGAACAAGGCTTGCCCAAAAGATCCGTTCGCTCTGCCTAGAATTGATCAAGTTATTGATTGTACGGCAGGCTCGGAACTCCTCTGTTTTCTCGACGCATACTCCGGTTATCACCAAATCCGGATGAAGGAATCTGACAAAGTCAAAACTTCATTCATAACCCCTTTCGGAACCTTCTGTTTTGTTACAATGCCCTTTGGGCTGAAGAACGCAGGAGCTACGTACCAGCGCACGATGCAGCGTTGCCTCTATGACCAACTCGGACGCAATGTACATGCATACGTGGATGATATTGCGGTGATATCCAAAAAGAAGGAAACACTGATTTCCTACTTGGAGGAAACATTTGCCAATCTACGAAAATACAACATTATGCTTAACCCGAAGAAATGCTTCTTTGGAATACCAGCCAGAAAATTGTTAGGTTTCATCGTGTCTCAAAGAGGCATAGAGGTGAACCGGGACAAAATCAAGGCTATACTCAATATTTCCAGGCCAACTCTCCTGAAGGACGTACAAAGATTAACTGGTTGCATTGCTGCGGTCAGTCGATTTGTAAGCCGGCTTGGTGAAAGAGCCGCACCATTATACAAACTCCTGAAAAAGACCAAGGATTTTGTTTGGACTGATGAAGCTGAAGCTGCACTACAAGACCTGAAGAAAGTACTCTCGTCTGCTCCTATCCTTGTAGCGCTGGAACCTCAGGAACTGATGTTGCTTTATCTTGCTGCGGCAAATAAGGTCGTTAGTATCGTCATGGTGGTGTAGAGACTGGAGGAAAATTAGGAGCACCTGGTGCAGCGTCCGACTTACTTTGTTAGTGAGGTCCTGACAGAATCAAAACAGCGGTATCCGCACTATCAAAAATTGGCTTACGGTGTTTTTCTAGCATCTCGTAAGTTACGACACTATTTTCAGGAGCATCCAATTACCATGGTGAGCACAGCTCCCATGAGAGATATAATCAATAACAGTGACGCCACAGGACGCGTCGCCAAATGGGGCATAGAGCTTTCAACTTTTGATATCGAGTATAAACCTCGGACAACAATCAAATCCCAGATCCTTGCTGACTTTGTCGCTGATTGGACAGAGATGAAGGAGAACATGATCCTCCCTGAGTCGGAATACTGGACCCTTTATTTTGATGGGTCTAAGGCTCGAGGGGGCTCAGGGGCTGGCGTGGTGCTCAAATCACCCCAAGGAGATAAACTTCTATACGTGTTGCAGATCCACTTCACAACGACAAATAATATTGCCAGAGTATGAAGCACTGCTACATGGAATCCGGATTGCTAAGGATATTGGCATCCGACGTTTGATGTGTTATAGAGATTCGGATCTTTTTGCTCAACAAGTGTCGGATATTTGTAATGCAAATAAACACATGGCAGCTTATAAAGCTGTTGTGGATGATCTATCTAATCGTTCAAAGGGTTTGAGGTTCAACACATCCCTCGAGCAGAAAATGAGGAAGCAGATGCACTATCTCGGATAGGCTCTACACGGAAAGAAGTCCCAGATGGCGCTTTTTTAGAGCACCTCAAAGTTCCCTCCATAAAGGGAGTAGATGAGGAAT
Organism: Avena eriantha; assembly: GCA_910589775.1. Classification (NCBI taxonomy): domain Eukaryota; kingdom Viridiplantae; phylum Streptophyta; class Magnoliopsida; order Poales; family Poaceae; genus Avena; species Avena eriantha. The sequence goes on along the minus strand of OU342744.1, from coordinate 454,852,085 downwards.
ATCCGACTAAATTCGACTCACCTCTAATAGCAGTTCTAGCTATAATTCCTAGTTGGACTCAACCCTACCTAGATTATCTGGTAGATGGCAAATTACCCGAAGACGAGGTTCTGAGCCGGCAGATTATCCGACGAGCGAAAGCCTATACTATTGTTAAAGGTGAGCTCTATAAACGGAGTGTTTCTAGGTTTTTCAGCGCTGCGTATCTCCGGAAGAAGGAGTGGAAATCTTAAGGAAAATCCACGAAGGCGAGTGTGGTCACCATGCTGCGGCCTAATCTTTAGTGAAAAGCTTTTAGACATAGATTTTTCTGGCTTATAGCTCAGGCAGATGCCGAACGATTAGTCAAGACGTGCAAAGGCTGCCAAAAGTACGCCAAACAAGCTCATGTTCCAGCTGATCAGCTGCGAACAATACCTATAACATGGCCTTTTGCGGTCTGGGGGCTTGATATGGTAGGACCATTTAAACGAGCTCCAAGTGGATTTATGATGGCTCAATGCACGGCGCCCAGAAAAGTGCTTGATGGCGGTGTTGATGTAGAGCTCGTTGGGAACCCCAAGAGGAAGGTATGATGAGCACAGCAACAAGTTTCCCTCAGTTAACCAAGGTTTTATCAAACCAGTAGGAGCAAGGAAACACTCCAAAGGTGTTACTAGCTGAGCTTTGGCAGGGCGCACTACCGGTGCTAGTAGCAACGTGGAGACCTGCACAACACAACCACAGAACTTTGTCCCCAACTTGCGATGAGGTTGTCAATCTCACTGTGTTTTGCAGAAAACAAAGGATTAAACGTATCGAATGGAAAGAAGTAAAAGTTTGCAGAAAGTAAACACAAAGAAGTAAACAGTTTGTAGATTGTATGTAAAGAAAAAGGACCGAGATCCATAGTTCACTAGAGGTGGCTCTCCTAAGATAGATAACATGCTAGGTGAACAAATTACAGCGGGACACTTGACAAACATCGAGAAAGCAATACATGCATATACTAATCATCTTGACTCCTTTGGGACTTTATTGGGCATTACAACATTATACATAGACCGCCATCCAACTGCATCTATGACTAATAATCCACCTTCAGGTTATCATCTGAACCCCCTCCAATATTAAGTTGCAAGCAACAGATTATTGCTTTATGAACTGCGTGTAAAGTAAACAATACGATTGTTCTATGAACAAAGGATTGTTGTTTTCTCCCTAGTAGCAACCGCACATCTAGTACCTTAGAGATTTCCGTCACTTCCCCAGATTACCAGAGGCATGAACCCACTATCAAGCATAAATACTAACTCTTGGACTTGCTAGCATCTACTCGGCCAAGATAGCTACTAACAACAGAAAGCATGCAAGATCACAAATAACAAAGACATGATAGAATCAATAATCAATCTGAAATAGCATTTCAATATCCATCGGATCCCCGCAAACACAACATGCAGAATTACAAATAGATGATCTTGATCATGAACGGAGCTCACAAGATCTAGACATGAAAGCACAAAGGAGGAGAACCAGCCATCTAGCTACTACATGGATCCGTAGTCCAAGGACGAACTACTCACGCATCACACCAGAGGCTTGCATGGTGATGAAGAAAGCCTCCAGGGTGAATTCCCCTCTCCGGCAGGGTGCCAGGAAGAGCTTCAGATCCCTCCCAATCTAGGGATGGAGATGACAGTGGCTACAGACTCTTTCGTGGATTTTTGATCGGGCACTTAGGGTTTTCGTCCCGAGGGCAATATATAGGCGGAAGGGGAGACCGAGGGGGTGCCAGGGGCCACCACACCACCCCCTGGCGCGGGCCTAGCCTGGCCACGCGGCCAGGTGGTGTGGACGGCCTCTGGCCCTTCTCCGTCTCGTATTCTGGCACTTGATGACTTCCGGAAAAATAGGCACTTTGGCTTTTGTCCTGTCCAATTCCGAGAATATTCATTTTCTAACTTTCCTGGAACCAAAAACAGCAGAAAACAGGCAGCTGGCACTGTGGCTTTTGTTAATAGGTTAGTCCAAGAAATCATATGAAAAGTACTCCAAAATTGGAACAAAACACAATAAAGTGGATAAAACCAAGCATGGAGCATCAAAAATTATAGATACATTTGCAATGTATCACATCCCCAAGCTTAACTCCTGCTCGTCCTCGAGTAGGTAAGTGATAAAAAGAAAGAATAATTTTTGAGGTGACATGCACCATCAAAGACTTGATCAAAGTATTTGCAAAACATTCAAAGCTGGGATCATAGTACTTCAATCATAACATGAAAGACAAAGTTCTAGCAATAAGCAAAGAAACTATGATGCAACATGAAAAGGCACAAACAAAAGATTCATGAATAACAATGCTTTGCAAGACGTTTGTTTGTTTCACATAAAGAAAACATAGCATAATAGTATTCAACTTGACCCTCAATAGAGTAGCAAATATAAATGCATAGGACACCTTCAAAGTTCATAAGAGTGACTAGATACAATAGTTTAAACAAGCAATATCAAAGTATGCATCAATTAACTAGTTTTGGGACAATGCACATAGAACTAAGAATGGACACTATGCTCTCAAAGTAGGTGCATAAAGATAGAAGGTGGAGACTCAATATAATGGTGGAAGAAAGGCCTCTGTAAAAGGAAGTAGGGATTCAAGTCTCATAAAGAGCTTCCAAAAATTATGGTACTTATAGCTTTCAGCTCTCATTGCCCCTATCATAAGCATCTTGAAGTGATTAAGGTTAAAGTGAACAAACTATGGTGTACATGCTTGACGAAGTATAAGTCAGAAATCTCATGTCCCTTGTATACGAGGGCCGCTCCTCATGCTACTCAAGTTTAGTCACTAGTAAGTTCTTGTCATTGTAAGTATATGTGTATCATAGAGAACCGCCAACGGGGTACCCCTTGCCCGATGATACGGAAGAATCCCCATATCAAAATGACAAGGCAAGCAGACAACGAGCATCTCAGCATTCTTCTTATTTACCATGGGAATATGGTGCTTTTTTCTCTCTTTCCTCTTTTCATAGTATCTTTTTTTTTCTCTTTTCTCTTTTTTCTCAATTTAGGACTCTTTTTTTATAAGAAGAATGCTTCATAGACAGCTCATTATGGTTACGCTGCAGGTTTCCACCATGTCAGCATGGATTAGACCAGCGGCCCAGGCGTTTCTCTAACACATAATAACTCCATGGACTTACAAGCTCCCCTTTCATTTCACACCGACGACATCCATATACAAAAAAGCATGATATCAACTAGGTACAAGTACCAAGTGCAATGTTGAAAGCATTCCCCATGAAAGCATGGTTCTGCTAATTCTCGACAAATAAGTGCAAGCATATACAACATAGAAGACACAATGGTTCAAGTTTATTAAGGGCAAGTAAAGTAAAGTGTGCCATCAAGTTCGTGAGAGCTTTAATCACTAGTTTTCTCATAACAAGTTTAATTTGGAAGGTAAACAAAAGCATGAATATACTTGGAATAGCATAAGCTAGTAGGTAGGTATGGTGGAATCTTTGGAATAACTTGGTTTAAGGAGTTGGATGCATGAGTGGAACTCATACTTTGTTGTGGAGGCTAGCAAAAGACTGGGAGTGACAAACTAAGAGAGCAGTAATGGCCATAATCATGCACAGCAACAAACCATCATTGATCAAAGCATAAAGTGATACTACAAGTTGAAAACTAAAGGATCATAAAGGCTATGGTGACTTGAGATAGTCATAACATGGTGTGAGCATGCGCCAAGTCAACCCAAATAAAGCATCAAAGGAGAATACCACTATATTATGCTTTAATATGCTAAAGCAACGCATGATTCATCCAAGGCACATTAAGCAATCTCAATTGTTTATAACAAGTCATGCTACATCAAAGAATACTAAGCATAAAGCCAAAACAATACCAAGCATGTCATGACAAAGCATAGGCCACAGTCAAAAACAAGCTCTTTTTACCACATAAGCATAAACTTTCCTACTCTTTTCCAAACCAAACCAAACCAAACTATTTGCAAACCAATATACGAAAGAGGGGTCCAACCAATTTATTCAGAAAACTAAGCAAACCAAGCAAACTAAAAACCAGAACAAAAACAAAAGAGAAGACGCTCCAAGAACAACACAACTGTGCATGAAACAATAAAAATGAAGCGTTTGGAAGAAACCTGGAATTTTTATTGATGAAGAAGGGGATGCCTTGGGCATCCCCAAGCTTTGACGCTTGTACTTCTTGGATATTTCTTAGGGTGACACGCGTGGCATCCCCAAGCTTGAGCTTTAGTCCATCCTTCATCTCATTACTCACTCCTTCCATACACCTGAAATTTTTTCTTCATACAAAACTTCACACAATATTTATTAGCAACATTAGTGCACTCAAGATAAATAAGTCTTAAGGTTCAGTTCTAACACCAAATAAACTTCCATAAAAACACTAGCTACTGTAGAACTTCCCTCAAAAAGCTCAATTCCCCAAAAGAACTCAAAAAGGAACCAACAAGAAGCAAATGCAGAAAATGGCAGAAATCTGTCAAAACAGACCAGCATGTAAAGACGAATTTTTTCGAAGACCTTCTGTTGCTCCAATCAAAAAGTGTTGAACTAACAAAAGTTATATAACAACCTGGGGCAGAAGTAAAGAAATTCACGCCTCAAAAAGACGTTCAGAGATTTTACACAAATTATTATGGTGAAGCACGGAAATCTGTTTCGGGACAACAACTTTCCCAATCATTACTTCTCTCTCATTAGAGGTTTACAGAGGTAATAACTTCCAAGACTCATCTAAAACTTTTGGGTTATCTTCCAATAAGTACTCTTCTTTAACGCCTTTAAGTTAGGCATAAGAAGCAAAAAAAGAATCAAGTGTTCTCAAATGAAGAAGCATTAAGACCAAATTTCTTGCCCTTACCTCTCTTACTTTTATTCTTAACCTTGGGGAAAATATGATTGTTTGGTGGAGAAGAAAGGTGCATGGTCCCCTTTCCCACATCTATTATTGCTCCAAGGAGTTCTAATAGGGACCTTCCAAGTGTAATTTGTCCTTTTCCTGCACATTCAATAACAAGATAATCAATAGAAATCGTTTTCCCAAGGAGCTTTGTAAACACTCCTTAAGCTATTTCAAGAGGTAATATGGTAGTATTATTAGCAAGAGATATTTATTTTCCTCCTTCAGTGAGCCCCCAAGTATTGAGAGATTTATAAATATCTTTGGGCATAAGACAAAATTTTGACATGATATCACAACGAGCTTGAAAAGTTTCAGTGTTCATCTCAATCTTTACTGTAGGGAACCACTTTGATGGTTTAGAGTTTATTGGAACATAATTGTGATGCTCCCTAAGCGTGTTATAGCAATTTTCTAAGCTAGTAGTGCTAGCCTCAAGAGTGTTCAACCTAGCAAATATTTTTGCGAAAGGAATATCAGCTTGGCTAGGCATGTTGTAAGTGAGGATCAATTTCTTTATAGCATTAATAGCATCATCCTCATTACATTGGAGGAAATCTCCTCCCACAAAAACATCTAGAGCATATCTATAGCGACGAGCAATCCCAAGGTAAAAACTGCTAAGGAACAAGCTTTGAGTCATTTTAGGCTCAGTTTTTTCATGTAGATCAGAGATTCTAGACCAAGCTTCCTTAAAACTTTCCTCAATTCCTTGTTTGAAAGTGAAAATCATTTCCTCGGGTGACATAGTGATTGGAGCAAGGCTAGACATGGTGGCAACTTAGGATAGGACCTAATTTTTTTGTGTTTTTGAAATAAGAAAGCAAACAAGTAAAACTAATTTTTTTGTGCTTTTGATAACAAAACAAGCAAACAAAGCAAAAAGGAACTAAGCAAAACAAAAATAACAAAGTAAAGAGATTGGTTATGAGGGACTCCCCTTGTGAAGATGTCCTTGACTCCCCGACAACGGCGCCAGAAAAATGCTTGATGGCTCAATGCACGGCGCCCAGAAAAATGCTTGATGGCGGTGTTGATGTAGAGCTCGTTGGGAACCCCAAGAGGAAGGTATGATGAGCACAACAACAAGTTTCCCTCAGTTATGAAACAAAGGTTTAATCAAACCAGTAGGAGCAAGGAAACACCCCAAAGGTGTTACTAGCTGAGCTTTGGCAGGGCGCACTACCGGTGCTAGTAGCAACGTGGAGACCTGCACAACACAACCACAAAACTTTGTCCCCAACTTGCCATGAGGTTGTCAACCTCACCATGTTTTGCGGAAACAAAGGATTAAACGTATCGAATGGAAAGAAGTAAAAGTTTGCAGAAAGTAAACACAAAGAAGTAAACACGTTGTAGATTGTATGTAAAGAAAAAGGACCGGGATCCATAGTTCACTAGATGTGGCTCTCCTAAGATAGATAACATGCGGGGTGAACAAATTACAGCGGGGCAATTGACAAACATCGAGAAAGCAATACATGCATATACTAATCATCTTGAGTCCTTTGAGACTTGATTGGGCATTACAACATTATACATAAACCGCCATCCAACTGCATCTATGACTAATAATCCACCTTCAGGTTATCATCCGAACCCCCTCCAATATTAAGTTGCAAGCAACAGATTATTGCTTTACGAACTGCGTGTAAAGTAAACAATACGATTGTTCTATGAACAAAGGATTGTTGTTTTCTCCCTAGTAGCAACATCACGTCTAGTACCTTAGAGATTTCTGTCACTTCCCCAGATTACCAGAGGCATGAACCCACTATCGAGCATAAATACTAACTCTTGGAGTTGCTAGCATCTACTCGGCCAAGATAGATACTAACAATGGAAAGCATGCAAGATCACAAATAACAAAGACATGATAGAATCAATAATCAATCTGAAATAGCATCTCAATATCCATCGGATCCCCGCAAACACAACATGCAGAATTACAAATAGATGATCTTGATCATGAACGGAGCTCATAAGATCTAGACATGAAAGCACAAAGGAGGAGAACCAGCCATCTAGCTACTACATGGATCCGTAGTCCAAGGATGAACTACTCACGCATCACACCGGAGGCTTGCATGGTGATGAACGGCACGGTGTCGGGAAGAGCTTCAGATCCTTCCCGATCTAGGGATGGAGATGACAGTGGCTACATACTCTTTCGTGGATTTTTGATCGGGCACTTAGGGTTTTCGTACCAAGGGCAATATATAGGTGGAAGGGGAGACCGAGGAGGTGCCAGGGGCCACCACACCACCCCCTGGCGTGGGCCTAGCCTGGCCACGCGGCCAGGTGGTGTGGCCGGCCTCTGGCCCTTATCCGTCTCGTATTCTGGCACTTGATGACTTCCGGAAAAATAGGCACTTTGGCTTTTGTCCCGTCCAATTCCGAGAATATTCATTTTCTGACTTTCCTGGAACCAAAAATAGCAGAAAACAGGCAGCTGGCACTATGGCTCTTGTTAATAGGTTAGTCCAAGAAATCATATGAAAAGTACTCCAAAGCTGGAACGAAACATAATAAAGTGGATAAAACCAAGCATGGAACATCAAAAATTATAGATACATTTGCAATGTATCAATTTACTCATGTCTTAGTGATGGTGGATAAATTCACCAAATGGATTGAGGCTAAACCTGTCACTAGTTGTGATGGAGCAACAACCAAAAGATTTTTCGAGGATGTTATAATCCGTATGGTTATCCGCATAGCATTATCACGGACAACGGGAGTAACTTTTCCATGGGAGAATTGGCTGAATTCTGCAACGAGCAAAATATCCAGCTTGACATTGCGTTAGTCGCACATCCACAGGCTAACAGACAAGTCGAAAGAGCAAATGGTTTAATCCTGCAAGGCCTAAACCGAGACTAGAAGCACCATTACGACATGCTGCGGGGGCTTGGGAAGAGGAACTACCCTCTGTAATATGGAGTTTATGAACGACTCCGAACAGGTCAACCGGATACACACCTTTCTTCTTGGTCTATGGCGCAGAAGCAGTTCTTCCTAGTGATTTGATTCACACTTCTCCTAGAGTGGCCGCGTATATTGAAGAGGATGCCAAGATTTCTCGACAAAATGATCTCGACTTAGTCGAAGAAGTTTGCGTTGTTGCTGAAATGAGATCAACAGCCTATCAGCACAAGTTACGCAAGTATCATAGCCAAAGAGTTAGAAACAGATCTTTCAATAAAGGCGATTTGGTTCTCCGGCTTGTGTAGCAAAGAAAACACAAACTTTCCCCAGTATGGGAAGGGCCCTTTTTAGTTAGTCGAGTATTGCACAATGGTTCGTATTACTTAACTGACATGAGGCCAGTCAAAGAAAGACCTGCTACTAAGAAGAGAAAGAGAGCTAGAGGCAGTACAAATCCGGATGAGTTAGATAGACCGTGCAATATTGCTCAGCTACGTTTCTTTTATTCTTAGTTTATCCTTCTTTGTAATCATATATATGTACATTTCTGTGAGAAATAAAAGTTTTGGTTGCCTCAAGTTTTTCTGAGAAGTTCTTACCATCTTATTTCCGAATGATCATGTCATAGTCGAAAATCCCAGAATGCTTGAAAGTACTTTATGCTCATGTTCGTTCTGGTTTAGATTTCCGATTTTAAAATTGCTACCCTCGGGTATAACTCTAAAGTTTCTAGTCTTTACTTTGGTTATTTGTCTGATTGCTGGATGCGGGCATTTTCCGAGTAGTGAATTGTTGGTACTGGAAGCCGGCTTTGTTTCCGAGTTTAAACTAGTTTAGCAATTAAGCTCCGTTGCTCGGCAAAGTTTCCGGCAGAAGGTTTAGCCGGCTCACGAAAGGGACGAGGCGGAAAGCCAGATAAACGATGAGTATAGACGAAAAAGTACAAGTGCTTATGTAAACATTTCAGGCACACAAAAGTTTAAAGCCAAAAGTGCTGAATTGATCAAAAGCTTAGCACTAGCAAAATTATAGTACTGCATATTTATAGACCCATCATGTTTTTCAAAATAATACAAATTTTTCTGGCAATCTATGATGCAGGAGGATAAGAAGGAGCTGCCGGCTCGTTGGATATGTCGCCTTGATATCGTTCCGAGATGTCCACATCCAATACGGTGTGGTCATCGTCGGAAACTTCTGCTGATTCTCCGAGAGGCGGGGGTGGTGTGTTCACGCGGGTGAAGAAGGGAGTGTCGTAGCTGGTCAAATCAGCCACATGACACCCATATTCGGCACAGGAGTCCATAGTAGCATTGATGTCCTGCTCCTAGCCGTCTTCGTCCACCTTGCAGTACCCTCTGGTCACTTGCCAAATTTCCATGTTTCCATGGTGGCTCATGACCATGGTGAGAGCGTTCCGCGCCGCGGTCCGCGCGTAGGACATGTTCCAATCTCGGACAAGTTGCGGCATTTCCTTTGCTTTGTCCCGCACCTGAAAATCCGACATGCTATGCATGTCCGAAATCTTGAGAGCTTCGCCAATATCCTCAAGGGATTGGCGGAAGTCATGAAGTAGGTCACCGACTTGGGTAAGCCGGTGGGTGCGGGGCTCAGCAGAGGAAGAGTCCGTCAAGTTCAGAGGACCTATACACAAAACAAGTTAAGAAAATCCAACATTGAAAGAAGTCGAAGGAAGTGGAAAAGTCAGACAGATGGAACGTACCGAAAATGACGTCGTCAATTTTGGTCTTCTCTTCCCAAAGACTCTGGAGTTCAGCCCGGAGCACCTCGGAAAGGTCCCTCTCTCTGCCCAGCTCATTGCTGAGGTCCGAGATTTTCTGATCTTGAGCAGCAATCTTGCGACCATGCTCATCAGTAGCCATGGAGGAGGACTCGAGAACTTGAGCTATGCTGTTCTCATGATCCGCTTTGAGCTTATCCAGCTCTTGGCGAAGTTCCTTGTTCTCCACCACTAACGTTTTGAGGTTCTCGGCCTCTTCAATCATGGCACATGATTGTTTCACTAGTGCTGTAAGTCAAAAAGAACAACAGTTCAACGAAAAAATTCGACATTGAAAACACAAAGACAAGGTTTGAGTCTCCGAATGTTTACCTTCGGCTTCATCCTTGGCAACTTTAAGTTCAGCATTTTTAAGTCGGAGAGCTCTGATCTCTCTCCGCTTATCACAGACATTCTTCAACAAATCCTGGTTATAGGAATATACTTTCTGTAAGTCAGAATACCCAAAGTCAAAAAGCTACTAAAGACTTGGGCTAATATTTTTGCTAATATCAGCACGAGCCTTGGGGGCTACACTAGTTCGTTCTTTGGCATCCTAAGGAAGCATAAACCCGGATTATTTATCATACTTCATGCTTGGGGGCTAGAGGATATGATATGAAATAAAGGAAAAAACATGAGTTAGAATTCTGACTTACATATTGTTCACAAGTAAATTTATCCAAACTCGCATTCACTTCTACAGCAACCTTCTCAGCGAGAGTCAGAGGGGTCACTGGAGCAGCTGGAAGCTCACCAGACCTGATCCTCTCGTTGCGAAGACGCACTTGTTCAAGAAGATCAGAGTGCTTGACGTCCTCTGCTTCTTGCGCTTCTTCTTTGACGGATAAGTTTCTTTTCTCCAGGCATTGCCTGGCCAATTGCTGGATCTCTTCAGCAGATTTCTGGGACAGGCCAAACTTGGCAAGTCCCGGATTGCTGATAAGGTTGTCGGCAAAGGTTTCTGCCGAGGGATCATTACCCAAGGAGGGTTCACCCTTATCTAAACCTGACTCACCCATGGTGACGTCAGTTTGCGAGTCAAGGATCGCAGGCTCCGTTGAAGGAGCTGGATCTTCTGCGATGGCCGGAGAAGGAATGATCACTGGTGTTGCGGAAGGTTGAGGGGCAGGAGTCGGAGGAGCCACGACAGGAGAAGCTATGGTAAGATTCGTCTGTCGCAGGGGCTTCGAAGAAGTTCCCTTCCCCTTGCTCTTGATGAGATGTTTAGCTCTGAGAATGTGATGAAGTTGGAAACATTACATCTCGGAAGAGAATTTGAGTAAAGTGCAAAGGCGGAAGTTGTGATTGAAAGATTACCTCTTCACGACGGGCACCTCCTTTGTGCCAACAGCCACTGTCGGAGCTTTGCGCTTCTTGAGCGCAAGGTCCGGCAATGGGACCACCTCTGTCTCATGAGAAAACTCTGGAGGATAGCCTTCGAGCGGAGCAAATTCCGACTCAGGGAGGTCAGCAAGCTGAAAGGAAGAAAGCATATCAGTATTGCAATGTAACTCAAAGGTTGAAACACATAAAAAGGTGTACTGTTAGAAGCTTACCAGCACTACGGGGTTTTTCGCTGTATGCATATCCAGAGAAACCTTCGGGATCCTCCTCTCGATTTGCTCCCTTATCAGCCACTTAATCTGGCTTATATAGCCTTGCGTGGTGTAGGCTCTGGGGCTGATGCGGAGGGAGTCTTTCTTGGATGACGTGATGGAGTGCATCAGTCGGTCTCCGTGGTACTGAAGGGGCTGGATCCGGCGTGATACCCAGCATTGGACCAAGTCGGATCCTTTCAGACCTTTGTGTTTGATCAGATATTCGACCCCCCTCTTAGTGAGGATTAGATCGTCACTAAGAGCCGGAGCGGCCTCGTCCCAAGACGGTTGGGCCATGGCAGCTCCGTCGACAAAAGCCGGCAAAGCAGTAGCTTTGTCGGGAGCCGTAATATCCCTATGATAAAAGAATGTGGCTGGCCACTGTTTGATCGAGTCACTAGCTAAGATTTTGGGATATGCGCGCTTGCGTCTAAGCGAAAAACTAATGGTACCGATGATATAAGGAACACCGGCAGTAATAGAATTTCTCTAGACATGAAAGTAATACCGGAATAAGGTCAAACTCGGCCTAATGCCAAGAAAGCCTTCACACAAAGAAGCATAAGCGCTCATCTCTAGGAGAGAGTTGGGAGGAAGATGGTGGAGTTGAACACCGTAATGGTCAATCACCTCGGAGAAGAACTCCGAGGGAGGAAATGACAAACCTCTGTCGAGGTGGGTGCCGAAGTGGACCGGCTCACCGACGCGTGGGTTGGGGACGGTTTCCTCGAAGCCGCTCCACCAGTTGCCGGCGCGGAGGAGCCCTTCTGTCTCCACGTTCTGGAGCTTCTCGTCATCGAGTACGCAGGGGATCTTGACCCCGCGGGAGCTTTCCTTCTCCGCCGCCGCTTCCGTCGCCGCCGTTGCCGCTGCTGCCGCCAAGCCGGAAGAGGAGGAAGAAGCCATTTCTCCAGCGGGCAGATGACCTAAGATGGGCGGCGCTGGGAGTTTTTGGGGGAAAGCAGAGGAGCTCTATGCGCGCGAGGGAGATTTGGAGGAGAGGAAAAGGCAAAGGAATAGGTGAAGAAAGGAGGAGGAGAATCCTCACCCCTTATATCTACCTAACCGCGCCAAGATTCGTGCAAATGCTACAGTGTAACCGCCACACGTCGTGGAAGGAACTACAAAGGACCCACGCGATGATTACATCGCCTCGATCTCCGCGTACGCATTGAAACGACGCCTCGGTTCCGCGAACTACGGACCCACCAACGGTCGTCCTGACAGGATGTCTGTCAGATGACGTGACTTGACCATGACTTGTGTCAGGTGGCGTTAGAGACCAAGTTCCGGCTTAGTTTGAAATCAAGCTGGAAAATCCGAATAACCTGTTGATAGGTCTGACTTATTTTTATGACCCGGATCGTATTTTTTGTTGTGTAGTTTCAGGAACCCTTCAAGATTCTGTAAGCCAAAGATCTAGCTAGACGATGATAAATTTGACTTTGGATCTTGGAGGCCTCCGGGGGCTGCTGTTGGGGATATACTTTCTGGGTATCCTCATAGTTGCTCACTGACCAGGGTGGCCCACTTCGGGTTAGAGCTTTGCTTCACGGGCGGCCCAGTCAGGGAGAAAAGACGGAGTCCCATCCGGCTACGGGAAGGCCCAGAAGACTTACCGACTTAGGCCCATAGTGTTACTTGTAGTTCAAGATGTACTCTGTAACCAACTCTTAGTCGTAGCCGGATAGATCTCTCCTGTAAACCCTAGGAAGGACATCTATATAAGCTGTCCTAGGGAGAGCCTTTAGGGCAACACTCTAAACACCTCAATAGTCTACAATCTCAACTCGCACAGGCGAAACCCTTGTAACCCATATTCCGGCTCTGCCGTATTACTAGATTGCTAGCAGGAGTAGGATCCGTCCAAAGCCGGCGGATTCGAACCTGGGTAAACTTGTGTGCTCACCGTCCCGGAACACCGTACGTCTCACACCCCTCTCTTCCACACGCCTCGAGGACCCCCTCATGGCGTACTTGTCCTCAATCCGACGACACTCGCCCAAGACTTTGAGAAATGCTTGGGTAAGTTTGTATCTCCTCCTCGAGATGTTGTATGATTTGCCTTGATCTGATGTCAAGATAAATTGCCTTGATCTGCTAGCAAGATGCATGTACTGTCTTGACTTGTTTGTTAGGTGTTTGTCTAAGTTACTCTAGGAGCTCAACCTCTAGTGACTAAACCAAACCAACAATATACCCATTAAATCACAAGATATTGAATGGAAACCATTATCCTTTCACCTCCTTAAGCTTGGATGGGTCCTAGTATATCTCTCTCAAAAAATCACCTTTACCACACCCTTGTCAAGCAAGACATATAGTTGATTCTAATAATACCCCCGCACCAAGTAAGTCTCTTGTGAGAAAATCATCAAAACCCTAGTAGGGAGATTACCTTCCTCCTTGTTATCATATTCCCTTCTTGGAACTCTAATCAAGACCTTAGGAAATGTGCCTATTCTATCCTCTCCTTTGTGATGTACTCTTCCATCCCATATACTTGCTTTTGACCAAGGAACCCCTCTACCAAGTGTAGTACACTATAGTCGTTGACATAACACCAATGAAACACCATTCACTAGTATTACATCCCTCATAGTGGTACAACAAAAACATAGCAGGGCCAAGACATGACTATAGATTACAACTCAAATCTTTACAAAAGATCTAGAGAACACTCTAGGTTCAATAGGAATAAAACAACTTCTTACAAATAAGACCATAAATAACATTTCGGAACTATCTGGTGACTAAGACTAGTATCTAAACCAATTGGCTTGCAATTGCTGCTATTGCAAAAAGTAGTAAGGACTATTATCATATTTCATATAGTTTATGATTAAGTTTTGTATCATGCTATAACTGTGTTGAGTGGAAACATCAATACACGTGTGATATATAAACAACCAGGGGTTCCTAGTGAAACTCTAGTCACTGGTTCATTGGTCAACATATGATCATGTTTCTTGATCATGTGGCATTTATGCCAGTTGGAAATGAGGTCATGATGAACCAATACCCAATCTAAACATCATGACCCGATCATGTCACGAAGTTCAAGTTATGATGATTAGAAAAGGATCCTTGTAGACTATTCCTTAGACTGTGAGACTGTATCAATCACTATCTCCCGAGAGTGCTTAGATAGCATCAAACGCCATCTGGTAATACGGTGGTTATAAAGGTGTGTTCAGGTACTTGGAGGAAACCGTAGAGGCAATATATGTCAAGAGCGGGATTTGTTCGTCCATGTGACGGGAAGATACTCAAGGGCCCACTCGGAGAAGTTATATCCAATAGTTGTGCAGCGTGTGATTTGATCACGAGGATATCACTTGTCGGAACGAGTCAAGTAGCATTATTCGGTAACGAGATTGAACACGACATGGTAATGTCATTGATCAGATCTCGGGCAATGCAAGTATCGAGAGACAAAGGGAATAAGACACGACTGTCCCGGTTCAAACGACGAAAGGTCTTCGTGGAACGCACAGGGGTCACATGGCCATCTAGGTCCCTCTGCTGATCATTGGTGCGGGAGTGTCCATGTCTAGAGTGTTCCCGAACCGTGGGGTATCACGCTTAAGGGCTTGATGATGCTTAGAGAGTGTTTATAGGATCGGTAGAATCACCGAAGACAAGAAGGGAGAAAACCGGAAGGGTTTCGGTAAGTCCGGAGTGGAGGTGGAAGGTGTTCCATATCCACGGAGATGGAATAATATGTGAATGAATGTTAAATGTTGATTTAATCATTTATTCATAATTATTTAATAAAGAGAAAAATCAATTTAATGGTCAAAGGCTTAATGGGCCAATTCCGGAGGGAGAGGACCCATTAGGGAAAGGAGAGAGGGAAAGGGGCAAGGGGGCTAGCTGGCTGGGCCTAGCCCCCCGTGCAGGGCCCACTAGGGGCTGGCCGGCGGCCTCCCCACCCCCTCCTCTCCTTTAGTCCTACCCCAGGACTTTGAGGGAGGGTGTACCCCCTCCTCCCCTATATATAGTGGGGTATTTGGCCTAGATAAATACACCAATAATCAATAAAGGTCTCCCCACTTTTGGGAGGACCTCTAATTGATATTTTCTCTCTCCCCCTCTCTCTCTTGTGACCGTGGTCCCAAGTCTGGACTGCGCGAGCGAGAGACATCTTCACCGCGTAGCACCATCGCGCTGTGGGATTCAGATCCGGGAGCTCTACTTCCGCCAACTGCTGCTGGATCGGGGAAGCGGGAGCCATCGTCAGGCATCGGATGTGTGTAACTCCCCGCGAGGTGTTGCACTTGAGGCACTCAAGTCGTTGGAGCCAGAAGGAGCGCAAGCACTTCATCACGACCTTGAGGTCGGCTTCGGCTCGTCTACATCAACCACGCTCTCCTGAGCGTTGACAACGCTTTTTAGTTTTCAAGGTTAAGTTCGCGAAAAGCCCCTCCCGTTACTATATTACTAATAGATAGGTCCTGGCAGCTTCAGGGGTTCAGGGGCGTAGGATAAAATTTATTGTTTTCATACGCGGAACCCCTACAGTGGTATCAGAGCTAGATCTATGTGTAGTAATGCTAGTACGGGTAGAACACACGAGATGTAGCGTGTGGGCGTTGATCTTTTAGTTGTTATCCTCCCACATGTACTTGTGTATACCGAAGTAATGCTTGATGAAGCGGCCCCCAACTGACTTTACGCGTTCATTCACGAGACTGGTCCACACTTGACATATGGCTTGTACCGTATAAAGTGGCTTAGGGGGGTGTCTGTCTCTCTCGCATTAGTTGGTATACCACTTGCAACGGAGGGCCCCGAAAGGGGTGTAGTAGAGACAACTACTTGATCAGCGTTGTGCTGAAAGTTCGTAGGCAAGAACGGTTCTTGTGCGAAAGCTCATTCAGCCATGTAAAACATGCAAAGATAAAGTAGAGGCGTCTAACTTTATTTTGCAGGGGGCGTTGCTTTATGATATGGTTGTGGCAAAGGTAAAGTAATTACCTTTTATTACATAGTAGTAGATAGTCACGGAGGTGACGAACTACCACACCGGAATGACACCGGTACCCTGGTGTCTACGGCGCCGGAACCCTGTTGCCGGAACCCGGTAACGACGGATGGAGATCACGACGTGAAGGACCATATCACATAGCATTTACATTCAATGTTATTGTTTATATGTCTTATTGTGTGCTAGTATTAGATACTCAACGGTAGCCTAATAAGATGATCCCTGTTAAAATTACCAACGATTGTGTTCCCCCTTAGTGTGCACCACCAAGAAAGTTCTTCGGTATGAGGCGATCCAAGGTTACATGCCTGGGTGTCAGACATATCTACGTTCGCATACAGTGGGTGTAAGCCATGTTGCACAGCGAATACACCAAGGTTAAGTTGGCAAGCCTAGCACGCTAGAGAAGCGTGGCCTCAGAACACAGATGGTCGAAAGATCGAGCACGAGTCGCATGAATGATGTGACCGACGTTTAGCGTCCACCCTTGAACCCACATTGATGGCCGTGACGATCGGGGGAGATGTGGCTGATAGGGGTCGTGTTATCACTAGGAACCCTTTTGGGGATAGGTGTTTCTGAGTGGAGTTATTATTAACTCATTTAATTATAAACTTAGTCTAAATTCCTTTTGCAATTATAAATGTAGATGGCTCACCGTGAAGCTTACTTTGTCATTGAGGATTGGGTAAAGGGTGAGAAACTTAGACTTGATGGATCCAACTTCCCTAGTTGGCTTGTGCGCCTAAATGATCTCCTTACTAGGAATCATGTGGTAGGCTACATACGCCGCACGATGGATTTGACTGAGCCAGACTACTATGAGACCCCACAAGAGCTAGCATATCGCTACTATCGTCAAGAGATGTCCACCTACATTCAGATAATAATGCGTTACAGGATGGTGGATGAACTACATCCGCTCATGGGTGATCTTGATCCATATTCGATGGTGGATCAGCTGAGAGCAGAGTTCATAGGCCATGTGCGCATGTGGAAGCACAAGTTGCTTGGAGAGTTCCTATCCATACAGATGGAGGAGCATATATGTCTGAAGAGTCACTTGGAGCGCATGCTGGATGCACATACAAGACTGGTTCACTTCGTGGATTACTGGATGGCTAATCCATTTGCGATAGATGTACTGCTTCGATCACCGCCTCCCAGCTACGAAGGACATGTCCGGAGTAGCATCATGAGTGGTGATACGGAAACATTGGATTTCCATGAGTTCATATTACGTTTCAGGAACGTAAAGGTTGAACCAATCACCGGAGTGGTCATCGATGACAAAGGTATATATTTGATATATAGTTTTATAAATGTTATAATCTTGCAAACACATTTGCAGTGTTAAGTATATCTGATACTTGTTCTGTTTTGCTGAAAACAGGTCCTTCTGCATGAGAGGTGCTTGCTGGAGTGGAGGTGACATTGCGTGTTGATGGCGAGCATGATGATGATGGCCGGCGACACTCTCCCTCGACATTTATCATTTAGTTTATGTTTTAGGATGATTATTGTAATCAAGAGATTGTGAACTTCTTTAGTGTGTCTCACACTTCGTGAGACGGTTATTCATATGAGTTTGTAACAAACAGTTGTTCTGCTTTTATGAATGATTTCTATTCGTGTTCATATCTTGTTTGATTACTTGTGAATTGTCCTTATTGTTTGAAACTAATTGATAATGCATGAACATTTGTAAAACATTAAAATGCCATGTTTAAAATACCCAACTTAAATGATATGTTCATTAATGAATGAAACCATTGTTTAAATTCAAAAGGTATGTGATAATATGTGAAAGTTATTCAATTTCTTATCACATATAAATCATGGCTAAGTTCGGCAAAATAACTTGAACACCGTGTATTACTTGAATACAAAGTGTTTAAAGAATTGTTAAAAGTAAATACATATTCGATGTATTGTGTTTAACGAAAATGGTAATTATCATTAAAAGATTGTTTAAATGTGTAAAGTAGTTTACCAAAGGAAACATGAATGTGAAACTATTTGATTTGATCAAAGTATTTCATCAACAATGGGTATAAATATAAAAGAGAATCCAATTACTATGATTTGATCAATAGTAATGAAATTCAACTTTATAAGAATGGCATAAAAGTAATTGTGGAACGCAAAGTGTTTTGAAACGTCAAAATACAAAGCATCACAATGTGATATTAGATATCAAAGGGGTTGAATAGAAGGCACCAAATAAATCGTTGTAGTGTAGATGTAGAGACCATTAGCTTAGAAACAGTTAGCACTCAATTAGAATGTAGTGAACGATTTGAATTCGTGAAAGTTTTGGGGTTATTCGATATAACCAAAACAATAGCAAATAAGTCCTTGTAGCGTATTCATTGGAAACTTTGAGTACGAAACCCATAGCTAAAACCAAAAGGAAAGCAAGATTCGTACTGTTTGAATTTTGGTACATTCTTGAGAAAGCTCACTTTTAGTGATATTTCTCAATTATGGAGCAAATGGAAATTAGTGAAAAACACGACGAGGATTCAAAACCTTGCATCAAAGAGTGTTGAGAAGCGCAATAGACAACGTTCCTGAACGATTCTCTTCACAAAAGGAAAGAATCAATGATTTTGATCATTTTGTTTTCCCCACTAGCGTTTTCACTATATGAAGTAGGATTCGAAATGTAATCCATATCTTGTATGGAGACATTTGTGAATCACTTGTCATGGTTCTTGAAATATGACATACCTACGAACTACTAAGGAAATAATGGTAAACTAAATTATGAGAAATCCTAGAAGCAAACTTCCCTTGAGATTAGAAAGCAATTCATTGCTGAATCTCACAAGTAAAAGGAGTTTCTTGGAATTTTCCCAAATGACTGCAAAGCCATAGTGGAAAAAGGGGTGAATGACAAAAGCACAATTTGTCAAGTATTGGATGAATTCAAATGAATTTGATTCATGTGTGCTAAATGTCTAGAGAACTTAAAACTAGTAACAGTACTAGTATCTCATAGTAAAACTCCAAGTTTGATATTTGATCAAAGGATTTTGAAGTTATTCAAAATAGTAAGGAGATATGCAATTTGCATAAAATTGAGTGGGAGCTATGAAAGTCTTCCTGAAACAATATGTGATTGACATATTTTTGAGTGGGAGCAATATAAGACTCAAATTGAAATATGTAGGAACATATTTTGAGTGGAAGCTTATAGGAGTAATTCTTAAGTATGTTAAGGATGAAAGCGCAAATACTTATAAATAATGATTTATAAGACGTTGAAGTTGATAATAAGTGTATTATGATATTATGTAGTATTCCTTAAGGGATTCTGAAAAGTATTTCGGAATAGAAGTTAATTAAGGAATTGGTCCTTAATGACTCAAATTAGGAATAGTATTAAGCTTAACATCAATGGTTGAAAGAAATAAAAGGATGATCATCATCCACTATGTTAATACATAGGTTATATCTTATTAAACCATGATGATAACTTAGCATAATATGTGATCCAATTAAGGAACATTTGAAAGTGATTAAGTTTGAATCACAGAACGTTGAGCTAAGTTTATCCATAGTGTCTAATAGAGAATTGTAGACATGTTTTCCAAATCCATAAAGGATGACATATCTTAAAAGCATAAAGAGTTATGTTATAAGGGAATATGTTGGAAACTCCTGTAGATACCAATTAAAGTCAAGTAGGAAGCGAGGTGAACAAAAACATCGAAAGTTGCACAGAGTGCACTAGTGTTTCGATGAATACATTTATAATAATAGATAAGGTTACCATATAAAGTGTTGTATAGTGTTATGGTGGGGCTAGTTCGCTTTTAACGTAGAATGATATGTCCCAGGGCACAATGCCCATGAGAAAGCCCTCGAGGTTGATCTAACGTCACTTTAGGCTCCTGGAATCAGGCCTCGTTCTGCTGCCATAACGACGATGCATACACACAGATTCTATCATGTAAGTTGCAAAGGATTTGGGACTGTAAAGTACAGAACCAAGGCTCAACCTCTTCCATGAGCAAGCATGTTCAGGGTACCGGGTATATGGTGCCAATGATTGAGAACAAATGAAGCTAGTGTATTTGTACTCTAGTGCAAGTGGGAGACTGTTGGAAATATGCCCTAGAGACAAATAGTAGTAAGGACTATTATCATATTTCGTATAGTTTATGATTAAGTTTTGTATCATGCTATAACTGTGTTGAGTGGAAACATCAATACACGTGTGATATATAAACAACCAGGGGTTCCTAGTGAAACTCTAGTCACTGGTTCATTGGTTAATAGATGATCATGTTTCCTGATCATGTGGCATTTATGCCAGTTGGAAATGAGGTCATCTCATTCTGTGAATGAGATGATGAACCAATACCCAATCTAAACATCGTGACCCGATCATGTCACGAAGTTCAAGTTACGATGATTAGAAAAGGATCCTCATAGACTATTCCTTAGACTGTGTGACTCTATCAATCACCGTCTCCCGAGAGGCTTAGATAGCATCAAACGCCATCTGGTAATACGGTGGTTATAAAGGTGTGTTCAGGTACTTGGAGGAAACTAGAGGCAATATATGTCAAGAGCGGGATTTGTTCGTCCATGTGACGGGAAGATACTCAAGGGCCCACTCGGAGAAGTTATATCCAATAGTTACGCAACGTGTGATTTGATCACGGGGATATCACTTGTCGGAACGAGTCAAGTAGCATTGTTTGGTAACGAGATTGAACACGACATGGTAATGTCATTGATCAAATCTCGGGTAATGCAAGTATTGAGAGACAAAGGGAATAAGACACGACTGTCCCGGTTCAAACGACGAAAGATCTTCGTGGAACGCATAGGGGTCACATGGCCATCCAGGTCCCTCTGTTGATCATTGGTGCGGGAGTGTCCCGACTGTGTCTAGAGTGTACTCGAACCGTGGGGTATCACGCTTAAGGGCTTGATGATGCTTAGAGAGTGTTTGTAGGATTGGTAGAATCACCGAAGAAAAGAAGGGAGAAAACCGGAAGGGTTTCGGTAAGTCCGGAGTGGAGGTGGAAGGTGTTCCATATCCATGGAGATTGAATAATATGTGAATGAATGTTAAATGTTGATTTAATAATTTATTCATAATTATTTAATAAAGAGAAAAATCAATTTAATGGTCAAAGGCTTAATGGGCCAATTCTGGAGGGAGAGGGCCCATTAGGGAAAGGAGAGAGGGAGAAGGGGCAAGGGGGCTAGCCGGCTGGGCCTAGCTGAAATGGATCGTATGGGCACCTAGGGGGGGGTGAATAGGTGCTACTCCAAATTTTAATACATTTTCAATTTTAGGCTTAGCACAAAGGATAAATTCTCTAGATAAACTATTAGGTGGAATTTCCCTATATGCAAACCTATCTACTAGCGAGTAAAGAGCGAGTGTAAGAGGAACGGGTAAACCGTAGTGAAGCACGCGGAGACACATGATTTGTTTAACCGCAGTTCCTTGCTGGTTAAGGGAAGTACGTCTGTGTTGGAGGGGTGGGCGGTACTAAGACCACCACGCCACAATAGGCCTCACCCTGTTCTCCGATGGATCCCGCCACCAAAGGCCTGATCCACCTTTCCACTATAGGGACCCTTCGAGGCGGGTATCGACGCCTTTACACAACTAGCGGGGCACAACTCCACAATCAACTTGGCTCCCAAAATGACAACAAGCTGCCACAAGATAAATACAACGAACAAGATCTAGATATTGACAAGAATACTAGATCAGGGATTTCTCCAAGTGAATAGAAAGGAGTTGATGCGCTTGATTCGTGATGATGATCCTCTCCTCCTTCAATTCCCCCAAAGATCAAAGCCTTCGGGTAGTTGAAGTGGGACATCGAGAATGGGAGCTCTTGCACAATGTCTGGACAATTTCGAATGAATCAAGAGTTCTGAACGTTGGGGAAGAAGGGGTATTTATACCCCCATCCAAAACCAGTCGTTGGAGACTTTGGGGGCCGGATTATCCGGCCTAGGGAAAACTCCGTCCCAGACTCGGAATATCCGGCAGATAGTCCGCCCCCCTATCAGAGTATCGCGCCGAGCTTGCCCTTGATCAACTTCTGGGGGTCGGACTATCCGGTCCTATGTGAAGGCCGGATTATCTGGCCTGGGGAGGAAAAACCGCCCCAGTTCGGATTTTCCGGGAGAAAATTCGACCGGACTCCGAGCGACGCGCCTTGGCATGCTTTGCTCAAAATCTGGTGGCCGGATTATCCGGCCCATGCGACAGCCAGATTATCCGGCCTGGGGAAGAAAAACCGCCCCAGTTCGGATTTTCCGGGAGAAAATCCGACCGGACTCCGAGCGACACGCCTTGGCACCCTTTGAACAATGAGGTATGCCGGATTATCCGGCCCTTGGTGGGGCGGATAATCCGCCCCCCTCAAAGCTTCCTGCACACTTAGCGCACATGAATGATCTCCACAGTATTATTATCTAACACACAAAACATAGGAAAACATGAAATGTTCTTTCAATCTCCCCCTTTTTGGTGTTAGATGACAATACCAGGATTTGCAGGAAAGAGTCACAAGACAACCAGCAATAAACATGGAAGAGACCCCCCCTCAATGTGTGCACACAAATAGGTGAATCTATTCCATAGACATATGAGTAACGTAATCATACCACCGAGGTAGAAGGAAGGCATCCTTGAAATAGCCTCAATTATTACCGAGATAACCAATATAAGATCATTCCTTGATAAATATTTCCAGCATAGTAGGATATGAATAGATGAATCCATAAGCATAATCCATGAGATAAATCCAGATAACCACTGACATCGAGTCTCAAACAAACCACAAACACAAATTTAAAGTTCAACGCTAAATGGGCATAAGCAAGAAAACGACGAATAGAAAAATGCAAGTGCTTATGCCCGACCCATGCAAATCCACGAATATCCTAATAGAACTCCTTCTGCCCCTTTGGCCACGAGACACCAAAAAGGAACAAGAGCGATGCTAGCGCCCCACGGGATCACTCGTAGTCCTGGTCCTCGTCTTCATTCTCGTCCTCATCCTCATCTTCAAGCTCCTCGGTGTCACCATCCTCATCATCAGCAGTGGCCGTAGAGGGGAACAAGTGACGCTCTAGCTCTCCATAGTTCAACCTGGAGGAAGAGTTCCACCGAGCATATGGGGTGGGAGGTGTAGGAGCCGGAGGGTCACCAGAAGCACCAGACACATGGTGAAGGATGAGCTGCTGGGAGTGAGCCAACTCATGGTGCTCCTTGTATGCCTCGTACTGACCCTTGCGCGTGTCCACTCCCATGCAAAGTATGTGACGCAGAACCAGTTCAGCTGTTTGATCTCACGGGCAACGGGAGGCACTGGGGGCCTGCGAGCATCCCTCATGAGACCCTCAGGAGAAGAGGAGGGGTGAGAGGTCTTCCGAACCTTGGTGTAGATCTTCTTGGCCTTATGCACATAATCAATGTTGAACTCCTCAGAAGGAAGCAGGTGCCTTATGAGCATCATAATGTAGGGTGCATAGGGGATGGACAGACGGTTGAACAAAACATCAGCCAATTCATGGTAGATGAAGTCCATGACATCTAGCCTGTACTGCACAGACTCGTCCTCGCACGAGGCAACCTCATGAGAAAATTGAAGGAGCTGGACAAGGTGACCACGGATGCTATCATTGTTGCCCCACTCGGAGTGATGGAGTCACGGAAGAGGCTGATACATTGCAAATGTATCTATAATTTTTGATGCTCCATGCTTGGTTTTATCCACTTTCTTGTGCTTTGTCCACACTTTGGAGTACTTTTCATATGATTTCTTGGACTAACCTATTATCAAGAGCCATAGTGCCAGCTGCCTGTTTTCTGCTGTTTTTGGTTCCAGGAAAGTCAGAAAATGAATATTCTCAGAATTGGACGGGACAAAAGCCAAAGTGCCTATTTTTCCAGAAGACTCCAGGAGCTAGAATACGAGACGGAGGAGGGCCAAGGGCTGGCCACACCCCCCCAGGCGCGGGCTGGGCCTGGCCGTGCCAGGGCATGGTATGGTGGCCCCAAGCACCCCCTCGGTCTCCCTCTTCGCCTATAAGAAGCCTTCTGACCTAAAAACTTCGAGGGGTTCGACGTTTTTCTAGAAGAAGTTCCGCAGCACCGCCACCACCAAAGGGGATATTAGGGGGACAGAAAGTCACTGTTCCGGCACCCTGCCGGGATGGGGAAGTTCCCCCGGAGCCATCTCCATCGATCTCCACCATCATCTCCATCAACCATCCATGTTTCCCCCATCTATGAGTGAGTAATCCCCCGCTGTAGGCTATGGGGATGGTAGGGATTGGATGAGATCGTTCATGTAATGTCATCATATGGTTAGGGCATGGTGCCTAGTATCTTTTATTAGTGCTTTATGACTTTGTTGCGACTTGTTGTGCTTAATGCTTGTCACTAGGGCCCGAGTGCCATGATTTCAGATCTAAACATGTTATTGATTCATTATGATAGTATTGTTTTTGGTCTTATCTGCAAGTTGTATACACACGTTTCTTATGTGAGCATCCTCTCAAACATGTTATTGATTCATTACTTCACTTCATATTTCTTATGTGAGCATCCTCTCAAACTATTATGCCTGAAGATGATAATATGTCTATTATTCTTGGGAGACCTTTTCTTAAATACTGCAGGAACTGTTATTAATTATAATCAAGGGAAGGTGACCTTCAAAGTTAATGACAAGGAACATACTGTCTATTTCCCCAAGAATATTGATAGGACTTACGGTTTTAAATTTCAATTGAACATGTTGAGGGCATTCAAGTTGGAGAAATATATTGTTCCATACCAAGAGAAAAATGTGAAACTATCATGATTGGGACCATTGCTATCAAGGTTGAGGTAACATAATCATTAGTAGAATACGAAGTTTTGTCTCATATGAAATTGTTTTGGTAACAAGACCTGATCAACCTTGTTAACAAAAGGATTTCATTGAACAAAACAATGTTTTCACCATGATTATCTCCGCTTACTTCTATTCTATCCATTTCAGTTTTTGCTTATGCCTAACTTAAATGCGTTAAAGAAAAGTACTTATTGGGAGATAACCCAAAAGTTTTAGATGAGTCTTGGAAGTTATTACCTCTGTAATAACCGCTCCTTATCCTTTTTATTTGCTTTTTGTGCCAAGAGTAACCTCAAATGAGAGAGAATTAATGATTGGGAAAGTTGCTGTCCTGAAACAGATTTATGTGCTTCACCGTAAAAATTCTTGTAAAATCTCTGTACGTCTTTTTGAGGCGTGAAGTTTTGTGCTTCTGCCCCAGGTTGTTTTCTAACTTTCGTTAGTTCAACACTTTTTGATTTGAGCAACAGAAGGTCTTCGAAAAAATTCGTCTTTACCTGCTGGTCTGTTTTGACAGATTTCTGCCATTTTTTGCATTTGCTTCTTGTTGGTTCCTTTTTGAGTTATTTTGGGGAATTGAGCTTTCTAAGGGAAGTGCTACAGTAGTTCCCTAGAGGCTGGAAGGAATGGAAGGAATGAGTAATGAGATGAAGGATGGACTAAAGCTCAAGCTGGCACCTTAATTGCTAGTAGTTCCCTAGAGGCACCGCTGCAAACAGGCTGGCAGGACAAAAGATGTTGTGCAAGTTCTCATTGCGAGCACATATGACTATATATGGAAGACATGACTACGATTGTCTAGTACTTGGATGCTTTATCTTATTTATCTGCAATTGCCTTGTGTTCCGATTGCTATGTGAATTGTCTTGTCCATGCAACGCCCGTCCATCCATCCCTACCGCACTCGAATCCCACTGTTTACTGCTATTGTTACTGCTGTCTTTACTTTACTACTGCTGCTACTTTGCTATTCCTACTACAAAACTATTGCTACTGATAAACTAATGTGAGCAAGATTGTTTCCAGGTGCAGCTGAATTGACAACTCAGTTGTTAAGTCTTATAAATATTCTTTGGCTCCCCCTGTGTCGAATCAATAAATTGGGTTTCACTTCCCTCGAAAATACTGCGATACACCCCTATACTTGTGGGTCATCAGAGGCCCACTAAGGCAGCATAGATAGGAGCAAGACCAGCCAGAGTGCCTACAATGCCATTGTCCACTGTGCAAGGAGAGAGAGCTGCATATTTGTTGGGCTTCAGCTAGGTGATGATGTGGTGGCCACTGGCTCTATCCCTGCTGCGGAAAGAGTATCCAAGAACCTCAGCAAAGACATGAAAATCAGCAGACATAGGCATGTCATGAGTCATCCACTTCATAGTGCGACGCTCATCTCCACAAATAACCAAAGTGGAAAAGAACTGCTTCACCACCTCAGAGTCATAAGAGCACCGGAGAGACATGAGATGGTGCAGCCCCATCCTCTCAGCCACAAACATTGCATCCACAAGGTGGGCCTTCTCCAAAGCCTCAACAAGGACCAGTGGGTGCATAGGCCTAATGTTCAGCCTGGCATACACATCTTCATAGATACCTTTCTGTTCAGCACACCAAAAACGAGCATCCCCCAGCTCATCATCACGAGGCAGCTCAGCAAACAAGTCACGGTGACGGATGGAGGAATAGGTGACTGCATCCAAAGTCCTGTAGTTGATCTTGGGCTCCTTGCCCTTTCTTTTGGACACCCCCTTCCTAGTCCTCTTTGCTTGTTCAGCCATGCGCTTCTCTTCGTTCTTTCTTCTCCTCAACTCAACTTCGTCCACTAAGTTACCCTGTCCGTCGTCCCGAAAGTATTTACCGTGAGGGCAGCGCTTGTAGGTCTTGGGAACACTGGAACCACCTGTGAGGAGAACAAGGGCGGTAGCATGGGGATAAGCATACACACAAGTCTAGGAGAGAGCATGGAAAAAGTAGTCAAAAAGTTCATAAGACAAATCTACTCAATGCATACTCCATAGTGAAACTGAACCATAGTTGAATCTCTCAGGCCGGATTATACGGCCTGGCCAGGGGCGGATAATCCGGCCTTGGCAGAAAATTTCGATTTCACCTAGATTGAATGCAAAAAGTAGATCGGGCCTAGAAACCGCAAGACTATGATTTCTATACGAAAACACGTCCTTCTAGACAACGTTCCACCCAACAAGTAACACATCTAGCCAAAGATGGGGAGAGAGGGAGTTACCCTCACTCATTTGAGGAAGAACGCGGAGGAGAAGGTACCCAGAGGCGCAGAGAAGAAGATCCGAGGAGGCCCGGAAAATCCGGTGGCTGGAGAGGCTCCGGGGAGGGTGGGTGGCGGCAGGCGGCGGCTGAGAAGGAGGAGAGGGTTGGGGGAGAAGTGCTGCTCATTATGAGCCCTTCCCCTTGATCCTTGCCCTTTAAGACGAAATCCGCCAGGGCCGGATTATCTAGCCTACACTTGGGCCAGATTATCCGGCCACAAATCTGAAATTCTGTTGTACACAGATTCAGGCATGCGCGTCCCCAAACAACACCCCCACAAGGTGTACAAGGGACTTGTGTGCAAGAATAGATGGCTTAGGGGTAGGGAAAGGCTTAGGATTAAGAGAACCAAACTGAGATGGTACTAGACACTCAAAATTGCAAGATCCAAATCAAATAAAAGCCAAGATTGAGTGTGATTCCCATAAGAACATGAGAGAGCAAAAACAGCCAAAAAGATCCAATTCTCCTCAAGGGAGAGGGCAGTGGCCGAAGCCACCTTGTTGGAGTGTATGGTGTGACACCGCAAAGATATATCTTGGGTTCGCGACCAATACTCATCAATAAGCTCACATATCACAAAATGATATTAAGAGAAATGATTTATCTTGCTTTTGGCATTATCGGGGGAGGGTTAGCCCAATGAGTTAGGACCACACTCCCCCTATATCCATGCCCACACCTAGACCAAAATAGGACTGAGATGTGCGAGTGAGTGCATGGGTAATCAAGACAAACTCCTGGAATCACTGATATTTAGCTCATTCCTCAAGTAGCAGAATCTTGCTTCATCAAGTGGCTTCGTAAAAATGTCCGCAAGTTGGTTCTTCATGCTCACAAAAGATAGATCAATATTGCCTCGAGCAACATGGTCTCGAATAAAATGATTCTGAATCTCAATATGCTTCGTCCTTGTATGTTGTACCGGATTGTATGCAATTTTGATTGCACTTTCATTATCACATAAAAGAGG
This sequence comes from Avena eriantha, assembly GCA_910589775.1. NCBI lineage: Eukaryota > Viridiplantae > Streptophyta > Magnoliopsida > Poales > Poaceae > Avena > Avena eriantha. Next base: position 454,823,689 of record OU342744.1, on the reverse strand, counting down.
CACTTTGTCACAATGGACACCGTATTCCTTTAAAGTTTGCCTCATCCACAATAACTGAGTGCAAGCGCTGGCAGCAGGAACATATTCAGCTTCGGCGATGGAGAGAGATATACAATTCTGCTTTTTAGATGACCAACACACAAGAGATCTTCCCAAAAATTGACAAGCTCCAGAAGTGGATTTCCGATCATCCTTATCACCAGCCCAATCTGAATCAGTGTAACCACATAGAGAGAAATTGGAGCCCTTGGGATACTAGAGACCAAAGTTAGGGGAATGAACCAAATATCGAAAGATCCTCTTGACCGCCACTAAGTGGCTTTCTTTAGGAGCTGCTTGATACCTTGCACACACTCCTACACTCAACAAGATATCGGGTCTAGATGCGCAGAGGTAAAGAAGAGAGCCAATCATGGACCGGTATACCTTTTAGTCTACATCTTTACCATGTGGGTTGAGTTCAAGATGACATTTTGTTTGCATCGGAGTGGCGACACCATTAAGATCCGTCATCTTGAACCTCTTGAGCATGTCTTGGATGTACTTTGCTTGATTAATGAAGGTTCCTTCTCTAAGTTGCTTGATCTCGAATCCAAGAAAGAACCGCAATTCCCCCATCATAGACATCTCAAACCTGTCAGTCATAAGATTTGAAAATTCATCATTAAAAGCTTTATTAGTAGAACCAAAGATGATATCGTATACATATAGTTGGCATACGAAGAGCTCCCCCTTAACCTTCTTAGTAAAAAGAGTGGGATCGATTTGCCCAACTTCGAAGCCACGGTCTAACAAAAGCTCTTTAAGGTGCTCATACCACGCACGTGGGGCTTGTTTAAGGCCATAGAGTGCCTTATCGAGTTTGTAGACATGGTTCGGAAAGTTAGGATCCTCAAAGCCCGGGGGCTGCTTTACATGTACCAACTCATGTAGAGGACCATTAAGGAAAGCACTCTTGACGTCCATTTGCCGCAACTTAAAATTGTTATGGGCAACATAAGCAAGAAGGATACAGATGGACTCAAGGCGAGCCACTGGAGCATAGGTCTCGCCGAAGTCAATGCCCTCAACTTGAGAGTAACCTTGTGCCACAAGTCTTGCCTTGTTCCTCACAACAATGCCATTCTCATCTTGCTTGTTTTTAAATATCCATTTGGTGTTGATAACATTGCGGCAATCTTTGGGTTTCTCAACGAGTTTCTAGACTTTGTTGCGCTCGAAATTATTCAATTCTTCATGCATAGCAACAACCCAGTCTGGATCTTCAAGAGCTTCAAAGACTTTCTTGGGTTCCACCATTGAGATATGAGCTTAATGCTCACCAAAACTGGCCAATTCCCTTCTTGTAGAAACCCTTCGTCGAAGATCACCAACAACCTTATCAAGGGTGTGACCCCTTAACTCAAGGTTCCGATCAGCCCGAGCCTTGCGACGAAGTTCAATAAGTTTGTTGCCTCTTGGTGGAGTAGTTTCATCACTTGAATCTTCATTGGAATCATTTGCTCGACCTTGACTAGGAACTGGGATAACAGTATTAGGTGGTGATGAAGCATGCCCTTGAGGTGAGTCAGTAGCTGTAATAGGAGGTTGCTGAACAGGTGAGTCAGGGCCGGATAATCCGGTCGATGGAGGGGCCGAATAATCCGGTCTGGGAGTACTTGTAGCAGTTTCATCAGGATGCCTGGGGCTTGCTTGAACTAGCGAGGGGCCGGATAATCCAGGGCTGGCCGGAAAATCCGGCCTAGAGCTTGCATCGATATCTTCACCACCAGGAGCAATATGGTCAGCAGGAGCGGGGTGGCCAGATAATCCGGTGTCCATCGGATAATCCGGCCTGGAGCTCTCTGGAACAACTTGACCTTCAGGAGTTGATGGAGATGGTGCAGAAGTTGCTCCCGTGGTGGGAACATGTTGGGTATGTGTAGACGAGGGCTCTTCATGAGTAGAGCATTGTCCTTCCCGATCCGCCACAAGGGGTTCCTCAATGGGGCGGAAAAATCCCACGCCCATTCTTCTTATGGACTCTTGGGGTATTTCAACATCTGCATCACAAACACCAACTTGCTCCACACGGGAACCGTCATTTTCCTCGAACACCACACTACAAGATTCTACAACAGTTCCGGAGAGCTTATTGTAGACTCTATAAGTGTGGGCTTCGGCACCATAACCAACAAAAATACCTTCTAGAGCCTTATATTCAAACTTAGATAAACGAACTCCCTTGATGAGAAAGAAACACTTACACCCGAATACCCGAAAGTATAAGATATTTGGCTTGTTACCAGTAAGTATTTCATACGGAGTCTTGTCCAAGATCTTACGAAGGTATAACCGGTTGGATGAGTGACAAGTGGTAGAGATTGCTTCAGCCCAGAAGTTATATGGAGATTTGAATTCGGCTAGCATTGATCTTGCCATATCCATTAGAGTCCGATTCTTCCTCTCGGCTACACCATTTTGTTGAGGGGTGTACGTAGCGGAATATTGATGTCTTATCCCCTCTTCACTTAGGAACTCATTTAAGGTGTAGTTCTTGAACTCAGAGCCATTATCACTTCTTATAGCCAGAATGGGGACGTTGTGTTGACGTTAAACCTCGTTGGCAAAGTCGATGACCGTTTGTTGAGTTTCACTCTTCAACTTGAAGAAATAAACCCAAGTGTATCTTAAGTAATCATCAGCAATCACTCGACAATACTTCCTCCCACCGAGGCTTGCATGAGATGGAGGTCTGAAGAGGTCCACATGAAGGAGCTCTAAGATCCTTTTTGACGAGATAATAGTTTTCCTTCGATGAGGAGAGTCATGCATTTTCCCTTCAACACATGCCCTGCAAACACGATCTTTGGCAAAGGAGACATTTTCTTTTAGTCCAAGGATGTGGCCACCCTTGTGGAGACTTTGCAAAGTTCTCATATTGACGTGGGCTAGTCGGCGATGCCATAGCCAACCCGCGTCAGCCTTTCCGAAAAGACACATCGGGCCTATAGTGGTTTTCCCCAAAAAGTCCACCACGTACAGGTCATTTTCGACATATCCCACGAAAGCGACTTTTAGAGAGTTGCTCCACAAGAGTACCACCAAATCAGCATCAATATAAACTGCAAAGTCCATCTTACCAAGGGAGCGAACTAAAAGTAAGTTGTACCTGAGGGTCTCAACAAGCATGACGTCCACGAGAGAGATATCGTGAGCCACCACAACTTTGTCGAGACCCAATACCTCAGATTTTGACTTATCACCATAAGAGACGGTTATATGATCATGGTTTGGCCGCATCTCCGTGATGATCTCCTTGCTTCCGGTCATATGACTCGTGCAACCGCTATCGAGTACCCATTTAGAACCACCGGAAGCATAGCCCTGGAAGAAAATTACTTCTTGGTTTTAGGTACCCATTTTTCAATGGGTCCTCTCATGTTAGTGACAAGGGTCTTGGGGACCCAAATAGACCAAGGAATGTAACAATCATAAGGGCCTGCATAACTAGCATAAACATCACCATAATAATCGCAATATAATTCAAAATTAGGATTGTTGACCCCTACAAAACCATCATAATTAGTCTTGTTATTGGTAATGTTGCTAGTCTTTGGTTGAGCAGTATTGCTCTTCTTCTTCTTCTTATTCTTCTTGGTTTTCTTGCTCTTTGACTTGGGAATGTAACCAAGACCTTCTTTTCTATTGTTTGTCCTTTGCTTGCTCAGTATCTCATCAATAACCTCTTTACCTTTGTGTTGAGAACCTCTTGCAAGGTCTTCTTTTCCATAGGATGAAGTGGAGGTACTTGGCACATCATACCGTTTCAATTGAGTTTGGAGCTAATCATGAGACTCATTTAAAGTAGAATGATCACTCTTCAATGCCTTGTGAGCACTTTCAAGATTATCAAACTTCTCCAAAAGTCTAGCATGAACAACCCTAAATTCAATCTTTTCTTTCTTTAGTTTCTTTACCTTGGCAAGAGCATGGTCACGTTCTTTGATGAGTTGAGCCACAACTTCTTCCTGTGACTCCTCAATGGATTCGAGTCTCTCTTCCAAAGATACTCGAGCTTCCTCTTCTTCTTCCAAGGCATTCTTTAAAGAAGCTATCTCCAAGGCATCTTCTCTTTCAATTCTGCCCTTTTCTTCAAGAAGTTCTTCGGCTTGAGCAAGTTGACTCATAAGAGCATCAAAATGGAGTTTGTGCTCACCTTGCAGGTTAGTGAAAAAGGTGTCCAAAGCAATAACTTCTTCTTTTATTTTAAGACTGTCATGATCATCCATATCCAAAATTATGTTAGTCTTAGGAAATGAAGAGCTAGAACTTGATACCTCAGACCCTCTTGCCATTAGGCAAGTAGCATTGTTGTTGATGACGTTCTTGTTTGGCAAGTCAAAGAGAGATGATGGAGTCGATGTGGTGGCTATAGCAGCCACCTCGTGAGAACTATCTTCATCCTCTTCATCTTCACTTGCAAAGGAGTATTCTTCTTGTGCCACTAAGACAATCTTGGGTTGCTTCTTATAGGGGCCATTCTTCTTAATAAATGGCTTCTTCTTAGGTGCTTTGGATTTTTCTTTAAGAATGAGCCTGCCACCATTGCCTTCTCTATTTTGATATGGACACTCGGCTACAAAGTGCAACCTATCTCCACAGTTGTAGCAAGTTCTCAGTTTTGGGCCACTTTCTCTTCTTCCATTTGACCCGTTCTTGCGCTCGAGTTCCGACTTGGCTTTGGCAGGATCCTTCCAAAATTTCCTTGCATAAAACGCCATGTACTCACCATGAGCACGTTTGACTTCATCGGGGCAGTCCATGGAGGCCCCTTCAAATGCTCTTTCATCCTCCTCTTGCTCAACAACATTGGCTTTCAGAGCAACATTGACACCCTTCTGCATTCCGATGGCCCGAGCACGGGCATCTTCAGCATTCTTTGCTGCCACTTTGAATGATGCCATTTCTTGCATAACTTCATTGGATGTCATTTGATGGTAGTTATGTCTACCTTGCAGGCTCTTCAAGACCGTTGGCTCGAAAGGCATTAAGGCACTCACATATTTCCTTTTTATCCATGCATCATCAATGTGAGTGGCTCCATGCTTTCTAAATGTTGTTGCGATGCCCTTGAGTCTTCTATACATGTCTTCATGGTTTTCACCATCCAACATGTAGAATCCCTCAGCTTCATTACTAAGGGCATCATACCTATTCCTTCTCATGCTTTCATTCCCAACAAAGAGATCCGTAAGAGCATCCCAAGCTTCTTTAGCTGTGTTGAGATGTTCAATGTGTGGCATGTCCTTGGGACCCACACCAAGCTGTATGATGTGGAGAGCAGTGGCATTCAATTGGATGTCCACAACTTCTCTTCTTGTCAGGTTGGTTTGATCTCCAATATGAAGACCCTCTTCAATAATCCTCCAAAGTTCAATAGAGGAGCTGCAAACATGAGACTTCATTAAGAATTGCCATTGATTGAAAGAGGATGCAGTGAGCTTGGGTGGATCACCCCTATTGTTTATATGAGGATGAGGGATAGGTGGGTCGGGGGAATATACGTGACGAACCTCACTATATTCCTCCTTACCACTTCCCTTCTTGGAGGTGGAACCATTAAGTTTTTCACCCTCCGCATCATCATCCTTGGATCCGGTGTTACCCTATTCCTTAGATGATGGTGTGGCTGCCTCAGAGGAGGATGGAGATGGGGCTATGGATGATGTGAGGCGAGCAATCATTTGATTCATCTCCTCCATCTTGGCCTCAAAGGATTTCAACAAGGTTGTTTCCAACGTCTTGAGATCATCCATTGTGACCTTATCCACAGCCTCATTCCCATCACCCTTGGTACCCATACTACTCTTAGTCGGTTAATCCCGAAATAAGAGCCGGGGCTCTGATACCAATTGAAATGGATCATATGGGCACCTAGAGGGGGGGTGAATAGGTGCTACTCCAAATTTTAATACTTTTTCAATTTTAGGATTAGCACAAAGGGTAAATTCTCTAGATAAACTATTAGGTGGAATTTCACTATATGCCAACCTATCTACTAGCGAGTAAAGAGCGAGTGGAAGAGGAACGTGTAACTACCTCAGTGAATTACGCTCTTAGTTACATGCCTGGATGGGCGAAAGTGGTTAAAATAGTACGGTGGGGCCCGAGGCCACTCACGGTAGACCTTTCGGCCGTCCTAACCACTTCCAGAACATCGGGACAAGAACGAGCGGCGTAATCGGCAGGCGAAGGGATCAACTACATACACAAATGAGTATGTATGCAAGCCACATACAACAGTCCTCAGAGCCATTCCATCTAAAAGAAATAGAAATATTGCAACGCCATACGGCAAGATTCAAATATCCTAGATAGAGATAATATTTTAGGATAGCTCCTCATACATCAAACATCAGAGTATCAGGCGGAAGCGGAAAACAAGATCCGAGTATGGATAAGAAGCAAATCGGCATAAGATGCCACATAAATAAACACATCCCGCCCACAGATCTCATGGATCCCCGTTCCCGGAATCTCTACACCGAGTGATCGATGCCAACATCATCTGTCTCCTCCACCCAGTATCCATCTTGCGAGTAAACCTGTTCATCTGAATCAAACAATTTATCGTGTGAGACTCTAGGGGTACTCAACAAGTCTTTATGCCACTAAAGGGGACACAACCCGGGGTGACACAATTGCAGCAAAAGATAATAACTAACAAGTCTATAGATACTCGCTAACCATCCGCCTAACCAATGATAGACGGATGTCCGTTAATTAAGAACAACAATTATATCTGTATAATTAACAGATCCATCCTCCTCCTCGCTTACCAACGAGGAAGCGGACGAACACCCCCATCCGTTGGCGGTTTTATTAACCATTCCATGAGTATTGCACTGTTTACTAGTTAGGTACTTAGTCAGTTTAAAAGCGGTACTTTAGTTACACTTGTCTATGATCGAGAAACTATGCTCCAAGTCGCCCATAACCGTGGACACGGCTTTCAGAAAGATTTACCCTGCAGGGGTGCACAAATAGCAACACACACTCGATCAACCTCGGAAAAACCAACTCAAAACCCAACGAGGCATTCACGACATAGGGATCACAGGATTTAGTAATATTTTAGGGGGCCACCCCATTAAGCTACCCGCAACGAAGCTAGCTGACTCTGAGACGGACTCAAGGTTTGCGTCAATGGCTGTAAACGACTGGGAACCCGAAAGTGTGACTGGGCTTGTTGATACCGCGAAAACACTCCGCATCCAAAATAGTACAGGTGCTCCACGCACAACATTAAATAAAACAGTAAGCATGGCATAAGTACAGAATAGTAACAAAGCCCCAAACTACTTTGTGGCCCCAAGAAATAAGAATGAATCAATCTCTAGCTCAGGGGGGGTCCATAAGGCCTCCCGGATGTGGATAGTGCGAATAGTCAAGGAACAGGAATCAAGTACTCGGGGTCCTACGGGACACAAGTGAGCATGAAAAACCAAATAGCAGATATTGCTCACCGGTGCCTCTTTCATTAGTTATCCCATTACTACTCAAGTTAAGTTGTTTAGGTACCTCGTGATCCATCAGACACTCACATCCCCTACACATGTTTTTCTACGACTCGCATGGCTCAAACAACTCCTGTAGTAATGGCTCATGGGATGGAGGAACAAGCTTCGGTGGGGTTTAAAAGTAAAGTCTATACAGTACTTGGGTTTCAATTTAATGCAATCGCAACTCAATGATGCAAGAATAAGATAGAGGCAATAGGTACTATATGTATGCAAGCATGTGGTAGTGCTTGCCTGGCAGCTCAGTTGAAGCGAGAGATGGATCTGGGTAGAACTCCTGTGATTCCTGATAATTCTCCTGCTGGGCGTCTATTCGAAGAAGAACCAAACAAACAAGGGCCAACATAAATAAAGTGCACAAGCATATGAATTAAAATGCGACAAGCAAACAAGCATGCCATGATGAATGATGCACAATTTACATGGCATTAAAGTAGCATGGCAAGGGTGAGGTGTGGGTACAAGAATAAAGCATTTTATTAATTATTTAGCCAAGTTTTATTGCCATAAACAGTTCTGATTTTTAAATATGGCATGATGCATGCTTCAATTCAGAACAAGGAATGCATAGATAGAACGGGCTCGTCGCGCTGATCGATTTAGACATATTATTTGTCAAATTTGGAGTTATAGAATTAAAGTTATTAATTTATTAAGAAAAGGGCATTTTATTGTAATTTTAATTATCTCGAAATTTTAAAGTGATCAAACATTATTTTGAATAGCATATTTAAAATCCTCACATTTTTCTGATTCAAAAACATATACCATTTGTATTATTTGGATTTATAATTTAAAAGTTATTTAAAAACAGATTTGAATTTGTTTTTAAACATTTAAGAAAAGATTTAAATAAAACAGATAAACAGAAAACTTTTTCTACTCAGCTAGACCCAGCCCCAGTCGCTGACGAGTGGGTCTGGCCTGACTGGGTGAAACGGCGCGGCGAAAAGGCTTTTTGCAACGGCACAGGGGCTAGCCCAGGAGACTGACGTGCGGGCCCGACGGAGCCACGGGTCCACTGTGCGTGCGGCCAGCCGGTGGGCAACACGTGGTGGATCCGGGGACTGCGGGTTAGGGTTTTTGGGACCTGGGGGGCTTTCTGTAAAACGAACAGGGGCGCTGACAGGTGGGGTCGTGAGTACCGCCGGTTGAGCGAGAGATAAAAAGGGGGGGCTATTTGTAAAGCGTCAACTGCCCGTACTGTTGCTCTTCTTTCTCTGAACCGAGCGACAGGTCCGTGCTCGACCGCACGGCGCGGCGCGTGGGGACTCGAACCTGCGACCTAGGCACCCGCGCTGAGGGTGGTAACCAGTGCGGCTGGGAACAGGATGGTGACAAGAGGACGGACGAGCGCTAGATAGGTCGCTGCGCGACCCAGCGACGTGCAGGCGCTCGCGGCCACGACGCACTGAGAGTGTTCGGCGAAACGCCTGACGCGGCTAGGGGTCTCCGGCAAGGTAGAGGGTGTCTAGGCGGGAGAGGACTCACCGCGGAGAGGTTGACGTGGTCGGATCGGGCTGGGGTTCGTCGGAGCGACGAGGAAGCAGACGCACCCAGAGCTAGGGTTTGTGGCGGAGCCGCGGTGGTCTTGGTGGTCCTAGTTCTCCTCCTCCTCGTAGGCGTGTACTGGACGATGCAGGGGTGTAGGCTGGTCCTCCTCGGTAGCCAAGATCTCCACGCCACCGGCTAGAACGAGTGGTGGAGGTGGAGACCGACGGCGGCCGGAGTGGGAGGAGAAAGGGAAGCAGGGGTGTAGCTGGGGAGGAAGGGCGTGGCCTGGGGTAGATCTGGCGAGGCAGAGGCGTGGGGAGGTGTTTAAAGCGAGGGAGAGAGAGGAGGATGTCGTGGGGGGGGGGGGGGGGGGGGGGGGGTTAGGGATAAAGGTGGCTTCGGACACCTTTCCTTCTCCTTCCCTCACGTGCGCGACGTGAGCGACCAGGGCAGGGTAGGGTGGAGGCTGCCAGGTGGGCCAGGGAGAGAGGGGTAGCTCGGGTGGGGCTAGCATGCAGGGAGAGAGGGAGAGAAGGAGGGTCGGGTTAGCTAGGGTTAGGGTAGATGGCTTCGGCCTAGGGTTGGAGAAAGAGGGGCTGGTGGGGCCTGCTAGCAGGGAGAGGGAGAGGGGCCAGCCTCGGCATAGGGAGAGGAGGTGGTGAGGTGAGTGTTAGGTGAGGGTAGGGTTTAGTCTAGAGCTAGGGTTAGAGAGAGAGGTTAGAAAAGGGGTTAGGGTTTGAAGAGAGAGAGGGAGAAACAAGTATTAAGGTTTTTTTTAACATGGTCATATGCAAGATCAAGCCAAGAGGTGAAAAGGGGTGGAGAGGTGGTTTTGTAGTTGAGCACAAGGTGATGGTGAGGAGAACACAAAAGAGAGAGATGTGGGGTTTAAAAATAAATAAAGGGAAGATCCCACATGAACATGCATGATGGGATAAAGGGTTTTGTTGGGAACATGGGGATGGTGGAGAGAGATGGAGAGGATCTCACAAAAGAAAGATCCACTAAAAACAAGAGAAAAACAAAGTAGCTAAAAATGGTGGTATTCTTGCATGGCCCATGCATAATCATTAAATGCCATGTTTTATTCTTGTGACAACAATAATAATATAACATGGCATGATTCCCATGCATTACCAAAATGTGGAATAAAGGCCAGGCAAAAGAAAATAGAATTGGATCCATCCCATCTCCCATGAGCTAGATTAAATACCAAAAGAAAATAAAAGCCCATGGGTAAGTAGAATGGTGGAATTATAAGGTGGTGACAAGGAAAGGTGGGGAAGTGGAATAAAAGATATGCCCCCAACTCAACTTGGGCATCAAGCATTTATCAAGATTCAAATACAATATATCAAGAGCCAAATACAATTAATAATGCATATGAGAGAAGAACCAAATCAAAAGGGTTTTATATGATGCTCAAATGCAAGGTGCCATGATGACATGAGCATGATATAATTATGATGCAACAATTATATGTAGGAAGTAGCCATTATATTACTAGACCATGTAGCATTACATATGTTAGACAGATGGGTTGCTACAACTCTCCCCTACTAAACAGGAATCTCGCCCCGAGATTCTAGGAAGAAGAAGAAGACTCGAAGAGGGTAGGATACTTGGCACGGAGCTCATCCTCACGTTCCCAAGTGGCTTCATCAACGAAATGGTGTGACCACTACACCTTGTAGAACTTGATGGACTTGTTGCGAGTCCTTCTTTCTGCGACTTCAAGAATTTTTATGGGGTGTTCCTGATAAGACAGATCCTCTTGGAGATTGATGAGTTCATGGTCCACGGTCCTGCCGGGATCTTTGAAGCACTTCTTGAGTTGAGAGATATGGAAAACATCATGGACCTTGAGTTTTTCAGGGAGCTCAAGAGCATAAGCAACTTCTCCTCTTCTTCCACGAATTTTGAAAGGACCGATGTATCTAGGAGCCAGCATTCCTTTGATACCAAAGCGGTGCGTGCCTATCATGGGAGTGACACGAAGGTAAACGAGATCACCAGGGACATACTCCATGTCCGTGTGCTTTCTGTCATAATTGCTCTTCTGGCGACTTTGAGCAATCTTCAGGTTTTCAAGAATGATGTGAACCTTCTCCTCCGCTTGAGTTACAATGTCGAGGCCGAACAATGTTCTTTCACCTGCGCCCGACGGACCAATCGGAGTTCTGCATTTGCGACCATAGAGAGCCTCAAATGGTGCCATATTTAGACTTTTCTGGAAGCTGTTGTTGTAAGAGAATTCAGCATATGGAAGGCATTCTTCCCACTTAATGCCAAAAGAGATAATGCAAGCACGGAGCATATCTTCTAGAATCTGATTGATCCTTTCAACTTGTCCTTGCGACTGAGGGTGGTAAGCTATGCTGAAGTTCAATTTTGTTCCCAAAGCATTTTGGAAACTTCCCCAGAACTTGGAAGTGAAGATGCTTCCACGGTCTGAGATGATCTCAAGAGGAACTCCATACAGAGAGACAATTCTGTTGATATAGAGCTCAGCCAACTGAATTGCAGAAATTGTTTCCTTGACTGGAAAGAAGTGCGCTACTTTAGAAAGCCTGTCGATGACAACAAAGATTGCATTGTTGCCCTTCTGCGACCTTGGAAAACCAGTGATGAAATCCATCTCTACTTTCTCCCATTTCCATTCCGGAGGCTTCGATGGCTGTAGAAGATCGGAAGGTTTTTGATGGACAGCTTTAACTCTACGGCAGACATCACACTCCGAGACATACTTGGCACAATATCGTTTCAACCCAGGCCACCAATATTGTGTTTTCAAGTCCATGTACATCTTAGGGCTGCCAGGGTGGATAGAAAGAACAGAATCATGCGCCTCCTTGAGAACTTGCTCTCTTAAACCCGGGTAGTTCGGAACAAACATCCGGTGTTTAAAGAACAGAGTGCCTTGGTCATCAACGTGGAAAGACTCATACTTCGGAAGCTGAATGTTGGAGATGATCTTTTTAGTGTAAGGATCACCAAGTTGAATGGAGCGAACTTTTTCTTCCAAGAGAGGTGTTGCTAGAAGGTTCAGAAGATACCCTTGATCCACAATTTCAAGGTTGAGCTTACGGAATTCCTCGCACAAGAGAGGTTGTTGTTCTTCCACCATGAGGTTGTTGACATAAGCTTTTCGGCTGAGAGCATCGGCCATGACATTAGCTTTGCCCGGAGTGTAGTTGATGGTCAAATCGAAATCATTGATTGTTTCAATCCACCTCCTCTGACGAAGGTTGAGATCAGGCTGTGTGAATATATACTTCAGTCTCTTGTGATCAGAAAAGATCTCACAACGGTTGCCAAGCAAGTAATGCCTCCATACTTTCAAAGCAAAGACAACTGCTGCGAGTTCGAGGTCATGTGTAGGATAGTTGACCTCATGCGTCTTCAACTGTCGAGAGGCATAAGCAACAACTTGTTTTTCTTGCATAAGGACCACACCCAATCCTTGCAATGAGGCGTCACAGAATATCTGGAAAGGCTTTGATGTATCTGGAGGAACCAAGACTGGTGATGGAAGTGAGCTTCTCTTTGAGTGTTTCAAAGCTTGCTTGACATGCAGGAGTCCAAAGGTATTTCTTGCCTTTCTTGAGGAGATCGGTAAGAGGCTTCGCAATCTTTGAGAAGTTTTGAACGAAGCGACGCCAGGAACTAGCTAAACCAAGGAAACTCCAGACTTCTTTGACATTTATGGGTGGAAGCCAGTCCATAATTGTCTTAATAGTTTCTGGGTTGACGGCAATGCCCTTGGCAGAGATGACGTGACCAAGGTAGGTGACTTGAGGCAGCCAGAACTCACACTTGGAGAACTTTGCATACATGCGGTTCTCACGAAGCTTGTTTAGGACACACCGAAGGTGTTCTTCATGTTCTTCCTTTGACTGAGAATAGACTAGAATGTCATCCAGATAGACCACAACGAACTTATCAAGATACTCCATGAAAACCGAGTTCATAAGCCTCGAGAAGGTGGCAGGTGCGCTGGTGAGACCGAAAGACATGACTGTGTACTCATACAGGCCATAGCGAGTGGTGAAAGCTGTTTTGGGAACGTCTTCCTTGCGGATCTTGATTTGATGGTAACCACTTCTCAAATCAAGCTTAGAGAATACCACAGCTCCAGCTAGCTGATCGAAGAGATCATTAATCCGCAGAAGGGGATATTTATTCTTGATTGTTTTAGCATTGAGTGCCCGATAGTCAACACAAAGTCTATCAGTCTTGTCTCGCTTCTTCACAAAGATGGTTGGGCTACCCCAAGAAGAAGTACTGTGCTGAATGAAACCCAACTTCTCTTGTTCATCAAGCTGACGTTTGAGTTCAGCCAACTCAGCAGGACCCATTTTATAAGGCCGCTTGGAGATAGGAGCGGTACCAGGTTCAAGTTCAATCACAAACTCAACCTCACGATCTGGAGGCATACCTAGCAACTCTTCAGGAAAGACATCTGGAAACTCACAGACCACCAGAACACTCTGAATACCTTCCATAGCATCATCATTCAGAGCCGCCAAAGAGTAAAGCTGAATTGCAGGAGTCAGACTTGGAAAATAGACTATATGGCCTTCAGGAATTTTTAGAGAAACCGAACGTTCAGCACAATCAATCACAGCTGCATTTGCTGTTAACCAATCCATGCCCAAGATAACATCAATGTCAGAGTTGCCTAGAATAATTAAGGAAGCCGGAAACAAAGAGCCACCAATCTCAATTTGATTGCCATGGCTGATTTTAGAAGATGCCATTGTTGCTCCAGGAGAAAGGACCATTAACCGCTTAGGGAGAGGATCCATTGCTAACTCATTCTCATTTGCAAACTTGTGAGAAACAAATGAATGCGATGCACCAGAATCAAACAAAACTCGAGCAGGAATTGAGTTAACGGGAAGCGTACCCATCACAACTCCAGGTGCATGCTCAGCTTGAGCGACGTTGACACAGTTGGCACGAGCAACCGTAGACCCGGGCTTAGTGTTGATGTTGAGAGCCCGAGGTGGAGGTGCACAAACCATAGAAGAGCTTGCCGCAGGTCTTGGAGGTGGTGGTGGAAGAGCTTTGTTGTTCATTGGACAATTCCAGTGTTGATGCCCAGTGTTTCCACAAGTGTAGCAAGCACCCGGTGGACGTGGAGCAACATAGACAGGGACTCCGCCAGGCGCTCCAGGGTAGTTGTGGTTGTAGCCCCTGGGAGCCGCAGTGAAGGAGTTTGGTGGCCTTGCCGCGTAGCTTGACGGTCTTGGTGGAGCCGGGAGCGACGGTGGGGTGTTAGGAACCCAGACACGACGCTTAGAAGGAGCTGTCATAGCTGAAGAGCTTGCTGCATCACGGCTGTGTTTCTTTGACTCCTCAAACACTTGCCTACTTGCTTCTTCCTACAGAGCTGTATGTTGGAGTTCCAGAAAAGACCCCGGCCTTGCATGAGTGATTGCATATTTAATTGATGCATTGAGCCCTTGCCTAAACCTCTTTTGCTTCTTCTTGTCATCAGAGATCTCATCGCCACCATACCGAGAAAGGTTCATGAAGTTTCTGATGTAGGTATTGACATTGTCAGTGCCCTGCTTGAGGTTGAGAAACACTTCCTTCATCCTTTCCATGACAATTTCTGACAGATATTGCTCTTTGAAAGCCGTAGTGAATTGCTCCCAAGTAGGCTGAAAACCAGAAAGGTCTGCCTTGAGGTAATTTTCCCACCACAGAGCTGCATCTCCCTTCAGAAGGTGAGTGGCACATTTGACCTATTCTTGCTCAGGAACATCCGCAGTCATCAGCAACCTCGATATTTCCCGCAGCCAATCATCCGCATCAAGTGGCTGATCAGACACCTCAAATTGGCGTGGGTTGAACTTGAGAAAACTGTTGATGTCTCCACGCTTGGGATGTGGAGGTAGCGGAACAAACTCATTCCTCCTCACGCTTTCTTCGAAGCGCTGCTGGTTCTGCTACATAGTGCCCAAGGCATTTGCAATACTTGCCAAAGCAGCCCCCAGTTCAGGTTTTATGTCCTCCTCAGAACGGTGTGGTGGTGCCATCCTGTGATTGATATAAAACACATGTCAGTACTATAATGGAGAATAATAATAATCCAAAATAGTACCAAAATGGAATTAACCAAGATTAAAAGGATACAATTCACTGAGATGATATTAAAATATCAACAAAGTTCAAGGCACCTAGAATATATTAAGCATAACGCACACGACTGAACAAGGAGTGTGGTACACAAGCTAACAAAGAAAAAATTTCCGCAAATTTCGGCATTATAATACCACTATATGTGCAAAATCACTTAACGAATCAAGATTAGTAATTCTACCCATTCGATATGCAAGAGCGAATGATAAAAGTAGTGGTATGGTCACGACTCCATCCCGCACTCAAACCATTACTCCGCACATGAATCTAAAACACATATCCCAACACCTTCTTCTTAAGATGAACCTAAAGATTAGTAACTACGGAAATGAACACCCCAAACTAGATAACGTTAGATAACAAAGAGTAAGACAGATCGCACCGGTATACAACGAATCGGATAGATCGCGTCGGTTTACAAAGGCCTGCCGGTATGGAATGTACCAATAGTTGATAACCAAAAGGCAGATATAGATAACATTTGGATGCAACAGATAGACAAGGAATTCACACACACACACACACAACCTATGGTACTACGGAACCCAGAACACGTGAATCCTAGTTTGAATTTTTAGAAGAGGATTGAAAATGTTAGACTTTCTTACCAGAAAAAGGGTGGGTGGGTGGGTAAGAAGAAAAATGGAAGCAGTCCTACTCTCACATTTTGTTTTTCCCTAGTATACATAACTACCAAAAATATTTGCTAGACTGACAACGACCATTTTGGCTGAGACCCTGAAGGGCGGGATGGCTCTGATACCAATTGTAACTACCTCGGTGAATTACGCTCTTAGTTACATGCCTGGATGGGCGAAAGTGGTTAAAATAGTACGGTGGGGCCCGGGGCCACTCACGGTAGACCTTTCGGCCGTCCTAACCACTTCCAGAACATCAGGGCAAGAACGAGCGGCGTAATCGGCAGGCGAAGGGATCAACTACATACACAAATGAGTATGTATGCAAGCCACATACAACAGTCCTCAGAGCCATTCCATCTAAAAGAAATAGAAATATTGCAACGCCATACGGCAAGATTCAAATATCCTAGATAGAGATAATATTTTAGGATAGCTCCTCATACATCAAACATCAGAGTATCAGGCGGAAGCGGAAAACAAGATCCGAGTACGGATAAGAAGCAACTCGGCATAAGATGCCACATAAATAAACACATCCCGCCCACAGATCTCACGGATCCCCGTTCCCGGAATCTCTACACCGAGTGATCGTTGCCAACATCATCTGTCTCCTCCACCCAGTATCCATCTTGCGAGTAAACTTGTTCATCTGAATCAAACAATTTATCGTGTGAGACCCTAGGGGTACTCAGCAAGTCTTTATGCCACTAAAGGGGACACAACCTGGGATGACGCAATTGCAGCAAAAGATAATAACTAACAAGTCTATAGATACTCGCTAACCATCCACCTAACCAATGATAGACGGATGTCCGTTAATTAAGAACAACAGTTATATCGGTATAATTAACAGATCCATCCTCCTCCTCGCTTACCAAGGAGGAAGCGGACAAATACCCCCATCCGTTGGCAGTTTTATTAACCATTCCATGAGTATTGCACTATTTACTAGTCAGGTACTTAGTCAGTTTAAAAGCGGTACTTTAGTTACACTTGTCTATGATCGAGAAACTGTGCTCCAAGTCGTCCATAACCGCGGACATGGCTTTCAGAAAGATTTACCCTGCAGGGGTGCACAAATAGCAACACACACTCGATCAACCTCGGAAAAACCAACTCAAAACCCAATGAGGCATTCACGACATAGCGATCACATGATTCAGTAATATTTCAGGGGGCCACCCCATTAAGCTACCCGCAACGAACCTAGCTGAATCCGAGACGGACTCAAGGTTTGCGTCAATGGCTGTAAATGACTGGGAACCCGAAAGTGTGACTAGACTTGTTGATACCGCGAAAACACTCCGCATCCAAAACAGTACAGGTGCTCCACGCACAACATTAAATAAAACAGTAAGCATGGCATAAGTACAAAATAGTAACAAAGCTCCAAACTACTTTGTGGCCCCAAGAAATAAGAATGAATCAAGCTCTGGCTCAGGGGGGTCCATAAGACCTCCCGGATATGGATAGTGCGAATAGTCAAGGAACAAGAATCAAGTACTCGGGGTCCTACGGGACACAAGTGAGCATGAAAAACCAAATAGCAGATATTGCTCACCGGTGCCTCTTTCATTAGTTATCCCATTACTACTCAGGTTAAGTTGTTTAGGTACCTCGTGATCCATCAGACACTCACATCCCCTACACATGTTTTTCTACGACTCGCATGGCTCAAACAACTCCTGTAGTAATGGCTCATGGGATGGAGGAACAAGCTTCGGTGGTGTTTAAAAGTAAAGGCTATGCAGTACTTGGGTTTCAATTTAATGCAATCGCGACTCAATGATGCGAGAATAAGATAGAGGCAATAGGTACTATATGTATGCAAGCATGTGGTAGTGCTTGCCTGGCAGCTCAGTTGAAGCGAGAGATGGATCTGGGTAGAACTCCTGTGATTCCTGATAATTCTCCTGCTAGGCGTCTATTCGAAGAAGAACCAAACAAACAAGGGCCAACATAAATAAAGTGCACAAGCATATGAATTAAAATGCGACAAGCAAACAAGCATGCCATGATGAATGATGCACAATTTACATGGCATTAAAGTAGCATGGCAAGGGTGAGGTGTGGGTACAAGAATAAAGCATTTTATTAATTATTTAGCCAAGTTTTATTGCCATAAACAGTTCTGATTTTTAAATATGGCATGATGCATGCTTCAATTCAGAACAAGGAATGCATAGATAGAACGGGCTCGTCGCGCTGATCGATTTAGACAAATTATTTGTCAAATTTGGAGTTATAGAATTAAAGTTATTAATTTATTAAGAAAAGGACATTTTATTGTAATTTTAATCATCTCGAAATTTTAAAGTGATCAAACATTATTTTGAATAGCATATTTGAAATCCTCACATTTTTCTGATTCAAAAACATATACCATTTGTATTATTTGGATTTATAATTTAAAAGTTATTTAAAAACAGTTTTGAATTTGTTTTTAAACATTTAAGAAAAGATTTAAATAAAACAGATAAACATAAAACTTTTTCTACTCAGCTAGACCCAGCCCCAGTCGCGGACGAGTGGGTCCGGCCTGACTGGGTGAAACGGCGCGGCGAAAGGCTTTTTGCAACGGCACAAGGGCTAGCCCAGGAGACTGACGTGCGGGCCCGGCGGAGCCGCGGGTCCACTGCGCGTGCGGCCAGCCGGTGGGCGACACGTGGTGGATCCGGGGACTGCGGGTTAGGGTTTTTGGGACCTGGGGGGCTTTCTGTAAAACGAACAGGGGCGCTGACAGGTGGGGTCGCGAGTACCGCGGGTTGAGCGAGAGATAAAAAGGGGGGCTATTTGTAAAGCGTTAACTGCCCGTACTGTTGCTCTTCTTTCTCTGAACCGAGCGATAGGTCCGTGCTCGACCGCACGGCGCGACGCGCGGGGACTCGAACCTGCGACCTGGGCGCCCGCGCTGGGTGGTAACCAGTGCGGATAGGAACAGGATGGTGACAGGAGGACGGACGAGCGCTAGATAGGTTGCTGCGCGACGCGGCGACGTGCAGGCGCTCGCGGCCACGGCGCACTGAGAGTGGTCGGCGAAATGCCTAACGCGGCTAGGGGTCTCCGGCAAGGCAGAGGGTGTCTAGGCGGGAGAGGGACTCACCGCGGAGAGGTTGACATGGTCGGATCAGGCTGGGGTTCGTCGGAGCGACGAGGAAGCAGACGCACCCGGAGCTAGGGTTTGCGGCGGAGCGGCGGTGGTCTTGGTGGTCCTGGTCTCCTCCTCCTCGTAGGCGTGTACTGGACGATGCAGGGGTGCAGGCTGGTCCTCCTCGGTAGCCAAGATCTCCATGCCACCGGCTAGAACGAGTGGTGGAGGTGGAGACCGAAGGCGGCCGGAGTGGGAGGATAAAGGGAAGCAGGGGTGTAGCTGGGGAGGAAGGGTGTGGCCTGGGGTAGATCTGGCGAGGCAGAGGCGTGGGGAGGTGTTTAAAGCGAGGGAGAGAGAGAGGAGGATGCCGTGGGGGAGCGGGTTAGGGATAAAGGTGGCTTCGGACACCTTTCCTTCTCCTTCCCTCACGTGCGCGACGTGAGCGACCAGGGCAGGGTAGGGTGGAGGCTGCCAGGTGGGCCAGGGAGAGAGGGGTAGCTCGGGTGGGGCTAGCATGCAGGGAGAGAGGGAGAGAAGGAGGGTCGGGTTAGCTAGGGTTAGGGTAGATGGCTTCGGCCTAGGGTTGGAGATAGAGGGGCTGGTGGGGCCTGCTGGTAGGGAGAGGGAGAGGGGCCAGCCTCGGCATGGGGAGAGGAGGTGGTGAGGTGAGTGTTTGGTGAGGGTAGGGTTTAGTCTAGAGCTAGGGTTAGAGAGAGAGGTTAGAAAAGGGGTTAGGGTTTGAAGAGAGAGAGGGAGAAACAAGTATTAAGGTTTTTTTTAACATGGTCATATGCAAGATCAAGCCAAGAGGTGAAAAGGGGTGGAGAGGTGGTTTTGTAGTTGAGCACAAGGTGATGGTGAGGAGAACACAAAAGAGAGAGATGTGGGGTTTAAAAATAAATAAAGGGAACATCCCACATGAACATGCATGATGGGATAAAGGGTTTTGTTGGGAACATGGGGATGGTGGAGAGAGATGGAGAGGATCTCACAAAAGAAAGATCCACTAAAAACAAGAGAAAAACAAAGTAGCTAAAAATGGTGGTACTCTTGCATGGCCCATGCATAATCATTAAATGCCATGTTTTATTCTTGTGACAACAATAATAATATAACATGGCATGATTTCCATGCATTACCAAAATGTGGAATAAAGGCCAGGCAAAAGAAAATAGAATTGGATCCATCCCATCTCCCATGAGCTAGATTAAATACCAAAAGAAAATAAAAGCCCATGGGTAAGTAGAATGGTGGAATTATAAGATGGTGACAAGGAAAGGTGGGGAAGTGGAATAAAAGATATGCCCCCAACTCAACTTGGGCATCAAGCATTTATCAAGATTCAAATACAATATATCAAGAGCCAAATACAATTAATAATGCATATGAGAGAAGAACCAAATCAAAAGGGTTTTATATGATGCTCAAATGCAAGGTGGCATGATGACATGAGGATGATATAATTATGATGCAACAATTATATGTAGGAAGTAGCCATTATATTACTAGACCATGTAGCATTACATATGTTAGACAGATGGGATGCTACAGAACGGGTAAACCGTAGTGAAGCACGTGGAGACACAGGATTTGTTTGACCGCAATTCCTTCCTTATTAAGGGAAGTACGTCTGCGCTGGAGGGTGGGGTGGTACTAAGACCACCACGCCACAATAGGCCTCACCCTATTCTCCGATGGATCCCGCCACCAAAGGCTGATCCACCTTTCCACTATAGGGACTCTTCGAGGCGGGTACCGGTGCCTTTACACAACTAGCGGGCACAACTCCACAATCAACTTGGAGGCTCCCGAAATGACAACAAGCTGCCACAAGAACAAAGTTATCAAATACAACGAACAAGATCTAGATATTGACAAGAATACTAGATCAGGGATTTCTCCAAGTGAATGGAAAGGAGTTGATGCGCTTGATTCGTGATGATGATGATCCTCTCCTCCTTCAATTCCCCCAAAGATCAAAGCCTTCGGGTAGTTGAAGTGGGAGATCGAGAATGGGAGCTCTTGCACAATGTCTGGACAATTTGGAATGAATCAAGAGTTCTGAACGTTGGGGAAGAAGGGGTACTTATACCCCCTTCCAGAACCAGCCATTGGAGACTTTGGGGGCCGGATTATCCGGCCTGGGGAAAACTTGATGGGTTCGTAGCATGGAAAACAAAAAATTTCTACCGCAACAACAAACAAAACCTAGATCTAATCTAGATAAAAGCCAAGATCTAATCTATTAGATAAGAGCAACGAGATAGATAGGAACTAACCCTCGTAGATCCGAAAGCGTTAACGAGATTAGATCTCGTGGTTGATGTAGTCGATCACTTGCCGATCTCAAGATCGTGTGGACGATCCTTCCGGCGTCGCGTTCCAGCAGCGCTTCCGCAGTCGGTCAAGTGGACGATCCTTCCGGCGCCGCGTTTCGGCAGCGCTTCTGCAGTCGGTCACACGTGCGGAGTCAAAGCAGACCTTCCTCTCCCCGTTCCAGCGAGCAGCGAAGGTAGTAGATCTTCTCCACGGAATCCCAGCAGCACGACAGTGTGGTGGTGGTGGTGGAGTAGAGAATTCTGCAGGGCTTCGCCTATGCCTGTGCAGAAGAAAGGTGGAGGAGAGAGGCGGCAGAGATTGGAGTTATGAGAGCAAGGGAGGAGGGGGCGCCCCTGCCCTTCTATTTAAGGGGAAGAGGGCGCCTTGGGGAGGGGGAGTCCTACAAGGACTCCCCTCCTCTAGGCCGACGGATTGGGGAGTGGGGGGAGGAGTCCTCCTCCCCCACGACTCCTAGTCTTGACCCACCAGGACTCCTTGATCCCTATCTTGATTTTCAAGCAAACTCCAAGATATCTTCTAGAACCTTCCGGAACATTCCGAAACCTTCTAGAATCCTCATACAAACACTCCGGAACATTTCCTAACTCAAAAAATGATCCCCTATATATGAATCTTATTCTCTGGACCATTCCGGATCTCCTCGTGATGTCCCGATTCCAATCCGAGACTCCGAACAACATTCGGTCTCCAACGCATATTCCATATCTACTTAAAACAACTTCGAACCTTAAGTGTGTCACCCTACGGTTCGTGAATATGTAGACATGATAGAGACACATCTCGTATCAATAACCATCAGCGAGACCTGGAGATCCATAATGGATCCCACATACTCAACGATGACTTCGCGATCGATTGAACCACTTACATACGAAACTAATTCCCTTTGTCTCGCGATACTATACTTATCCGAGGTTTGATCGTCGGTATCTCCATACCTAGTTCTACCTCGTTACTGATAAGTACTCTTTACTCGTTCCGTGATATGTCATCCCTTGTGACCTAGTCACATGCTTGCAAGCTAACTAGATGACATTCCACCGAGAGGGCCCAGAGCATATCTATCCGTCATATGGATGCACAAATCCCAATCTTGGTTCATGCGCTTCAACACATACTTTCAGAATACCCAATGACACTTTTATAACCACCCAGTTACGAAGCGGCGTTTGATGTCATCAAAGTATCCATCCGGTGATGGTGATTAACATAACATCATGGTCGAAGGAATAGGTTACTATGTATTTGAAAGCTTACAGCAATACGAACTTAATGACTTGATCTTATGCTACGCTTACTATGGGTGTGTGTCCATCATATCATTCTCCTAATGACATAACCTTGTTATTAATCACATCCTAATGTCCATGATCAGGAAACCATGATCATCAATTAATCAACAAGCTAGTTCAACAAGAGGCTTACTAGGGACTCTCTTATGTTTACAAAACACACAAGTATTAGTGTTTCCTAATAATACAATTATAGCATGGGATGTAAACATTCATCATAAACATGAAGATATAATAATAACCACTTTTATTATTGCCTCTTGAGCATATCTCCAACAGTCTCCCACTTGCACTAGAGTCAATAATCTAGATTACATTATAATATACCGAACACCCATGGCGTTCTGGTGTTGGTCATGCTTTGCCCTAGGGAGAGGTTTAGTCAACGGATCCGCCACATTCAGATCAGTGTGTACTTTGCAAATCTTTATGTCACCGTCTCGGACATACTCGCGAATAGCGTGGAAACGTAGCTTGATGTGCTTCAGCTTGCTATGTGACCTTGGCTCCTGCGCATTAGCTATGGCACCTGTGTTGTCACAGTAGATGGCCATCGGGTCCAACGCACTGGGAACCACGCCGAGTTCAGTAATGAATTCCTTCATCCAAACGGCTTCTTGTGCAGCCTCCGAAGCAGCTATGTATTCCGATTCAGTTGAAGATTTCGCCACAACGCATTGCTTCGCACTCCTCTAGCTCACTGCAGCACCATTCAAAATAAATATGTATCCCGACTGCGACTTTGAGTCATCCGGATCGGTGTTCCAACTAGCATCGGTGTAACCATTTACATGAAGCTGTTCATCACCTCCATAAGAAAGAACCATATCCTTAGTCCTATTTAGGTACTTTAGGATATTCTTGACCGCTGTCCAGTGCTCCATTCCAGGATCACTTTGATATCTGCTAGTCAAACTAACAGCATGTGCTATATCCGGTCTTGTACACAGCATGGCATACATGATAGAACCTATGGCCGAGGCATAGGGAATATTATTCATTTTCTCTCTATCTTCTGCCGTAGCTGGACTTTGAGTTTTACTCAAGGTCTTACCTGACAACATGGGCACGAACCCTTTCTTGCTATCTTCCATTCTAAACTTCTTTAGAACTTTGTCCAAGTATGTACTTTGTGAAAGCGCTATTAGGCGTCTTGATCTATCTCTATAGATTTTGATGCCTAGAATGTATGCCGCTTCGCCAAGATCCTTCATTGAAAAACTATTATTCAAATAGGTTTTGACGCTATTAAGAAGTTCTATATCATTCCCAATCAACAATATGTCATCTACATATAGTACTAGGAACGCTACAGAGCTCCCACTCACTTTCTTGTAAATACAAGCTTCTCCATAAGTTTGTATAAATCCAAAGTTTTTGATTACTTTATCAAAACGTTGATTCCAACTCCGGGATGCTTGCTTCAGTCCATAAATGGAGCGCTGAAGCTTGCATACCTTGTCAGCATCTTTAGGATCGACAAAACCCTTGGGTTGTACCATATACAACTCTTCCTCAATGTCACCATTAAGGAATGCCGTTTTGACATCCATCTGCCAAATCTCATAATCGAAATATGCAGCAATTGCTAACAAAATCCTCACAGACTTTAGCTTCGCTACTGGTGAGAAAGTCTCATCATAGTCAACTCCTTGAATTTGTCAGAACCCTTTCGCGACAAGTCGAGCTTTATAGACGGTAACATTACCATCATCATCTATTTTTCTCTTGAAAATCCATTTGTTCTCGACAGCCTTACGGCCATCCGGTAAGTCCACCAAAGTCCACACTTGGTTTTCGTACATGGATCCCATTTCGGATTTCATGGCTTCTAGCCATTTGTCGGAATCTGGGCTCACCATAGCTTCTTCATACGTCGCAGGGTCATCAACGTTGTCCACCAACATGACGTTCAAGGCAGAGTCATACCAATCAGGAGTGGTACGAACCCTCGTTGACCTGCGAGGTTCAGTAGTAACTTCGTTTGAAGTTTCATGATCATTATCATTAGCTTCCTCTTCAATTGGTGCAGGCGGCATAAAAACATCTTCCGGTGCTGCGCTACTCTCAAATCCGAGAGAAGGTTCAACAACCTCATCGAGTTCTACTTTCCTTCCAGTCACCTCCTTTGAGAGAAACTCCTTCTCAAGAAAGGATCCATTCTTTGCAACGAAAACTTTGCCTTCGGATCTATGATAGAAGGTATACCCAATTGTTTCTTTAGGGTATCCTATGAAGACGCATTTCTCCGCTTTGGGTTCTAGCTTATCAGGTTGTAACTTTTTTACATATGCTTCGCAACCCCAAACTTTAAGGAGCGACAACTTAGGTTTCTTACCAAACCACAATTCATACGGTGTCGTTTCAACGGATTTAGATGGTGCCCTATTTAAAGTGAATGCGGCTGTCTCTAATGCATAGCCCCAAAATGATAACGGTAAATCCGTAAGAGACATCATAGATCGGACCATATCTAGGAGAGTTCGATTACGACGTTCGGACACACCATTACGTTGTGGTGTTCCTGGCGGTGTCAACTGCGAAAGTATTCCACATTTCTTTAAATGCATGCCAAACTCATAACTCAGATATTCACCTCCGCGGTCAGAGCGCAGAAACTTAATCTTCTTGTTACGATGATTTTCCACTTCACTTTGAAATTCCTTAAACTTCTCGAAAGTTTCGGACTTATGTTTCATAAAGTAGACATACCCATATCTACTCAAGTCATCCGTGAAAGTGAGAACATAACGATATCCACCACGCGATGCTACACTCATTGGACCGCACACATCGGTATGTATTATTTCCAATAAGTCTGTAGCTCGCTCCATTATTCTAGAGAATGGAGTCTTAGTCATTTTTCCCATTAGACATTCTTCGCATCTTTCAAGTGATTCAAAATCAAGTGATTCAAGAAGTCCATCAGAATGGAGTTTCTTCATACGCTTCACTCCAATGTGACCAAGACGACAGTGCCACATGTATGTAGAATTATCATTCAATTTTATTCGTTTAGCATCTATGTTGTGAACATGTGTATCACTACTATCGAGATTCAGTAAGAATAAACCATTCATCTCAGGTGCATTACCATAAAAGATATTACTCATATAAATCGAACAACCTTTATTCTCGGACTTAAAAGAGTAACCGTCTCGCAATAAACAGGATCCAGATATAATGTTCATGCTTAACGCAGGCACCAAATAACAATTATTTAAATTTAAAACTAATCCCGAAGGTAGCTGTAGAGGGGGCGTGCCGACGGCGATCACATCAACCTTGGAGCCATTTCCAACGCGCATCGTCACCTCGTCTCTTGCCAGTCTTCGTTTATTCCGCAGCTCCTGTTTCGAGTTACAAATATGAGCAACCGAACCAGTATCAAATACCCAGGCACTACTACGATTACTAGTAAGATACACATCTATAACACATATATCAAATATACCTTTCTTCTTGATGTTGCCATTCTTCAGATCCGCTAGGTACTTGGGGCAGTTACGCTTCCAGTGACTAGCACCCTTGAAGTAGAAGCACTCAGTTTCAGGCTTAGGACCAGCCTTGGGCTTCTTAGCAGGTGCGGCAGCTTTCTTGCCGTCCTTCTTGAAGTTGCCCTTGTTCCTAGGCTTGCCCTGTCTCTTGAAATTGGTGGTCTTATTGACCATCAACACTTGGTGCTCCTTCTTGATCTCCACTTCAGCAGTTTTCAGCATGGACGACAGTTCAGGTAACGTCTTGTTCATGCAGTGCATGTTGTAGTTCATCACAAAGTTCTTGTAACTTGGTGGCAGTGATTGAAGGAGACGGTGAATCCCCAATTCATTAGGAATCGATATTCCCAACTCTTGGAGCTTCTTAGCGTACCCAGACATGGTGAGCACGTGCTCGCTAACGGAGCTTCCCTCTTCCATCTTACAGTTAAAGAATTTCTCGGAGGCCTCATAGCTCTCCATGGCCGCGCGAGTCTCAAAAATTAGCCTGAGCTCCTTAATGATCTCGAACGGGTCGTGGTGCTCAAAATGCTGTTGGAGCTCCGCTTCTAAACCGTATAGGATGGCACACTGAACTGTGGAGTAATGATTCTTCTGAGTGGTGAAAACGTTCTTTTCGTCATCGGTGGCATTATCTGCAGGTGGGTCACCTAGAGGTGCATCGAGCACATAGGTCAACTGACCAGCCCTGAGGACGATCTTCAGTCCACGGAACCAGTCCGTGAAATTGCTTCCATTGTTTTTAAGCTTTTCCTTCTCTAGGAACGCATTGAAATTGATGGAGGGGTTCGCCATAATCTACAACAATTTGCAAGTAGTTTAGACTAAGTTTATGACAAATTGAGTTCAAATTTAATTATTAAACTAACTAGGTGAACTCCCACTCAAAACAACATCCCTCACATTGTCTTAGTGATTACACGAACCAAGTCCACTACACCAAGTCTGATCTTCACGAGAGAAGATGTAGTTTCATCGGCGAACAATCTTCATGTTCATCATATCAATTATATGACTCATGCTCTACCTTTCGGTATTCCGTGTTCCGAGACCATGTCTGTACATGCTAGGCTCGTCAAGATAACCTTAGTTTTCGCATGTGCAAATCTGGCTTGCACCCGTTGTATGCACACGTAGAATCTATCACATCCGATCATCACGAGATGCTTCGAAACGACGAGTCTTAGCAACGGTGCCAACTAAGGGTGAACACTTTATTACTTGATATTTAGTGAGAGGGATCATCTTATAATGCTACCGTCGCGATCTAAGCAATACAAGATGCATAAAGGATTAACATCACAGGCAATTCATAATTAGTGTGATATGATATGGCCTTTTCTTCTTGCGCCTTTGATCTCCATCTCCAAAGCACGAACATGATCTCCATCATCACCAGCATTGCGTCAAGGTCAGTGGCGCCGCTTCATGGTTGTCCATCATCACCAGCAACTATTACAACTACTTGGAATAAAGCTATTACAAGATGAATAGATACGCAGGTCTTAACAGAATTAAAGACAACCATTAGGCTCCTGCCGGTTGCCATATTACAACAAGGATCATTGCATACATCAAATACAATCACAATCACATGTTGGCCATATCACATCACAAAACCCCTGCAAAAACAAGTTAGACGCCTCTAATTTTCTTTGCATGTTTTACGTGGTTTGGGGCTTTCGCATAAGACCGATCTTACCTACGAACAAGGACCACAACGTTGATACAAGTGTTGTCAACATGCTCATTGTAAATTGAATCTTAACTATGGTGGGAGAGACAGACACCCGCAAAGCCACTTGTGCAAGGCAAGTTGCACGTCAAGCGTGGAGCAAGTCTCATGTGCGATGACACCAACAACAAAAGCATCAACGCCCACAAAAACATTGTGTTCTACTCGTGCAACAGATCTACGCATAGATATGGCTCTGATACCACTGATGGGTTCGTAGCATGGAAAACAAAAAATTTCTACCGCAACAACGAACAAAACCCAGATCTAATCTAGATAAAAGCCAAGATCTAATCTATTAGATAAGAGCAACGAGATAGATAGGAACTAACCCTCGTAGATCCGAAAGCGTTAACGAGATTAGATCTCGTGGTTAGTAGTCGATCACTTGCCGATCTCAAGATCGTGTGGACGATCCTTCCGGCGTCGCGTTCAAGCAGCGCTTCCGCAGTTGGTCAAGTGGACGATCCTTCCGGCGCCGCGTTTCGGCAGCACTTCCGCAGTCGGTCACACGTGCGGAGTCGAAGCAGACCTTCCTCTCCCCGTTCCAGCGAGCAACGGAGGTAGTAGATCTTCTCCACGGAATCCCAGCAGCACGACGGCGTGGTGGTGGTGGTGGAGTAGAGAATTCTGCAGGGCTTCGCCTATGCCTGTGCAGAAGAAAGGTGGAGGAGAGAGGCGGCAGAGATTGGAGTTATGAGAGCAAGGGAGGAGGGGGCGCCCCTGCCCTTCTATTTAAGGGGAAGAGGGCGCCTTGGGGAGGGGGAGTCCTACAAGGACTCCCCTCCTCTAGGCCGACGGATTGGGGAGTGGGGGGAGGAGTCCTCCTCCCCCACGACTCCTAGTCTTGACCCACCAGGACTCCTTGATCCCTATCTTGATTTTCAAGCAAACTCCAAGATATCTTCTAGAACCTTCCGGAACATTCCGAAACCTTCTAGAATCCTCATACAAACACTCCGGAACATTTCCTAACTCAAAAAATGATCCCCTATATATGAATCTTATTCTCTGGACCATTCCGGATCTCCTCGTGATGTCCCGATTCCAATCCGAGACTCCGAACAACATTCGGTCTCCAACGCATATTCCATATCTACTTAAAACAACTTCGAACCTTAAGTGTGTCACCCTACGGTTCGTGAATATGTAGACATGATAGAGACACATCTCGTATCAATAACCATCAGCGAGACCTGGAGATCCATAATGGATCCCACATACTCAACGATGACTTCGCGATCGATTGAACCACTTACATACGAAACTAATTCCCTTTGTCTCGCGATACTATACTTATCCGAGGTTTGATCGTCGGTATCTCCATACCTAGTTCTACCTCGTTACTGATAAGTACTCTTTACTCGTTCCGTGATATGTCATCCCTTGTGACCTAGTCACATGCTTGCAAGCTAACTAGATGACATTCCACCGAGAGGGCCCAGAGCATATCTATCCGTCATATGGATGCACAAATCCCAATCTTGGTTCATGCGCTTCAACACATACTTTCAGAATACCCAATGACACTTTTATAACCACCCAGTTACGAAGCGGCGTTTGATGTCATCAAAGTATCCATCCGGTGATGGTGATTAACATAACATCATGGTCGAAGGAATAGGTTACTATGTATTTGAAAGCTTACAGCAATACGAACTTAATGACTTGATCTTATGCTACGCTTACTATGGGTGTGTGTCCATCATATCATTCTCCTAATGACATAACCTTGTTATTAATCACATCCTAATGTCCATGATCAGGAAACCATGATCATCAATTAATCAACAAGCTAGTTCAACAAGAGGCTTACTAGGGACTCTCTTATGTTTACAAAACACACAAGTATTAGTGTTTCCTAATAATACAATTATAGCATGGGATGTAAACATTCATCATAAACATGATGATATAATAATAACCACTTTTATTATTGCCTCTTGAGCATATCTCCAACAAAACTCCGCCCCAAAATTGGAATATCTGGTAGATAGTTTGCCCCCCTATCAAAGCGTCGCGCCGAGCTTGCCCTTGATCAACTTCTGGGGGCCGGATTATCCGGCCCGGGGAGGAAAAACCGCCCTAGTTCGTATTTTCCGGGAGAAAAGCCGACCGGACTCTGAGCGACGCGCCTTGGCATGCTTTGCTCAAAAACTGGGGGTCAGATTATCCGGCCCATGCGACAGCTGGATTATCCGACCTAGGGAAGAAGAACCGCCCAGTTCGGATTTTCTGGGAGAAAATCCTACCGGACTTCGAGCGACGTGCCTTGGCACCCTTTGAACAATGAGGTAGGCCGGATTATCCGGCCCTTGGTGGGGCAGATAATCCGGCCCCCCTCAAAGCTTCCTGCACACTTAGCGCACATGAATTATCTCCACAGTATTGTTATCTAACACACAAAACATAGGAAAACATGAAATGTTCTTTCACTAGCCCCCCGCGCGGGGCCCACTAGGGGCTGGCCGGCGGCCTCCCCACCCCCTCCTCTCCTTTAGTCCCACCATGGGACTTTGAGGGAGGGTGTACCCCCTCCCCCCTATATATAGTGGGGTATTTGACCTAGATAAATACACCAAGAATCAATAAAGGTCTCCCCACTTTTGGGAGGAGCTCTAATTGATATTTTCTCTCTCCCCCCTCTCTCTCGTGACCGTGGTCCCAAGTCTGGACTGCGCGAGCGAGAGACATCTTCACCGCGGAGCGCCGTCGCACTGCGGGATTCGGATCCAGGAGCTCTACTTCCGCAACTGTTGCTGGATCAGGGAAGCGGGAGTCATTGTCACGCACCGGACGTGTGTAACTCCCCGCAAGGTGTCGCACTTGAGGCACTCAAGTCATTGGAGCCAGAAGGAGCGCAAGCACTTCATCACAACCTTGAGGTCGGCTTCGGCTCGTCTACATCAACCACGCTCTCTTGAGCGTTGACAACGCTTTTCGGTCTTCAAGGGTAAGTTCGCGAAAAGCCCCTCCCATTACTGTATTACTAATAGATAGGTCCTGGCAGCTTCAGGGGTTCAGGGGCATAGGATAAAATTTATTGTTTTCATACGCGGAACCCCTACAGTTCTAAGGCTAGAGATTATACTCCTATCTAATCAGCAACTTCGTCTTCCTTTTAGTTGATGTATATGTTGACTTCCTTAATCTTCATCAAAGAACTTGAGCTTTTGGTGACGATTCCCTCGAGCATAAGTTGATGTTGACGTTGTCTTTAGTGGCTTCAAAATCTAGCAAGGGTTAAGAAGGTATGGTTGAGTACGAGCGTACTCAGCAAATTCACTAAAAAGGAGTGTTTGATGCACTAACTACAGCCATAGACCATAGGTCATAGGCTATGCGGGTTTTCATAAACATTTCTTCAAAGATTGCTTTTATTCTGAAAAACTATGTCCGTCAGCCTTCACAGGTTGATTAGAACTTTCATGGAGTTCCTGCAGCATTCGTAGCTCCATCCGAAACAGGGAGTAGCATGTTATAGTTCTTACACTCTATAGAGGTGCGTTGCTTTACCCATGAGAGATCAAATCCTTGTTGCACATCCGAGCAGCTTACCCGTCCACACTTCCTTTGGTGTGGGGCCCAGTAGATGATCCAAGCCAATCACTGTCCTTCTCCGTGACCCCACATGAAGACATGACTCCCCAAGCAGAACGACCTCTGTTAATCCGTATGCGGATATAACTATGGTTGACTACATTGAGGACTTTAGTGAGTAGACATATCCTGGACGCCCCAACGAGTAGGTGGACCTACCAATGATCGTCTCTCCAGATAGTCTAGATACCAAGATCGCGAGGAACTGAGGGGTCTCACCCATATGCCGGGCCTAGAAAGGTAACCCGCGCCACAATATGGTCATCCGTCCATGTGAAAGGGAGAAGATCTAGCTGACTTCCCAGAGCCATTATAGATCTCATGGTTAACGCGTGATATACGGTGCTATAATCGCTGGCGACATTGGTTGTTAAGTCCTAGGTATTATGTTCCTTTCCCACTGGAACTATAATAGAAGGTTATTACCATTTGGTAAATAACCCATAATCATATTATTAGGAAAATAGTGTTTTTTGGCATTTTTGAAATGCAGGTGATGACAATTTTTGAGTTATAAGTATTTGATAGAAAATAATCAAAGGATATGAGCAAGTGTGAACTTTCCTTTTGTGATTGCAAGATTATGCACTCACGGTCTTCAAGACAATAGAAGATCCAAAATCTGTAAATAACATCATTGGTCCGGTAAGGACTAATCTTGAAAGGGCATGTATGCCCCCATGTGTGGTTTTGGTAATTAATGACAATACATATGGACTAATGTGTGAATTTAGTTTCACGTGTAGGTTTGTCCATTGGCATCGCTTGGACTATGTGTTGGTTTCAAGGTTGGAAAAGAAGAAGCAATATCCAAGGGCTTTGTGCCTATCGGAATCAAGTAGAAGAAGAAGATGGAGTTCCTCATGGCTATCTTCAAGACATCATCAAGAAATGAAGTGCAAGTTCAAGATGCACCATCTCTAGAAGATCTCATGCTTGGAGCTTGCCATCCTCGGCGATCATGGTGTGATGAAGACAAGTTCAAAAAGTAGGTTTCCCCATGGAGTATGGGGAGCACATCTCAAGTCTTCATCGAGCAAGAGCGAGCAAGAGCAATCAAGAAAGGCGATCCATCTTGAGAAGGATAAGACGGTCTACATCAAGCTCAAGTGGATTGCTCAAGGCAAAGTTATGATCTTGACAGGTTTTCTATTTTACCGGTCTCTTGTAGTGTTGGCAGACCAGGTTTAGGATAGATAGTCGTACTATCAAGAGGGGCTCTCGAGTGGGTGACTCGTTCGTATCTTTCAGAGAGAGCTCAAACATTTGCATACATAGCATCATATTTCTTGGTTGTTGTTTGGTTCTTGTCCATGTGAGGATCTATAGCTTGTGGTTATTTTCATAACAAGCTCTAGTTCATCAAAAATAGATTTCCCTTGCATATCCTATTGCGTTTTTGATCTTGCGGGTTTTCTGGCTCCACACCTTGGGAGATATCTTAAATATATATTCATGATATTTTCTCCCTTGGTGATACCCAATATTTCACCTTTTGATGGATTCTACTCTTTATTATCTTTCCAACAAAATTGGTTTCATCCCAATTGGAGTTTCCAAGCTCAACTTTTTGCGTTTTGGGTTTTGGAGGTTTTACCGGTTCATCGCTTATGAGAGGTCATACATTTCTCCATTTTATTTTTATCCTCCCTTGTTGTACTATGATGTTTATTTGCATAACCTTGTAGAGCTTTTTGTTGTCTTCAAAACGAGTCCAAAATCATCAAAATTGGAGTCCGGAGTCAAAAGTTATTGAAGTTTCCGTGCAATGTTGTCCAACGTTTTTGCTTGAGCGGTAGTACCGGCCCACGTTCCGCTCAAAGTTCTGGTAAATCTCGTCTTTGTTCAGTAACTTGTGTTTATATTTACCGGTAGTTCCGGTGGGGCATCGGTAGTTCCGGTGGGGCGCGAATCTAGCCCAAACGGGCAGATTTCTCTTGCCCTATTTAAGGGTCCCCTCTTCCCCAAAGTTTTCCCAACTTTGGAGGTCATTTTTGCTAGCTCTTCCACTCTCTTTCCACCATTGTTGACCTTCAAAATCTTGCCATCTTCCCTTCTCCCTCCCATGATTCTTGCATCTTTTTGAGGGATTTGAGAGAGGAGATCAAGATCTACAATCCCACCAAACCAAATCCCTTCTTTGTGAAGGAATCCTTGGGATCTAGATCTTGGAGAGTTTTGTGTTCTCCTCTTGTATTTTTACTCTCTTATTCCCCCAATAGCTTTTGTGGCTTTGGTGGAATTTGAAAGAGAAGGACTTGCCTCTTGCATTTGGTGCATAGGTTTGAGTTCTCCTCGGAGATTCGGCGAGTTCAAGCCCTTGGGCTTGTTTCTCTTGGGTTCTTGGAACCCTAGATGGTTGTGTGGAGTTGTGGTGTGTTCTTGGGGCCTCCAATTGAGTTGTGGAGTTTCCCCAAGCTTGTTGGCCTATTTTGGCACTGTGGAGCCTTTGTGGTGTTTCTTGGGAGCCCTCCAATTGAGTTGTGGAGCTTGCCCCAAGCCTTGTATGGGTTCGGTGACCGCCCTCAAGTGTCCCATAGTGGAACGTGAGTAGGCCTTTGTGGCGAGCTCACAGGAGAATAGGGTGAGTCTTTTGTAGCGTCAGCGAGTTGCGTGCCTTTGCATCTTGGGGTGAGGCCTTGTGTGGCGTTGGGTGAGCATCGAGCCACCACACCTCGAGGTGAGCCACTTGTGGCGTTCGAAATACATTGTGCCCCCGCACCTCTCCAATGGAGACGTAGATTCTTTGAAAGTGAACTTCAGTAAACAAATCATCGTCTCCGCGTCCATCGGTTATCTCTCAACCGAGCCCTTTACTTATGCAATTTACGTTGTGATAGCCATCGTGCTTGAAGTATATTATCTTGCTATCACCTTGTTGCTTTTCTTGCTTAGCATAGGTTGTTAGTGCACTTAGTGAACCTAGTGAATATAGGTTTGGCTTGATAAATTAAACGTTAAGTTTTATTCTGCATTTATTAGAGCCTAACCGTAATAATTTTAAAACGCCTCTTCACACCCCCTCTAGGCGACGTCTGTTCCCCTTTCAATTGGTATCAGAGAGAGGTCTCTCGCTTCTTAGGCTTCACTGCCTCGAGAGTAAGGATGTCTCCTAGGGGTTTAGTGCACTCTCACACATTTACATTTGATGGCACAAATTATGATGTTTTGCGCATTCGCATGCTTAGTTTCAGGTAATTGACCCAAATATTGAGCGAATTCTAGATATGGGCTTTTCTCCTCCTATGGATCCTCAAAATCTATCTTTAGAGGAGGATACAAACTCTTATATCGAATCTCAAGCATCTAATGTGCTTGTTAATGTTGTGAGCTTTGTAGTTCTTTCCTCAATCATGCCTTTTCAGAATGCTCATGATATTTGGGCCAAGCTTCAAGCAAAATATGATGTGTCCAAGCTTAATGAGAATGATTGGGTTCCCTCCACCTCCGGCCGTGATGAGTTCTCATCTTATTTGACTACACCAACATGTGAGTTGTCACAAGGTAATGATATGGTGAGTGGTGATAGAACTTGCAATGTGGATAGTGAGCTTTTCATTCATAATTCTTCATATCTATCTCATTGCAATGTTGTATCTTTGGGCATGAACACTTGTAGGACTATATGTGATTTACATCCTAGTGTTGATAGCCCTTGCATATCATGTAGAAATGGATTGAATATATCTCATGATGATATGATTGATTTGCCTTGTTGCCATGATAAATGTGCTTCTATTTCCTCTAGTACTTGTGTTGCTAACCATGTAGAGGAAATCGAAGAATGTGTGGGCCAAGGCAAGGTTGTGATTGGAGCTTCAAGTGTTCCCCCATCATCACATTCTCCCAATGTTCACTTATGCCTCATGGCTAAGGAATCAAAGGTAACTTCTCCTTTGGGTCCCAATGCACCTCATGATGATGTGAATGTTGACTTAGATGAAGTAGTTAATGTTGTTGCTTCTTTAAAAAAGAAGGGGGGAGCTAGTAATTCATGCTCTTCATCCAAATAAAATTACTTGCTCTAAATTGATTGAAATATTAACCTTTGCTATTGAAAGTAAGCAACTTAATGATGAACATGAGGACACAATTGACAAAATGAGTAGTCTTGAGCGTGAGTGTGCTAATGACATTGCAAACCTAAATGAAGGTCTAGAAGAGGAACAAACCACCAAGGAATCTCTTGAGGAGACCTTTTCTCTAGAGCTATCTAGAGTGAAGAAATCTCATGATAGAGAATTTGAGGTGGCAAGTGCCCTCCAAATAAAAAATGATGAACTTGAAGTTGCTTATGCTAAACTCCTTGAGGATTTTGAGCAACTCAACAATGGCTCTAGGGTCATCAGGGGGGAGCTCATAAAACTCACCGAGTCACATGAGCAACTTAACGCTTCATACACTAAAGAGCTTTCCAAGTTTCCCTCACCTCTTACTACTAGTGATGATGCTTGTGCTACTAATTATATCTCTTGTGAAGCATCTATTGTGAAGGATAATGTTGAGCTAAAGGCTCAACTTGCTTTATTAACTAGAAACTATGGGAAATTGGAAGAAAAACATGCTAAGCTCTCAAGCTCACATGAGTATCTTCTAGTTTTCCATGGTAGGCTAAAGTTGGCTCATGAGGCTATTTTTGAAGGAAATATGCCCGAGAGGCAATAATAAAGTGGTTATTATCTTATTCCTTGTTTATGATAAATGTTTATTTTACATGCTATAATTGTATTAATTTGGAAACATTAATACATGTGTGTTTAATAAACAAAAGGAAAGTTCCTAGTTATGCCTCTCTTATAAACTAGCTCGTTGATTAACAAGATGATCAAGGTTTCCTGATCATGGACATTGGATGTTGTTAATAATGAGGTCATAACATTAGTGGAATGATGTGATGGAAATTCATCTGAAGTATAGCATTACGATCAAATTCATTGTGTTTATATTGCTATAACATCATACGAAGTAATCCTAGTCCTTAGACCATGAGATCATGTCAATCACTAACACTGGAAGAGTATCTTGATAACATCAAACGTCACACCGTGAAAGGGTGATTATAAATGTGGGTTCAGTGCTATGAAAGTATTATGTAGAGGCTCATAGATAAATAGTGGGATTTGTCCATCTCGATGACGGATAGATATACTCTGGGCCCTCTCGGTGATATCACATTAGTTAGCTTGCAAGCAAGTGATGAGATCACTAGAATGTTATATCACGGGAAACGAGAAAAGAGTACATGTCGGTAACGATATCAAACTAGGTATGGAGATACCGATGATCGAATCTCAGACATGTAATACATCGCGAGACAAAGGGATTTAATTACTAGCGTTAAAGGTTCTCACGATCACAGAAGTCATCGTTGAATGTGTAGGAGTTAGTATGGATCTCCAGGTCCTGCTTCTGACTATTGATCTGAGAGGGGTCTCGATCATGTCTACATTATTCGCGAACCGTAGGGTGACACACTTAAGGGATACCGACACCATTTGGAGCAAATATGTTTTAGATAAAGATTTAAGATAGCGCTGGAATTATTTCAATAGACACCAAAACTGTTTTGGGTGACATTGCTGAAAGTGGTAATGCATGTAATATTGAAATGTTGCAGGGGGTTTTATGTGAATGTTTGTTAATTAAAGTAATTAACAAAATTATGAATAAAATTAATAAAAGAGTTTTATTAAATGAGAGAGCATTAAATTTGGAGAAATTTAATGCATTTAAAGTGGAGACTTTAATGGAGAATGTGAAGAGGCAAATTTATGTGGAGGGGGTTACCACCACATGAATGGGGGAGGTGAAGGGTCACCTCCATGGGGCGCCGGCCATGGGAGGGGTACCCTCCCCTCCTCCTATAAAAGGCCCCCTCTCCTCACTTCTCACTCACACCTCCTCGTGAAGGATCTCTCTCCCCCTCTAGTATTATTCCCCCATGGTCTCGGATTAGCGAGATACATGTTCCCGGTGGCTTTATCTGGAAAGGATTTGCTGCTTCCGCTGCTTTGCTGGAGCGAGGGATGGAGGTTATCGGGGTACCGGACGTGTGTGCGACCACGGATGCACCGCTGCTTTGTGGTGCTGTACTTGGTGGTGCTGGACTTGCTGGAGCTGGATCTGATGGACGTGTTGGAGCTGGACCTGCTGGACTTCATCACGATCTTGAGATCAGCAAGTGTATGACTACATCATCCACGAGTTCCATCTCATTAACAAAGCTTTGTTGTCTTTGAGGGTATGTTCTCTATGGATGTATATCCACCCGTTGCTTGTATCTAGTAGATAGATCCTGGCGTATAGTAGTTCACATCATAGGAATTTTTTTGTTTTCTATGCTGCGAACCCTTCAGTGGTATCAGAGCTTGATCTATGCATAGGTGCTTTGCACGGGTAGAACACATAAGTGTATGTGGGCGGTGATGATCATGTTATTGCTTCTTATATGTACTTTGGATATTGGTGGCATAGTGGGATGAAGTGGCCCGGACCAACCTTACATGTCATTGCACATGAGACCGGTTCCACGACTGACATGCAACTAGTTTTGCATAAGTGGCTGGCGGGTGTCTGTCTCTCCTACTATAGTCAATATCTAATTACAACGAGTTGCTAATAACTTAGTTATCATCGTTGTGGTTCCATGTTCGTAGGTAAGACCGATTCTATCTCCGAAAGCCCTAAGCCACGTAAAACTTGCAATTGATAAATTAGAGGTGTCTAGTTTAGATCGTTGTTGGGCTAGTGTCATGATATGGAAATGTTGTAAGTTGATGTATAGTTGATACCCTTACAACACACCTAACGTGTAAGTTCCATAGACCTTGGCCTTACACACAAAGGAATGATAGAGATCATACCACGATGCATATGATGGTGATCAAATGCATGGACCATATCATTCCACTTTACACATATGATGTTCACATCTTATATTGTTAGTTTGGCGATTTTAGTAGCATTATAAGATGACCCCTCATTTAAATATCAAGATAAAATGTGTTCTTCCTTAAGTATGCACGGTTCTATGGATTGTGTCTCGAGACATTACGTGATGATCGGGTGTACTCGACTCTGCGCTTTCATACAACGGGTGTAAGAGAGTTTTACACACGCGAGTACTAAGGTTCTTACTTGGCAAGCCTAGCATGTACATACATGACCTCTAAACATGGACCGAAAGGTTAAGCATGAGTCATATAGTTGATATGATGCCCATATTGATGCTCGCCTTTGAAGCTACACCGACTCACATGATGATCAGACTTGGTGTAGTGGATTTGGCTCATGTAATCACCAAAAAGGCACGAGGGATGTCGTTTTTGAGTGGGAGTTCATTTCTAATTTGGATTAGTCGAACCAAATTTGTCATAAACTAAATCAAAGTGAATTTGCATAATTTTCTGTAGTCATTGGCATCTATTTACTACCTTATGCTTAGTTTTAATTGAGATAATAGAACTTCTGAATATTTACTTTACGAACTGGTATCGTATTGTTTTGAATGTCAATTTAAAGTTTAGAAGTTCTATTGCAAACTTTCAACAAACTCTATTTACTCCATGAAGTTTAATAAGTAGTATTAAATCAAGAGTAAGAATTCCAATGTTAGTATCTAAAGTATCATGTTTTGCCTCCATGATTCTTGATATTCAAAAGTTGTTTTAATATCGAGGTTATCTAGGAGCTGAAATAATTGTTTCAGAAACCATCATGTGTGAAAGATATTGTGATATCTGAAACAAAGTTTTTGGTTGCATTATGATAGAGTATAATTTAGAAAAATTCATGTTCTTATATTGTATGAGAATTTGTGAAGGATGGAGATGCTAGGCATCCGAATCTCCCAAAAGGTTTCGGGAACTAAAATTATACTCGGCATTCTTCCTTATAGGCTATAGTAGCTTGATCATGAAAGTTGTAATGATAAGTATGAATATAAGATGTAAGTAAAATGTTTACTACACTAATAGATTACTAAAGAATGTATTTTTGAAAGAATGCCAAACATTTGATGATGGTGATCCACTTCAAAGTGCAAGTCCAAAGGTATTAGTATTTGACTATATACGCTTTGTACTATGTGTCATGTGAATGACACCACTACTAATGTTGCTAGATTCTTTTAAAAGGAAAAGGAATTGCTGAAAGAGAATCTATAAAATATTTGGCAGAAAAGAAAAGTTGGAGATGTCCAACTTAGGTATATAGAAGATATATATGTTATGGCTGTATTCCTTGCTTGTTAAACAATGTGGTTCTTAGGTATTGGATACTGTATTGGATACCGAATTGGTTGGTGTGAAATGTCATACAGAACAACACAATTCATGAACTACAATGGCCTAAGTAACTAGCAAGAGAATAAGTGATGATGTTCATCGAAAACAAATAAAGTATTATTGTGTTTTTCATTGTCATCAAACCTAGCCTTCAAGATTTGTTTTAATAATTGTTATTTTGTTCTGGTATTACGAGAATAATGGTTGTTCAAATAATTACCGCATTCCATAAAGGATGGATGAACTTTTACAAGTCTAGTTGGAGAAATCATATCCATAAACATTATTGCTAAATGTCGTAAGACAAATGATTGACTTATGAAGTGACATCGCTGTTTGAATTATATTGTAAAGTAAACATGAAGAAACTCCATGATTGATGGATTTTTGGAGTCTTTGATTTTGATCAATTGACGCTTGTGAGACTTTCCTCGAGATAATTGGAACTTCGTTCATAGGCCAAAGAGGAACGAATGACTAGCTTATTGGAAATTGTGCATGTTGATGTGCATAGTCCATTATGTGTAGCCATATGCGATGGATCTTTTTTGCTTCATATGCTTTGTCCAGAAATTTGAGTGAATATATTTATATATTTACTTAATAAGGAAGAAGTATGAAATATTTGAAAAGTGTTCAAAGACTTTCAAGATGAAGTGGAAAATCATTGTAACAAGAAAATAAATAGTTTATGATTCCATCATAAAGGAAGATATTTGAGTTACATGTTTAGCAAAACACCTAAGATTTCAGGACTTGTTCCATGAATTTGTACTCCCCGATAAACCACATGAGTATGGTATGTTCGATAGATCAAATCAAACCTTGTTTGACATGGTAAGATCAAAGGTGTCATTTTTAAAACTGCCATTATGTTTTAAGGATTAAAGCTTTAGAGACTACCACTTTTACACTGAAAAGAGCACCATCGTGATCCATTGAAATGACACCATATGAGTTATGGTTTGGGATAAAACCCGAATTGTCTTTTCTTAAATTTTGGTATGCCATGCATAAGTAAAATGCTTACAACCAAAGTCGGATAAGCACGCCTTTGTAGGTTATCCCAAAGAATTTGTTGCGAATACCTCCATAACACTTAGGGCAAAAGAGTTTGTCGCTTGGAACGTAGTTTCTTGAGAAGGAATTTTTCGCGAAAAGTTAAGTGGGAGGACAATAGAACTTTGATTAGGTTGACGAACCTAAGCAACATGTGCTGAGTAGCACAGCGCCGGAAAGTGTCCTAGTGGCGGCCACAATGCTCATGGCTCGTGTGATTACAAAGGTTGTGATCTCGGAGATTAGAGTTCCTATTGACCCGTGTGGGTCGGTAAGAATCAAATTGTGAGATTTGATAAACAAGTCATTATTGTTTTGACAATGATGAACCGACTACATGCAAAGAAGCGATGATGGTCCCTGACTCCATAAAATGACTAGAAGTCATAGAATCTGTGATAGTATCCATACACGAGAAATCAATTTTCTGAACTTGGAAGACCCTCCGGAAAGGCGTGAAGCCTATCGGTCGTGTTTGGATCTATAAAGAAATAGACATGGATGTTTAACATCTATGAAATAGTCGACCTGCCAGAAAGAAGTTTACGGCAATGTTCAAGGAGTTGACTATGACAAGATTTGATCTTTCATAACGATATTTAGTCTTGACGGATTAATGTAGCAACCACTACATATAATTTGGTGTATGGTAGTTAACCAAACAAAACAATGTTCTTCTAATAGAATGGTTACCTAGGACGTGTACAATACATGGTTCGAAGGGTTTTTTTAATTCAAAGGGTGCTAAAAGGGCATGCAAACTTCAATAGTTGAAGTGAGCATAGCGGAGTTGGAATCTTCACCATGATGAAAATGTTAAAGGAGTCTGAATTCATCGGAGACGATGAAGATGCTTGCATTTGCAAGAAATTAAGTGGGAGCGATGAGACAAATTTCCAATACATTATGAAGATTACATATTGTTGATTGGAAATGATGTATCTTTTATTGACACAAGTTAAGAATTTCATTAAAATAGGATTTCGATGAAAGACTTGGGCAAAACCGAAATATTTGGCATCAATTTCTATATGGATAGATTGAGGT